>QUSF01000003.1:41332427-41510937 GCA_003676055.1 Chloebia gouldiae
ATCCCATCCCATCCCATCCCATCCCATCCCATCCCATCCCATCCCATTCCTGATGCCCAGGGCTGGGGCTGCTTCACTTCTGGGATGGCTGGATGGACCCCTACTCATGAGGTCCTGTCCTGCTACCCTAGGAAGGAAGTACCCTCAGGTCTTTGTCCTTTAGGGAGTATCTGGCATTTCTGCATGCTGACAGCAACCACTATAACATCTTTATACATCAGATTCATTGGAAAAGTTGGTAACACTGATACTGAGGGGTTAAATAAAAAATCCTGCTATTTATGAATGTTGAGAACTAGAGGAGTTCAAGGAGGAGTTAGTATGTGAAGTATTTGCCCAAGCCACAGACAGAAATAAATATAGGTCACTAGGAAGACACAAAATTGGCCAGGATAACAGCAGCACGAAGATACTGCAGCCACCATCTCTTCTCCTGCTCCTATTTGGGTCAGTTTTTATTCTTGACTCCACCTTGGCCTCCGTCACAGCACTCTAGAGTCCACTCTTCCTTACTGCAAGGGCAACAGGACAGAAGTCTCTGTAAGAGCCCTAACAGGCCATACAGAATCAGATGATCCACCATTTGGTGTTTTTACAATTGCAAACATTCAAACACAGTTTGCTACAACTGTTCCACAGCCCAGACCACTGTCTGTCCAGATTCACCCAGGATTTACCCCTCAGCTGGAACACGCTCTCTGTCCATGAGAGGGAAAGAGCACATCCACCACACCAGCCACATCCATGATGTAGTCCCCACTTTGGATGACCATGTCCAACCCTGGCTCCAAGAACCCTCCGGAGTTTGACCAACAACTAACATGAGCTGTTAGTGTACATGTACACAGGAGATCCCAGGCTCTGCTCACAGCTGTGTGAAATCAGAAAGCAGCACATTCCTACCTTTGCTGGAGCTCTCCTCCCCAGGCCATCCATCTTCTGCTTTCTTTTCAGTGAGTCTTCCCAAGAGGCTGGAGTTGCAGAGTCTTTCATCTCCAGTGTACTGCCCATCAGTCACATTGCCAGACATGCTTTTTGATCTTCCTTCCAGCCTGCTGGCCTGCTAACAGGAGCCATTTTATATCAGTGTTACACAGCACATTGTGAAAGGTGAGCCTTCCATACCCCTGCCAAAGCTGTCCCTCACAGCTTTCCATCGAAGGGGACTCAGAGACAAATTTCTGGTGAAGAAGTAACAAGTCTCCCATCTCCTCACATGGCATTACATAATGACCTGCTAGATCTTCCTGGCTGGACTTACACACTGGTATTGTCACACAAACAGCTCTGTCCTGATTGCACATAATTATTGTCCCGGGGCATGCCTAACTGGTGAAAGTGAGCAGCAGTGGCACAGCTACCTCAGGCTGGTGACCTCTGTGTGCAGAACTCTTTATAGTACATAGCCCCTTTCTCCCAACCATTATGTTTCTCCTTCTGTGGGGAAATAGATGTTCTGAGATACTACAACCTTTATCCAGAGGGTTCACATAGAGCAGCATTCCAGTACTACTATAAAGGAATAATTTATGCCAGTTCTGCTGGGGAGGTCTTAACCCTCCTGTAAACTCATCACACAGTTCTGCAAACAGAAAGGAAATGCAAGATACCGTTAGCAAGTGGAAAACCTTTCGCATCAGCTCTCTGACAGAAAAGCAGCACTTTTTGAGTCTGTCCAGAAAACAAATCTAGAGACACAAAGAAGTAGTAAATCATGACTAGGTTGTGCTGTTTTACTATTCACTATTAAACCTTTTCATGCTGACTATGTTTTCTCTCAAACTGACAATGCTTTCTTAATTCTACAATGATGCAAAGTTTAAATTACTTTGGAGTTTCATTTTTTGGAACAGAAAGTTCCTTTTCTTAGCCATTCCCAAAGAAAAATTGGCTGTTTCATTGGTAAATTACTGAGGTTTAGTCAAGTTACTTAGAACATTAATTTTAAATCATCTGATGTCAACCAGATCGTTAAACTTTGACAATATTCACTGGCATGACAACATCAGAAATGCTTATTGTAATTCCCAGATGGAGCTATGCAACTCAGAGGGCTTTCCTCTATTCTGTAATGTATACAGGGTAAATTCTATTTATTTCAGTTCCATAGACTAACTTCAAAGATGAGGAAAAAAGCAACATCATATCATTACTTGCAAATGCAAAGCTATCACATACATAGATTTGCTTTTTTAATAATTTTTTCTTATTTTTAAGGACAATTTGTGCTCCAAATGTTTCAGAGACACAGACAAAAAGTGTCTGGGAAAGTAAACTAAGGCAAGGTCTCACAGCAAGTCAAAAGCATCACGAATAATAGCAGAACTTCCCAATTCACAGTGTAGGGCTTATCTGGGTTTTGGAGACTACAGTGTTTACAGAAAATAAATTTATTGTTATGAGCCCTGAAAAACCTCTACTATTCCATACTGTGCAGTTGCAAGATGACCAGAAATCACTCTGCATATGTTATGTGTCTGCTTGTAAACATAGTGTCAACAAGATGTTTTTTTTAACTGAAGAAAAAGTAGGCAATATACAGGTAAAATACTAATCATAAAGGAGAATAAAAGTTCAGAAGAGTAAAAGCTCTAGATTTATTACTCCATGGCACATTTCTGTTAACATGTTTCAGTCTTCTGAGCAATGCAGGCAAGATGGACACCCTCAGAGGATCCCTGATGTCAGATCCTCACTGAGGGACATTTTAAGCATCCCTGGAACTGATGGTAAAATTGAACTCAGAGCCCACAGGGAATATGCCCTTGCCCTGTTAACAAATATCAGACTGCTGGTGACCTCATCACCACCCTATCAGAGCAAAAATTAGAAGTAAGGATATGCAAAGAATGAATGCAGTAAATTTAAGATTTTTCAAAAGGAAACATTTTTACTTGCATGGAAGTGCTTAAATTGATCCCTTTCCAGGACTAAAGTGCACTTTGGATCTTCTTGTTGAGCAAAAGATAGTAATTGAGATGTTGCCCCCAATAATAGTACTGTGACCTGCAGGCAGTCCTGTACTGCCTGAGATGGAAATTATATTAGTGTGGCTGATGAAAAGGTACAGGACATTTTCATACTTCACAACTTGGTCAGCTTCTCTGAAGAGTGAATAGAGGAAGGAAAGGGAATGTTCAGTTCCCTGCTGCTAACCTGCCTGCTGAAACATTTGTTGATGTTGCACTTCTACTAGCTCCATAATCCAGACAAGTCTGAAGAAAGCAAAATCTTTACAATTCATTTCTCAGCAAATGCTAACTAATTATCCTGGACTAGAGGAGAGCACTTCAGCATTATGCTGGGGCCCAGAATTGTAACCCATGATTTGTATGGTTTCCCTTCAGCACTGATTTTTGCTTAGTGTTACAGTCTGATCTTGAGTCATTAATGGAAGCTTTGAGCTTATATAATAACTGGGCAATATTCTCTAGGGGATCGAGTGAGTACCTAGTGTATTGATTCACATAATTTCTCTGTGGGCATTTCCCAAATCTACCTCCTCAGAGTATCTCAGTAGTCTAATGTATCTTCCTATTCTATTGCTCAAAATGGCTAAAAATGCTTAGTAACTTCATTATAAGTTTCTGCTAATGAGGCTCTGTTTTTTTCATGTAAAATGATAATGTGTCAATACTTCATAACTGAGATGTGTTGGAGAGGTTTTCTTCCTCTAGCCAGATATTTAAAATAGCTAGTGATGTGTGATGTATATTTTTAAAGGCTGTCAGGCAATGCTATTTTTGATGATACAATATGTCTGTTTTCCCTTACCACACAGGAAGACAGTGATGGTGAACTGAACATGTTTTTCTCCCCAAATAGCATGTCTTTGGGGAAATATCAAGAGACATGACAATACATAAACAAGACAAACAGCATGATTTAACAGTCTCTGCCTAAGACCCATTATTTCATTGAAAGAAAGAATATCTTTCATGGTTGATTTTTTTTTCCCAAGGAAATTAATTTCTTATCAACCTTAAACCTTCTCCTGCCATCCCTGAATTCAGTAGAAGAATTGACCGTGTTCAGTCAGACCTCAGGCAATGCACTTATTAGTGTGGTAGCTGTTAGTGGATTAGAGAGAAGAGGAGCCTGCTAATAAGTCAGCATTCTAATACCAGGATCAGTATCACTAAGTAGCAGAGAGAGGCTGTAATTTGTGAGCTGGTTTGTGGTGAAATATCTGTAGGTGTGTGCAGTAGGAGTATAATACAGACACCAGGACTGTGTTGTGATTCATGTTACAGATCTTAATATAAAGCAAGAAGGAAAACACATATATTAAGGACTTGCAGGGGCACACAGAAGTAGAGGAGGAGTGTGGTCTCTCTATCCAATGGTCTTGGGATTGGCAACTAATGCTGTGCCAAATGTGTTCATGGCCACACTGCCTTTGCTGTTTAAGACCAGATGCAATAGACAATCAAGTTCAGCTTTGCCTTTTGCACACACAAATGTAATTATTCTGCAATTTAAAAACAAAACAAACCAACCAAACAAACAAAACCCCAAACAAAATAAAAGCAAACCATGGGATTGTAGACTTCTAGTAAAATGAAATAAAATCCTAGAAGGACATGACTACAAGATGGATGCTAACATCTGTGAGAAAAATAGCTGCCACAGGCTGAAGACCTCTCAGATTCTTCAGTAAAAGGAAAGAGCAGAATCTGCCCATGACATAAAAGCCCTTCTGAGTAACACTGTTGGTTCAAACCCTGTTTAAACTGTGATGGTCTGTACAAAGCAAATAGCTGCTTGTGGCCTGATTGGCTTCTACAGGACTGAGCATTTGCACCACAAGCCAGTCTACTGCCTTCCAATCTCATCCTTTAACAAAACAATTGGCTAAAAGACTGTTCTGACAGAAAAAGAATGAGCCTCTGCAGGCACAGGACACCTAGCAAAGTACTCCAATTCTGCATGCTGAAGTTAATATATTGTTCCTAATTAACCCCAACCAAACCTTCACAGACACCCTGGAGCTAAAATAAAAATGAGTTTTGCCCATTGTGTGGACAACCAATAGAACCCAGAAGTCGGATGAAAAATTGCTGCAGGTTGGTGGCAAGTGATGACTCAGGGCTCCTCCCATAAGAAGCACACATAATTTCAAACCTTCTGGGACACCAACACTGCTGTTTCCTGGCATAGCAACCTGCTTCTGAACAGGGGAATTTCAGAAAAAAATAATTGCAAACTAAGTCATAGGGATATTCCATAATCTGAATATGAACAATGTCAGGAGTCAAAACATGATGAACCTATTATTCCTCCACTGTAGTTTTGAAAACATAAGAGACTGAATTTCTATATTTCCTTACCACATAGAATATGGTCATACTAAGCTGGACCTTGTCTGATGCCATTTTGAATAAAAATACATCCTACAGATGACTAGAACTGAGTATGGCCAACAGCCACAAAGGATTCTTCTATTTTCTCTCTATTTCTTGGTACTCAGAGTTACAGGTTTTCATCCAGCTAATGGGAGAAGAGAGACTAGAACAGAGGATTTGCTTCAAAGGTGATAGCTGTATGACTGACTTCTGGCCCAGCAAATGAACCACCCTCTGCCTTCCCAGTGTCTCCTTATTTATTGTCTCTTATTCCTGTGCATTGGATACTTCAAAAATAGTGGAAGACCTTACCCAGGGCCTTGAAGTCTAAAAGAAGAAATCAGCAATATTTCAGTGATGCCTCCACACTCAGTTTCTTTGTTATACATGACTGTAACAGAGACATGCTTGCCAAATTGATTTTAAGTGTGAATTAGGTAAGATGTTTTCATTTTGTCATTGTTCCTCACTAAAGATGTGGCCCAAACTGAGTTTATTGTGAGAGAAGGCTCTGATATTTTGCCCAGGTATCCTCACAACTCAGAAAAGGAAGCTACTTGCTGCAAGATTTTCCCCAGGAAGAGCAAGAGCATTTGGTCCAGATGCACTGAGGACACAGGACTGAAGAGCTACAGGTATGTGGAAGGGGCATGTAAGTTATAATGTACCCCAGGAGGGTGACTGCAGATGCAAACTTGCTGCAAAAATTTCCAGTCTCCTTCACTAAAAGAAAATTTCACAAGTTGAATTTGCTAGTAGGAAGTTGCCAAGTTCATAATGCCTTGGGGTATCTTGGTACAGGCAGTCCTACAAGACTAGCTGAAATTCCTTCAGGGAAATAAATTCCTAACTTTTTAAAAGCAGCTGATCAGACTTGGCCCTTGATTTATTTTGCAGAGCTGCAGTATGGTAAACTGCCAGCTGCTGGAGAGCAGCATCATGCTGCTGCCAAAGCAGAAGGTAAAGAACCTGCAGTGAGGAATGACCTGCAACTTGTATTTAATTAGTTTTTTTTTTTGGGGGGGGAGTTGTTTTGTTTTGTTTTGTTTTTTTTTTTTTTTTTTTTGGGGTTTTTTTTTTTTTTTTTTTTTTTTTGTTTTGTTTTGTTTTGTTTCTGCACTGGCTTGAAACAGCCTTGGAGGTCTGAGATGAGTAGGAGAGAAGACCTGGAGAAAGCATGAAAGATTAAGTCCTGGAGTAAGGAGAAAGTGCTGGGGTAGAAGTGGTGTTTCCACTTCACACAAAGGGAAAGGATTTGTGGAAGTTTTGTGAAGAAGTGATATATGGCTGCAAATATTTCCAGAGTGGCATAGATATATTTGGTCAGTTCCATAGCTTGCAAACTAGTACCTTTTCCCCACAGAAGAGTGAAAAAATTTCACTGTGTGTAAAGTTATAGAGGAACAATTTAATAACTGACCCAATAATCCAGCCTCTGCAATTCTACATGTACCTTTCCTTTCCTACTATAGAAGGAGAGTTTATGCTTTGTGTGTATGTGGTAATAATTTCTTTTGCAAACTTCCTTGGACAGTGAGGAAGCATCTCAGATGTATTTGCACTTACAAATGATCCTATATTCAAAGTTTCTGAATGATGTGCTGCATAAAGCCATCTTCCCAGGCCACTTTCTGTCAATGTGAAGAAGACATGAGAAACTCAGCAATCACAGGCACATGCAGCCCAGCACACACACTTTATACTTCACACAATTGCTTACTAAATCTGATTCTCCAACAGGCAACTTTCCACATCAGCTGTTTTATTTTATTATTCCTTCGTAAATGAGTTTCTTTCTCTTTATTTCAGTGAGCTTTCATTATTAATTTTTATAGGAGAGTTAGCTGACTGCAGTTATGACTCTTATTAGATCATCTATTCAACCCACTGTACCTTACAGGATTAGTCAGGAAACAGGAGAGCACACACTATTGAATTTTGGGCTTTGAATCTCTCATGTGTCGCTCAGATCACTAAAAGGGCCTCTACAACTTAATTACTCACTAAAATCAAGAAGACAAGTGCTGAGCAGTGATGAGCTGCATTTTTTCCCAAAGTCCCCATCAGCAGTCAGCATCTATTTGGAAGTGCTTTATTGGTTCTTTTTCTGGCAAGGAATAAGTTGCATCACATCATTTTAAGGTCTGAAGTACTTTTGCTTGACACCCCCAAATCCCTAATTTTAAAGTGAGTGAAAACTTAATTTGTCTCAGTAAGCAAGCATCAAACAGCCACCTGTGATGTTCCTTCTATATCTTGCCATAAGTACCTATACACTTATAAAACATTTCTTTTAAGTTGTACTGAAGTAAAATGTGACACAAGCATTTGGTTTAGGCAGTATATCTGATAGAGCTGTGGTTATGGAAATTTCCATCAGCCATTCTCAGATAATGGACTCTTGTGTAATAAATGATTTCTAGGACACTAAAATTACTAAATTTATACCTGATATGCCCAGCTATCTCAGTGGAATGATATAAAAGATGATGCTCACTTTTTCCCATTAGCAGTCCCATGGAACATCTTAGAGGAAAAAAGAAGCTACAAGTTCATTGCTGTATCTTAATGCATTGGACAAATTTAGCATGATGGGTGGCATTTCCATCCTTACCACTCACACAAGGTCCATGTAAGCTGGTTGTTTTGCTGGTTCCTTCTTCAAATACAAATCTTTTCCATGAACAGAACTAACTTGAGCAGTGATCACCATAATGGAGATACAATACTTTCTCCTGGAAATGCCAGTCTTATCTTCACTGCTGAATCTCATAGAACAACATGAAAATAGTCTTAATTCCTGTCTAGTGCAATTCTAATCTTTGTCTGACCATCAGCAAATAAAACATTTAGCACAGTCCCATGTAAGTACTAAACCTCATTTGCTCTTCACAGCCATTGTTACAAAAAAATCCTGTTACAAACACATCCTCTATTCTTATTTTCAATAATCCTCATCATCCCCCTGCAACTCTACTTCCCTCTGGCAGAGGAGCTATGATGCTGCTCAAGCTTCACCTTACAAACCACATATTCCACCCTGACTTGCAGAAGAATGAACTTTCACCCTCAGCTTGCAGGCCACTCTGGATCAAGCAATGAATCACATCAGTGTGGTCTCTACCTCACACAACCTTATCAGAAAATTCATCTGGAGCTTTTCTTGTCAGAGTGAACTCAATATTTGAAAAATCTTGGGCTCTCAGAATAGAATGCTAGGGGAAGGCTGTTGCCTCTGACCGCATATTTCTATTTCTTCTAAACTACATTTCTATTTCCAGATGTTTGTTTTAAAAATTAGGTTTGTGCTCTTCAAAATGTGACAGACTGCCTGTACAGAAGTGAAATTTTTCTGTCCACAGAAGTCTTACCTGTTGAGGCTCATCATCACAAAAGCAGAGGAGATATACACATGCTGTTGATTCATTGCAGTGCAAAACCTCAAGGGCAAAATATTTCAGTCCCCATAATTCCTTCAGACAGGAGTGTTTGCTTTTTCTCAGGAAATCCTCAAAGTGTTTAAGTTAGTATCCTCATATCAGGATCTAGACTTGCACTCCTATATTGAAACTGCTCAAATAGTTCAGCCATCTGAGAGCTTGTGAAAAGGGTTTATCATCACTAAATGTGATACATGGCTTTTGTTAAAAATTGAGTGTCAGGACCATCCTTATTCTGTTTTGAATCAAGAGGATCCATTTGAATGACATATTCACATGCCAGGCTTTGGGGAAATGTGTTTCAGGATCTTATTAAGAAGCAGAATACCTGCATAAGAGTCATAATACAAATCAAAGTTTGAGCAGGATTTTTCTTTCATATAATTATAGCAAATAAATTCACTCTTTTTTCTTTTTATTTTTTTTTTAATTATTCATCAGTCAGTCAAGTCCAGACAGAGTAACATTTCAGAAAGAATAACTTGGTCTTGGGCATAAAATCTTTTGTGACCTTTACAAACCCTTGCATGGAATGTCTGGTGGATATAGATGTTGCTGCCAGAGTTCGTTTTTCTACCTTTGTTCACTTAAGACTGGTACAGATAATCTGCAAAATCAAAACCTGCTAACCATACACATCTATTTATTTGCTTCTTTTTCCAAGGATGCAGTATTTCAGTGAATAACCTCCTAAACTTTTAAAGAAAGCTGAATGCAGATGGAGCTTTCACTGCATCACTGTGTGTCATAATGCAGATTCTCAGACGAATGTTACTGCTCTGAGCAGTAAATAAGCAGAATTTTCTGGTCCTCATTATTTCAACCTCAATCATATACCAGGAATGTGAAGCTGTCCATAAAACAACAAAAAACCACACAAACTCCCTGCCCCCCCAAAAAAGAAACACCACCACAAAAGCACCAAACAAAACACAAAATCCCAAGAAACAAAATAATACCACAAAAAACCCCAAATGAAACTCAAAAAACAACAACAACAAAAAACCCTCTATGCCTACCTGTGCCCAAATAAGAGCCCTAAAAATTTATTAAAGAAAAAGTACATCTTACACCACCTCTTCTCTACCTACAGATTTTTTCATAAATACATAGTGCAGCTCAGGACCAATCTAATGCAGTCTTAATATTAGAAGGAGATCCACAGCTTGGGAGAATATCTGTTTCTAATTTATCTTGATGAAACTTTGCCCATATTTTAAATTCCCTATGCTGGAGCAAATATTTGCAACCCCCCATCCCCCCCCATCCTAATTTATTAGTAAAAGAAGATCAATTGTATAGATCAATTGATCTATACATTAGATACATAAAACTTCAAGATAAAACTCACTTTTTGTGTCATCCAGTGCCAAAGGAAATTCACATTTCATTAAACAGAATTGATTTTTTTCAAGAAAATCAAATTAATGAAGATGTTCTTATGTAAAACATTGGGATATGAAACAATGTTCACTGTAACAAGCACACTCAACAAATCCATTTAAACCAAAGCTTTATATTAGTTTTCAGCAGTATCCCATAGGAACAAGATTGAATATATAAAGATAAAACAGCTAATTTTGGTTTCAGCTTACTCTAGGGAGTAGGACAATCATTCCTTGACTTCAGTTTAAAGTTATTCACTCCTATTACACACCAAAGGAATACATTCTGCCAATCAGGACAGACACAGCAGTCATGAAAAAACAAACCACTGGTAGTCCATATAGACAGAAAACAAACCAGACTCTGCCACAAGGGCTAAAGAGTGCATATCCTTAAAATCAATAAAGACAGTTTCTCTGCGAGGGCCTTGCAAGAAGAGGTGGGAAAAAACAGATAAGATGCATGAAATTAGCCAGCCTTGAAAAATTTCATCCCACCAGACTGAAGAAACACAGAAAGCTGAAGAAATTGAAGCTTAGTCATATTCTTTGGACTTTGAGGCCGTATTTAACATATGCATTCAGTTCAGAGATCATCTCAGTCCATCTTACAGAAGTACCCCCTTCTAGTCACACATTAATTAACATCAGCTTCATATGCAAATATGGTCATGCCAAGTTTAAGCAGGTGATTTTTTTTTCCTAACAGTGTTATTCATGGAACCTAGAAGGTACACTATATATATATATACACATACACACACACACACATATATTTTGAATTCTGGTCTACATTAACTCCAGTCCTTGCCCTTTCATACAGGAAAGTTCCAGTAACCATCAACTAGCAAAGGGTCATACGAAAAAAGTTAAATAACTGTTTGAAACTACTCTTTGGCTGTCAAATAGCACTACTTCATATCTATGGAGTCAGTTGGACAACTTAGAGGAAGCACTCTCAAGACTCATCTTCATTCAATTTGCAATGCTAGGTTCAA
The DNA here is from genome assembly GCA_003676055.1 of Chloebia gouldiae. Lineage (NCBI taxonomy): Eukaryota > Metazoa > Chordata > Aves > Passeriformes > Passeridae > Chloebia > Chloebia gouldiae. The sequence continues at coordinate 41,343,596 of QUSF01000003.1, forward strand.
CAGCATCTTAAAATTTTATTAAAAAATATTCATCTTTCCTTCACCCACAAGGTCAGCAACACAGATCCTGCCTGGTGATACTGACAAGGGGATGAGGAGTTACAAGATGATCTATTAGGTTATATTTCAGCACTAAAAATAATGAAACACATTTCTACACATAACAGAATACAGTGATAAAAATGTCTTCAGGCAGTGGTGAGAAACAGCTGTCCTGTACTGCTAAGTACCTTCATTAGGAGTTTAAATTTCTGTCTTCAGAGCTCATTTGGGAAGGAGCTGAACAGTGATTTGAGAAGCCAGCACAGATGTACATATCCACGTATTTTCTACTTCTTCCAGAGAGCCTCCTGAAAAATTAGGAGAGAGAAATTTGTGGAGGGTGCCTGAAGAAGGATACTGAACCCAGAGGACCTGCAACAGTTAATAGCAGCTGAGATGCTGAGATTTTCTCCCAGTTTCCAGAGTCCACCCTTTTTCTGCATTCGTGGAATTTCTCACAACATTAGCATCTCTACTAAAGGCAAACTAATTACCCAACAAAAGAGTCCATGGAGGCAGTGAAAGGAACATTTCACAAGACAAAAGGAAAGGAGAGAACAGTTCCTCTTCCTGTAACACTGCTCACACCAGGCTCTCCTTTAACTGTGGTGAGAAGCCAGCTCTATAATTCTAATTGTGCTGTAATTGTCTGCTGTGTACGTTTAACATCTGCCTGTGCCATAACAATCAATAGCAGTTAACTTTGTTTTCCTTTTCCCCCTTCGTGTGATAAGTGATGTTTCTTTCCGGCTTGTGTTTGTATTATCTTTGTTGACAGCCCAGCTTGCAAGGGAGTCCCTCCTCAGAGTTATGTTAATAATTTTAGAAGGGAAATACACAGTGCTAATTCCTAAAAACCAGGGAAATGAAACATCACTGTGTACCTGGCTATAGCCCTAAAACTTGAATGACAGAGGTATTTTGTCTGAGTGCAATGGCACTGATCTCCCTCTTTCCATAAAATTATGCAACCATATATCAAAGCAGTGGTTCCATTATTTGAATGTCTAGCAAACAAAACTGGACATTATATCCTGCAACCTAGATGTCTGCTATATGGACAGCTACACTAAATGTTTGGCTGCTGACAGACCATCTGCAAGACATGTCACTATAAATTGATTTATGGGGGACAGAAGGTAAAATTCTCTGGAGTCAGAGAGTAAGTTACACTTGCAATTTCAGATTTTCCTCCTTAACTACTGCAGTAATACAGAAGATTGGCAAGAAAAAGCAAACACAGATGTTCCCCAGTTTTGGCTAGTGCTTGGTGACTGGCAAAATACAAAAGTCCCAAATCTGACTTTGGTAAAAGTCCATGAGAATTCTGGGTCCTTGTCTAAGTTTTAAAGGGGATTCCAAGAAAAACTTTCATTCTAACAAAATATTATTCCAGATTGTTCTTACATAGAGAAATAAGATGAAATGTTAAAAGAATAAACAGAAAGTGGTTGGTATAATTTTTATTTTTACATTTGAGTGAGGCAGTGACAATCTCCAAATTTTTATCTATGGAACATAGCATTTAAAATGTCTTTTAAAATCGTCCATGAAGAATATAGATTGAATAAATTGTTATTTACAAGTGAAAACAATTTTTTTTTCTCCAAACTTTACAGTGAAGTGTATTACATATTTTGGTATGCTGATTTTCCACAGGATAAAAGTATTGAAATATTAAAAGGCTATACTCAAAATAGTCCTTGCTGAAAAAAAACTGAAGAAGTTTATAAGGATCTATTTTCTGTTCATGGAGTTTGAAAAAGTTTAGGTCAAGGCATCTAGTCTCCTAAATATTTTTTTAAATCAAAGCTCTGAACCATGACAGGTAAAAACATTCAAGAGTATAAGCTATATTTAAAAAAAACCCAAGCAGCCAAAGCCAGTGTGTAAAATATAAAGGCTATATGACATCCTGTAGTTATCTATGACAGCTTAATAGCATTTCAGGGGTATAACAAATAAGCAAAGATTTCTTCAGAACATTAATTCTTGGCCATACTAGCTCAAAATGAAATATTTGATATTGATACCTACAGAAAAAAACTTACAGCCTTTTCCTCCTGTCATAAACATTACACATCTTCCTTACAGGAATATCCTTAACAGCCTCATCCTCTCAAGTACCACTTCAGAAAAAAAAATTTCCATAGGGTTGGAATATAGCTTGTGTTATCCATCCATGCAACTCCTACTTCTGACATTAATGTTCATGGGAACTAGCAGAAAAGAACAGTAATAGAAGCCCGTGAATGTGAGAACATATAACACCTTTTTTTTCTCTTCTGTCTTTTTGATCCCTTTGCTGCTTGAATTTTTGTGTTTATACATTGTTTTCCTATGTTAGGAGAACAACATGACAATCGTTTTAGTTATTTCTTCATTCATACACAAAACTAACTTGACAGGTTAGCTAAAAATACAAAACCTAACTCAGAGATAAAAATTGAGACAGTGAGGAGGAATACTTTTCCCTAAATAGTTGGCCTCAAAATATCATCTTCAATTGCTCTTGTCTACAGAGAAATATGCACCTTCATAGCTTTGTGTACCTCCTTGTTCTACATTACGTTAAAAACACACACTGACAAAACCATAGTGGTTTTGCCACACTTACAACATCTATATGCTCCAACTAAAACAAAGAATTCTGAAGGGAAAGTATCAAAGCATTTACATTAAATAAATTCACTACTGCCAGAAACTGTAACTTCAAAATTGTTAAATAGAATTTAGTAAGAGAAACAAAAGCTGTTACAGCCAATTCAGAAATGAGTTACTATTTTTGGTAATGAGTCTTTAAAAGTGAGCAACATTAGGCTGAGATTCATGCACAGTAGAACCACTACTCCTACATCCCTAAGAGCACATCACTTTGCAGCCTTCAAGATGGACATAGTACAAAACAGGTGGCCTCTTGTGCAATGTGCTATCAACAGTTCTGACTTCCATTTAGGTCAGGCTTTTAGAAACACTCAAAAACTCTTAAGAAGGATAAAGATTTATTTCAGGCTGCTTATATTGATAGGCTTCCTTAGGAAGAACCCTGCTGGAGGGTTTCTCCCAAGGTTCTTCCCTCAGAACCAGTCTCTCTGGAGGCTGTTGTCCAAATTCAGAATTCCCACAGAAAAGCCCCATGGATGACTGCTAAAGAGCTTTTTGGTTTCATCTTTGTGCCAGGCCTGCTGTTGTAATCACCAACTCAAACTATATCACCCTATATCTATAACTCTATTTCTGACCAACCAAAATTGCCAATTTCAGGTATTAAACTTAAAATCTCAGTGTTACAAAATTGCTTCAGGGAGAGTTGTCATCAGCTCAAAGGGAGCTAAGTGAGGGCAGAGAGTCATCCTAGTCACCACACAGACTTCTGGAGGATGTGGGCTGGATAGTTAATTCATCACACAAAAAGCAAGGGGGTAATTAAGATGTCTCACATAAAGAGCAGTTGAGAACATTAGTCCTGGCTACCATTCCCTATCTCTTCCCTGACACACCAATGCTATTTTCTATCCTCTCATCTCTTACCAAATGCTAAAACCTCCCAGCCTCTTCTTTGCCTATAACTAATCATTACTGGCAACTGGCCATAAAGTTAAAAACATCCAGTGGTAGTGTTCTGTGTAGTTTTCAGAAAAAATAAAAATCTTCTTAAAAAATTATATAGTGAAACACCTGGATACAGAGAATAAGGATCATATTTTTGACTCTGGGATCCATACTATCATTTCAACAGTACCACATTACTGCATTGTATGCATTACTGTATATATCTACACATGTATTTACAATTTGCAGGTCCAGATCTGGACACAGAAACTAGAACCCTTCAAAGAAGGACAACAAGAAGAAAAGTGTTCTTCCAAACACTCAAAGTAATTTACTTGAACCTTTTATTTCTTTTTCATGTATTAGCCTTTTGAGAGTAGGGCACAAAATGTGTCTTGATTTTGAAGGGATTACTTATCTCTGATGTGTATGGTCTTTCATATGGAAATCAGACATTATTTCTTTCCTTGAACAAACCCCGTGTTCAGTTTATACAAAAATCTAGATTTACACACCTAGAAGAAGTATTACCCCCCATTTATTTTCAAGCTCATTTTGAAGCACAATCCAAACTCTGATAATAAAGAGACTGACCCACAACCACTTACCATTTGTCCAAATTTACTCAGCTTTGGCAAACCTTCTTTGCCTACTCTTCCAGGATTTTTGCATGTTGTTCGGACAGAAGTTCACTCAAAAGAGTTGCTACAAATCAGCAATGTGCAGCTGGAGTTTTTCATTGGGTTTTCTATACAAAACCTGGAATTCCCAAAGTTTTTGGCTTTGCACACATTGTGAAGATACACTGCTGATTTAACAGCCCAGAATTGCCCAAACCATTCACTTCTGTGAGAAGAATGAATAAGCAGTAGCACATCAGGACAAACTAGCAACATCTATGCCAGAATTCACAGCATTTACATTTGTTTAGCACCTAAACTTTGACCCTAACATCCTGATCCAAATGAGCATTAGATCTGAGAATGTTCTAGTTCAAGCCTTTCAGAAACATATAAAACACATTCAGATCAGCTTTCTGTACTATGAATGTTTAATCCTAGACCCATGAAATTCAGCAGCAAAAATTCAGCTGCTTTCTATGGTATTGAATGGAAGTAGTCTGAAGTAAATGGAAATTTTCTACTGACTCCAAGGTGGCATTCTAATACAATAGCTGACAGAGACTATTAAAAGAGTAATTAAGTTTCTCACCTTTAGGTTCTGTCTTGGAAACAAACCAAGACTACTAGCTTTAGTAGTATTTTTTTTTAGCCTCAGTTAACATTTTTAGCATCAGTTAAATATAATGTAGAACAGGGAGAATCCTGGGCTAGACTGGGGTAGGTGGGATGGATATATGTCAGGAGCCTGTTTTGTCCAGACTTAAAAAGAGGAGACTTGAGGAGTCCTTGCCTACAGCTGTCAGATGGGAGAGAGTAGGGAGATGGTCATACTTTACAGCTACCAGTGGGTAGAGGAGAAGAAGTAGACACAAATAGCAACTTAGGAAAATTCCATTAAAAAATATATTGTCAGAGTAGTCAAACACTTTGCCTCTGCAGTGTTCAGTACTTCAGGTCTCACTGCAGAAGTTTATGCATGCTATGATTTTGATGTTTGTATTTGTAATTCTTGCTCTGGGTAAGACTTAGAAGGCAGTGCTACACTCAGAAAATACTTTTTTAAAATGCTATATATGTATTTTTGCCAAAGACATCTGAAATTTTAGATGCTATTTATTTTTTTAGAAGTGTCTGATCCTTTCATTTATGCCTTACCTGAAATCAACCTGACGTGCATAATCATTCCTGCAGGAACCAATTGATTTCACAACTTATCCTTTCAGTTGAGAAATAAGCAGGAGATGATGAAACCTGCAGGGAAAAAAAGCTTTCTTGAAAACTTTCCCCTCTCCCAATCTAAAAAAACAGAACAGCAGGGAAACTATATATGCAATAATTTTCAAACTTTTTTTTACCTCAGAAACAAGTAGATAAATGATAGTCCTAATTCAGCAAAGTAATGAGGTATCTGGACAATCTATGAATTGTGAGTGTTGGCTAAGAAGATGCCTCTCTGAACTTGAGCCAACGTTGAGGTACATTGCATCCTCTCCTTTTCTCATTTTCCTTGTCTAAAGGATTCCTTCCTATGTGGCAGATGTATCAGAAGAGCTAAGAAAGCTTCACAGGTATCAGCAACAGGTGAGTGCCTCTCACAAGTGGAGTGTTAGTATAACTCCATGTAGCTCTCCACAGCAGTTGAGTTTGGCCAGTTCTAACATCTCCAGAATGCCATTTAACCCAACAATCTATGGGAATAATGTTGGATTACAGCCCTCTCCACACATCTGCATCAAGTAATGGAGAAACCTGAGGCAGAGTCTCTCCCAGTATTACATCCCTTCTCCAGTGCTTCTGCTTCCCAGAGTAAGATACCATACTCTCTTCTTAGATAAAATCCTGCCCATTACACTGACTCAATCAGGAATACAAAGAGCAGGTGCTGCGTAGCGACAGCCAAATGCAATGGCTCAGAATCTTCTGTGTGCCACTTTCATACCAGGACAATTGCACCTATAATTAATTCATACAAGCTGAACCCTCAGCTGCTACCTTACACAGCCTTACAAATGCACAGGCTGCACAAAACTGCATTGGTAATTAATTTGTCAAGCAAATGCTAGGGAAGAACAACACTGCTAATTTACACCATAGATATTTAAATGAAACATCTTGCCTGAGTAATTTAATGTCAGAGATTAGGAGGGCCACAAAGCAGAACAAAGAATTGGAGTCTTCCACCAGCTATTTCTTGAAGGGACATTACTGTAATGTGTTATGAGCCCATTTCAGACACAGGAGAAACATATGCTTCTTCACTGAACTATTCTGGCAGGTTTTGGCATTAAAAGGGTTGCGAAATTATAGATGCACATCTTATCGACAGCGACTAGGATAACAGAGGATAGAAGTCAATCAGAAAAGACCTGTATGGAAGACACTCTGTGCTATCCTGAGAAAGTCTGGGTTAGCTACGTAGAAAATATATACCTCATTCTAGTTCTCAGCAAAAAAAAAAAAAAAAAAAAAAAAAAAAAAAAAAGCAGGACAGCAGGACTGACCTCTACTACCACTCTTAGTATAATGTGGTAGGCATTGGAACTCTCATCATTTATTACCAACAGTCCTCTCCAGTGATAGCTCTAGTGACAGTATTTGTTGTGGTGTTACTTTTTGTGTGTAATAGAATTTCACTTTAAAAAAAGAAATGTTGGGATGATACCACAGTGCTTTGCCAGGATATCCTGGATTCACTGGACTTCAGGAAAACCAAAAGTGGGATACCCTGGCTTTGTGACGGTGCATTGGACTTCACTGTAAGATGGAATTACCTAGTATTGGAAATGCTTGTCGTGCTAGAGGACTGGGTGTCTGAAACACCCAGAAACTTCAATTTCAACTAGGTCAGCACTTCATTCCTGCTGCAGCAACTTTAGAAGCCTTGGTGAGTCTTGCAGAATTTCTGATTTTGAATAAAAACCTATCTCAAATCCTGGTGTTCCAGAGTTCCACTCTGCTAAATGACTTCCTCAAATCTTCTACCAACACCTTTTAGAGGTCTGGACCACCTAACTTAAAGAAACTAAAATGTCTTAATCCAGAATCCCACACCATGTTTCTTGGTTTCTATTGCCTGGAAAGCTCTCACCTTAGCAGTCAAAAAGAAGGGGAGTAAAAGGAATTCTTCCTGGTGGCAGAAGTTAGGTAAAGCATTTCAATGTTGACAATAGAATATTTTACAATTTAAAGTGCAAGAAACGTATTTTTAGATGCATTCACAACAGATGATGGGAAAAACTACACTTCTGTGTAAAAATAATTAATATGCAGTACAAAAGAGCCCCTTCATTTTCCGGGAGTATTGCCAGTTAGGATATTACAGACATCTGAAACAGGCATCTTTAGCATCAAGATGATCCATTTTCCTGGCTTATGTGTCTTAGGATGATTTAGTGGGATAAACAAGGATATATCTGAAGGAGCAATGGCAGAGCAAGCAAAACTGCACAAAAAAAAATCCCCTTAGCTGTCTATCTGGTTATGAAACCGTGAAGAGAAGTAGGTCCTTTGGGGAAAATATGAAAGAAAAGAAGGATAATTTGGAAATTGCCTGACCACAGTTAGAACCTCTTTTTCCAAGCAAACATTGTTGCTAATCTTGAAAAATGTTGTGTTAATATAGGTCTAATTGTGGGATTTGCCCCTTGATTTTTTACACAAGCCATTTGACAATAAGGCATATCACTACTAGATTCTAATCTGGCTGTACTTTACTCTCAGCAATATTTCTGAAATATATCCCACTGAACAGAACATGATGAAACAAATGAAAGATAGGATGTAGAAGCAAAAAGAATATTTAAAAAGAGGCAGGTAGGAAATATAATTCATACAGAGTTGAAAAGTCTTCAAAAAATAAGAGGACATGAGGGGAGCTCTGCACACAACTTCTGCAAAAGCACAATTAGTGGATCTCCTACGTGATAAAAATATCACTGTTCACAGACACTCTAGGTGTATTTCAGCCATACAAAAGAAAACAAAAGAGATGTATCTCAAACAGTGTGGATATATATATATGCAAAAGTCAAAAACAACAAACAGAAAACCCCACAAGATCAGCTGGAAACAGCTGAGGAACCACTCAGGGGGATGAAGCTATCATTGTTTAGAGTGTAAAAATTAATCCAGTCACCCAGTTTGATAGTCAAAGTAACCAAGCTAAAAAATACAGCATGGATGAGATGCAATCATGAGTAACACATTCAGAGTATTATACAGTAACTATAAGGCAGTGGACATATCTCATTATTGAAATATCACTCAACTTTTTGTCCTCTCTCTGATGCCATCAAAGGACTGAAAACTCGTCATGTTCCCAGCAAGTGAAAATATGGGTAGGTTTAAAAGGGTAAAATGTGGTATAAAGAATATACCAGTTTCCACAACACATGCTTTATAATGGGAGAGAGAACTGAGAGCCAGAACTGTGGGCTTTGAAATCCCACCTTTTTTATTCATCTCCTGGGAATCCATGAACAAATTACCTCTTCTCTTGCCTTCATTTTTTTGTGAAGAAACTGGAACTGATGCATGTCTGATGGAAATTTGACAATCCTGATGAGATCATCACTTGAAAATCTTTCAAAAATGTAATATGGCAATGCTGGGGAAATGCTGCAGTTGTAACCCCTCCAGGGTCTCTACTCACAGGTGTATGAGGGGGAGGACCAAGCATTCTTTTTTTCATATTAAAATTGTATTTACTTACAACCTGGATTAATTATTTCTGCTCTCAAGAGAGAAAGTTTGAATTAGTAGCTGTTGGAAAGCTTGAAAATTATATCAGTGGCCATAAAACCCAGCTCCATGTCCATTACACTATCACCTGATGAGAAATGCAGTATAGGGACTCCAATTTGCCAGCTGACTAATGCTTCACACCAAGGAAAAATAGTGTATTACAATTCACTAGAAAAGGAGACCATTTCTATAGCACAGTAGTCTCCATATAGTAATTGTTTGATGGTTTTCAGCTGGAAAAAAATATGCTAATAGGATCAATAAACAAAGAGAAAAAAGCTTTGAAACAATGACAAATATAGATAAAATCAGTTCAGTGAAAGAGATATTTCCAGATGGCAGCCAAGCATGAGCTAGGAAGCATTGCAGTGTCTTTTCTGAATGCAAAGAAAGAAGTAGATGCTCAGAAATAGACCCTAAAGTTGTACTTAGACAGGGAGAAAAACCCAGTATTGTTTAGGGGTAAGGATTGTGAGGTCGAAACAGACCAATCTGTGTAATCTTAGCTCATTTAACAGTCACTAAATATATTTTTTTTCTTTTGACACTTTGGCCAAGAGTGTTGACTACCCTGCTTTAAAAAAGGACTGTGATCTGTCATGGAAATAACGTATTCACTATTTGTCTGGATACCCTCATTTCACATTTTTTGCTGAAATTAAAAAAAAAAAAATCTTCAGAAACTGTTGTTATTCTGGCTGAGTTTCCCTGAGTAATTCTGTTCCCACTTGGAGATAAACAATAAAAATTCCCTCAGCTCTCTCTGGGTTCTCATCAAATGTTGCCTGAAAATACCACAGTGCTATTCCATCCATTCTTCCTGCCCTCAAGGTATCAACCAATATCGCTGACCAGAAATAGCCCCACAGATACTAGTATATGAGAATTTATATTCCAAGGCTGAGAAAGACTCATGGCACAGTGCCTGTTGTGGTTCAGTGCAGTGGTTGAATAATAGCTCATTTCATGTGTTTCATGTATTTCATGTGTTTCATGTGAATACTGTTGAGTGCATCAGTAGTGAAACCAAAGGCATGAACCAGAAGTGTCATTGCATTAGATTGTAAAACACAGAGCGTGCCAAGAGTAGTTAAATAGAAGAGAGGACCTGCTCCTTAAATTTTTTTTTCACCAGAAAACCAGGGACTGGCCATGTAATGTCACTGAGTTGTCCAAAGTAACCTCCTGATTCAATCTTATCAGACCACTCTGGCTTGCAGAGCTACTGTACAGGCAATTCCATCTTTCAGAGTACGTAATGGAAAGCTGGCAATGCAAAAGTTGCAAAGGTGGGTCCTTTTGTATCCAATGGATTTCAAAAAAGGGATGGATTGAGGAACAACAGCTTGGATGCTTTTCCTAATATTGTGTAATTTTTGTTACACAAACACAAGTTTGTTGCTTTCAGTCACAATTCAGAGCTGATGTGAAAAGTGCATAGGTCTTGGTGTGGTTAAAAGGCCCATGAAAATGTTCAGCAGACAGCCACTGATGTTACTTTGTTTACCTTCTGGAAATTGCACTTTTCATTTTGATAGAACATTTATCTGAACAGCAATCACAGGGTGAGCTGGTGCTTTGAGATGTGAATTGTACTAACACAGAATAGGCTACAAAAAGCTGAAAATTACTACAGAGGTGCTGTGAAAAAGACGAGATTGTTGGATGGGGCCCATTTGACACAGGGAAAAGTGGTCACATATGGGGTGAAATCACAAAGGTTACAATTGCAAGGACTTCAGAAAGGAGCAGCACTCAAGAGAGACTTGTACTTTGTCATTCTTGCTAGTTTTTTAGTTTTTTTTTTTTGGTGGGGTTATTTTGTGAAAAGAAGGAGTGTTGAGTAGTTTGCCATATGGAAGGCTGCTGTTACTTCAGAACAGAATACAACAGCAATTTCTGTAGTGCTAGGACATGTCAGATACTCTGCCATAGTCAGGAAGGGCACTATCCTTGAAATGAAAAAAAATAACCTAGAAAAGAAATACTGGTTCAATTATAGGACCAACATAAAGCAGTTTTCAATATATTATTGACATCTGGAGTTTTCAGTCTGGTATGCAGTAGGAGATTAAAGAAAAAGTCATCCTAGTAGTAGTGTTCCATCCAAACACTGCACTACCAGAGAATGTGTTCTTCACTGTCTCCTCCCTCACAGACTGTCTCATACCAGTCATTTCCATTTCCTGCACTGTAACACAGTTGTCATGCTGCAGCTCCGTGTAAGAAATTTAAAAACATGCAATCAAACAATCACTGTTACATATTATACTACAAGTATGTACGTCTGCTGTCGTCTGAGTTTACCCTAGATTTACCTAGAGTTTACCTTGTCCTAGACTGCCCTAGAGTTTACCTTCTATTTTATGCTGACACATTCAAAAGAAGATTTTCTCCCAGAGTAACCCTCATAATTTATATGCAGCATATATTATGGATAAAACTGAAATGCTAATATTTTCCTCTACAAATCATGAAAAGAAGATGACTGTTTGGATCAAATAGTAGCACACTATATAATTTATCCAAATTACTTTAATCATTGAGGTCCACATATAATCTTTTATAAATTAGTACAGAATATTTAATGTAATTTAAACACTGACAGAAAATCTATGCTTGCTTGCTCTTCTTTTCATTATTTGAATATTAATACTGGAAAATAATTCTAAAAACATGAACAGTTTGTTGACTTTGCAGTATTTTTTAATACTGCAAAGAGGAGACAACTACATGTAATTTAATGATGTGGAGCATAAAAGACCAAAAGGGTAAGATTGGACGAACCAGACTAGATCTTTTTGTTTGCTCTTTAGGGCAGGAAATACACCTGCTTTTGTAATTGTATGTGTCCAGTGAAGAAATTCTAGTCCTAAATATACCTTTAAGGCAGTACAGCAGAATATGCATGTTTTTCAGAACTTGAAAATTAATTCACTGAATTATGCATTGGCTAATTAACTTGTGATTCTTAAAAAAGACATAAGAATGGCATAGAAATTTTTTGCATTACACATCAAAAAGAGAGAAGATTAATGTTTGATATTGCACAGCCCCACTTTCACTGAAATTCAAGAACAGAAATCTGACCTGGGTTTGGTTAGCCAGAAAGAGAACATTATAGGCAGTTTGATCTTCCCTGAGTGAGAAATCTAGCAGAAAGAAACATGTTTTACAGATCAGAGATGTCAGGAGCTGAATCATCAGATGCAAAACTATTTACACAGCAAAATTATAAAACACAGAAAACTATCTACAGTGTCTGTGCAAGACAGGTCACTGGAACTTTTGGAGACCAATGATTTGGATGTATGTTTGTGTGGGCATGCACAGCACATGTATATAGACATCACAGCTGGCTCACAGGTGGGATTAGAAATATGCACTGAGAAAGAGGCACAGTATGACAAATGCACTGTTTGCTACAAGTATTTTCCTTCCTCCATTCCATGACATATTAGTTATGCAAAGAAGGTCCTTGGTTTTTCTACGAAAGACTTCTGTCACAAACAGCAAGTAACCAAAAACTTCTTTTTAGAGCCAGTTTAATTTTATGACCAACTGTAAATAAAAACACTAGTTTAGTCTAGTTTTGTCAGATGGACCCAATGTTACTTTAAAATTAGTGAAAGGATGAATAACAGAGATCAGACAAACTGTAAGATAGAACAGTTGACTTATGAGTTACCCTCTCATCTACCTTTTATTAACAATTCCTTGACTAATATAAAGAGGAAGATCTCAAGTACTGCACAAACTCCCATTATGCAGCAATTTTATAGCACACAAATCTCACCTGCTCTATCTTGGTATCCAACCCCAGTTTATAGCTGTCTTCACAGACAAATTGATGCTTTATAAAAATTCATACTTCAAGGGCTCTGATTTTTTTGTCATTTAGCTGGAGTTTTTCCTATTAAAATGGAGTTATATGGAACTCAATATTTTGTTAAACAGATGTTATGATTTCCATTTAATTGAGTCAGTCTAACCAAAATATATTCTTAGACATTTATCTGGCCAGAATGTTATGAATACCAAGTGCTTAAAATTACCTTTCCTTTGCTTAATTCCTTGGCTATTATAATAGCCATTTATTTAACAATCTTTCTTTCCTGAGTGAGTACATGGTACAGTTCCCTACAGTTTCATAGTTGGAGATGTCACAGTTTCCAATGCACTTTCACACTTCTGATGTGACTCACATCTCTTCGTGCAGCAGGACTATGTTCACATGAAGGAAATGTTTTGGTCCTCAGGAACAAATATATTTATTAGCAGCAAGACATCCCAGGTCAAAACTTCTTATTTTAATCAACAGCAATGAACATAAAGGGTGCAAGTTTGTCCAAATATTTGACTATGTGAAGAAACAAACCACCAATGCTTCTGGCACAAAAAGTGCTGAGAAACAGCTCCGTATTTGTTCTACTTTTGCCTCCAGCAAAGTGTGTGATCCTAATAATGAAGCTATTGTCCCTTCCCTCTGAAATACTCTCAGAACTCTCAAGTCTCTGAGATATGCATCTTCTGGCTCTTTGCCATAGGAAAATCTCAGCCTATGGCTCATAGGGACCAGGAGTTTGGGCATCTCTTTTCTTACCTTAGCAAGGCAGCAACAATCTCGGCCCACAGCTGACCAAAAAAGAAGAGGAAATTCAGTTATCCAATGCACAAAACAGCCAAGTCAAAAGGTATTGAAAGTACATTGCAATACTTGCATCACACTTCTGCAATGTTCCACTGATGTAATTACATAGTAATGTAATTTACTTTACAGAATACATCTGGAGCTATTACAGAACACAGGTATATCCTAGAACATTGTGATGGTTTCATGGGTTTAGAGATGGGTGGTAACTCAATTAGAAATGAATAATGATCTCTTCTGAAGGTATCTCTCCTTTTCCTATTTTCTTAAAATGAAATGTACAGTAAACTTCTCTCTTTTCCTTTTCTTTGTCTACCTGACAACTTTCAGCAAATGGTTCCATGCAAAAACATTAGTCTGAATGGTTGAAAACTGTTTCCTCATCCGTTGAAAAAATGTCATAACAGAAGGCAATGTTGCTGGATATACTGGAGGTTTCTTTATATGTTTCTAGATAAAAATGCTTTTTTTTTTTTTTTAACATCATACAAAAAGGAAATTTCAGCTTCAATTGCTGAAGTACAGCAAAGTTTTATACAGCTATAAAGCAGGATGGCACAGAGGTAAAAGTTATTTTTAAAAGGTAGTGTTTCTAGTCAGCCAATAAAGTTCTAATCCTCAGCTCACTATCTGAAAGTCATTGCTATGAATTAAATGAGTTCAAATCAAAAATAAAGCATGGAAAGAGAGATGTGAAAGTTATGCCATTTTTGAATACCAATAATAAAACATACAGAATTTTTCTCTTTCACATTAAATAAAACCAAGAACTGAGGGGCATAGAGGAGAAAAATCCCCAACAAACTACGTGAAAAGAGGAAGAGAAGAAACTACATTACCCCAGCTTAGTCCTTGTGACCACTCAAATGCTCATGTTTTGTAAAATTAGTCCAAAAGCTTCTCTCTCTTGCTGAACGCCTATAACAATACAGATGAAAATATACAAAGACAAAATTATTGAAGAGTTAATAACACAAGTATATAAAAATCACTGCATTTTTTTTCACCACTTCTCACAGTGTTGAAAGAAGAACCAGACACTAACTTAAACAAACTCTTAACTTCTGGGGGGTACATATATATTGCCATTAACTCTGAATATAGGAGTGAAAAATTATTGAAATTAATCTTTATTTAAACTTGGAAATGTGGCCATCTAGTCTCGACTACTGTAATGATATTTTGTATTTCTCAACACATTATGTGATTTCCAATGATTCTCACAGAAATGTCCACCAGGAACCTACTGCAGCTACAGCGGCCTAAAGTGCCATGAGCAGAAGAGAGTTTAACACTAGATGGCAATATGCTTTTGCAAAATATTTATCCGAGGTTCCTGCAGATAAAGGCAAATATTCTTTAAGCTATTGTACTATTTCTTGGTTCTCATGTATGTTTAGACATACAGGTTTTCTTTGGTTTGCACTAAAATTAACCATTATTTGCTGTTGTATTTTTCTCATTGTTTGCTCTAAATTAAGTTTGGACAATACTCTGATCCAGGCAGAAGTGATTCACAATTTAACTGAAAATATGTTACCAATTATTCACTATTCAGTGTGTGATAAACATGTGAAGAATCACATGTGGAATGTTGACCAAATTTCTCCTGCTTGGCAAACTGTAAATCAAAAAGAAGTCCTGTTTTGTGGGCTACCATCTTTCTTCTTTCTGATGTAAATCAGAACATGAACCTAACCCTGTACCTTTTAAACACGAGATTGCTTTGGGTAGCATTTTTCCAATTACCTGAAGCATTAAACTTACTTATCCAATTTTTGCTCTCACCTAATCAAATAGCTTCCACCAAAGCCCAAGCCTGTTACAGCATTGGAATAGGCTGGATTGTGCTACAGTTACCCAATGTACTTTGGGTTAAAAAATCAAAGCATTCTGTACTTTGTGTAGGGTTTTTCCTAATTCCTTGGAAAGCTCAACATGTTATAAATCAAATCAATAAAACTACACCCACATCATAATTAACAACTAAGTTGCTAAATAGTGAGTAGCTTGGTTGTTGCCAAGAATAATCATTATTTGAAGGTAACATTAATCTGTCTCAGCAGTGGCAGCAGCTCAGAAATACCTTGGTCAATTCCTTGCATGATTTTAGGTGTGTCTTCCTTTTACTGGCACATCTTTTTCTAAAAAATTGGGTTCCTTGAAGCTATTACCACTCCCACACACAACCTATTCTCTCTTCCCTGTCCCAAAACAAAACAACAGGGTGATTGCCAGTAGCATTTTGTGTGTTCTCCATTTTAGTTATTGCCCTCTGGACAGTTTGTCCCATATTTCTGTAAAAGGCAATTTTATGCATTTTGTGCTTTTTATGGATGTGCCTTTGAAGACAAATATGGACAACACAAGATTATAGTAGGTGAGAAAATGGGTTATTATTCAAGGTACTTTGTTGAGGCTGATTGAGATACATGACAGAACAAACTAATTTTTACTTCTAAATTAAAGGAAAGTTTCAAAATTTCTGTTGCCATGATATGCAGTATTTACTTCAGTTTGATTTAAAGTTATAGAAACTGGATATATGACCTAAAGGGAAAATACACAGTTTGTTTCTAGCAGTCATATTGACAGTGAATGCAAATTTCCCTGGAAATGCCAAGGAGAGCAGCTTTGAAACACACCACCACCAGCCACTCTAGTCAGTATTAACAAACACATTGTAGTGACATAAAAGCACAGTCATCCATTTTAACAGTTCTGACAGTTTCATTCAGAAAGCTTCTATGGCAATATTTAAATAAATCAACAGCCTCTCAAGGAAACATCTGATTGAAAAAGCTTTGAAATGTGCCATGAAAGCATGCCTATGTTCCAGCATAAAATGCTTTACTGGTTTAAATGAAGAAGAGCAAATATAACCAAAATCTCCAAGAATGCAAAGATCCTGAAAGATGATAACAGTACAGGAACAGAACAGAAATGAGGAGGGGGAGGAATTAGCTCTGAAGGAACAGCTAATTTATTAATTCTTCACTACTAATTCAGGATTTCAGTATCAAAAAGTAAATTATTCACATGGGTCAATGACACTGATTACCAGAAAGAGACAATATTTATGAGAAATTGTTGGCTTATACTTTAACTCAGTTGGTATTTTTATAAAGGACTTTTTGGTTTTTATTCCAATAGAAATAAATAAAGTTATTGAGAGAACATTTACTCCCTCCCACATATTTGCATTTCAAATCTTGCAGCATTGTGCTAGGGCATGATCAGAAATCATTCCAGCTGAGCAGAACAATTGCTTTAATCATAGTTATTGTAGCCTCTCTTGAACTTAAATATAGTTATTAAAATTTAAAGAAAGCAGCAACCCAGGTATTCTAAGGTGCACAAGGACAATAGCTTGATGCTTGATTACACACAGGGAGGTTGGTTGGACTGATGTCAGCACCTGCATGAAACACTTGTGCTTTGTACCCAAGCTAGACAGCTGTGGCGGTGGCTGGCTGGAACAAAATGTTCTTTCAGAACAAGTAATATTTCATCTCTCATTGTCTAAACAACATGATACTGCTGGTTCATACAACTCATTAGCAAGTCTTAATAACTAGATAGTGTCAGTGATGTATAGGCCTCCATCTCCTAGCCATTTGCTACAACCCTTACTTCTTTCCTGCAGTGGCAGTCTGGGTATGGGGTACAGCCATCCATTACACTCAAGTAAGGTTACTTGAATTTGTTCACATAATCTGGGGGGAAAAAAGAATGAGGGAATTTTGCACTGCACAAAATTCAGGTTTGTGACTCACTGGTGGCCCAAGACCAAAACAAGTATTTCACTCTGTGGAATACTGCCAGCTAAACCCCTTTGTTCTGATATTATAATAACACAACTACTAAACTGCATCTTAATTGGCAGCTCCTCCATGTCACTGTATTGTATGAACAAAAGTTGATGAGTCATAGAGAACTGGAGAGAAAGTACTGACATTCGAGAGAAGGGAGTTTTACAGTCCAATAAAACTCCAGATGAAGGTTCTGAGAGCATCATTACTGGAAGAACAGCTGTGTAAACACAAAGGAAAATATATCTGGAATAAGTTCATCAGCTTCTAAACAGTTACTCTATATTTGCATCAGTATAATGGAGAAGAAGCTGGCCACTGTGCAAAAAAAAGTACTTTGTCTTAGATGACATCAAGAGTGCAGCTTTGAACCCAAAAAGAAGGCAATTGCCTAGAACACTGAATGGCCTGAGAACAACCACAGCTGTATTTCTTACAAGTGCAACACTGACTGCTGTCTCCTCTTTTCTGCTGCAATTCAAGGAAGGATCAGAGAATATGGGGTAATAAGTGATGTATTCTGCCAGCAGTAACAAGGACATCATGCATAGTTCTTAAGATCCTCAGGCACCAGTGAAGACCACTTTATTTGCAGGACAAAGGTACTCCATTATGTTCATAGCAAGCCTCATAATTCAACTCCTCGAATCAGCTGGACATGCTTCTAACTCAGTCTGAAAATGTGCAGAAAAGAGTATTATTGAATGAGTATTCTTGCATGCCAACACTGAAATCATTAACAGAAAATGTGTATCTGATTGGGGCAGAATTCATGTCGAGGCTGGGGTAATGTGTGCTGAGGCAAGGCATGGTGACATGACATGCCTTTGTTTTCCTAGCACAAAGGACCGAAGAAATCTCTGTAAGCATTAGCCAAATAAAGGCAGCTGATTCCTATCTATTTGCCTATTAAGCCAGTGGCTTGAGCTGGATTTATTTTGTTGTTCTTACTGTTAGTTTACGGCTCAAGAAATTATAACATCACTTGTCGTCTTCATCATTTAACCAAAGCATGTAAGCAGGAGAAAAAGAGGTAAACCAGAGCAAACCTTGGACTCTCTTGACACATATAGCCTCGATCTGACTGTAGCTAAGAAAAGAAGATGAGGAAAAGTCATGGAAGTAAACATGGATATCAAAACTGTGCAGAAGCCACAGAATCATGACTTCAACACCAGTGCTGGAATCACAGTCCCACCTAAGGGGTTATTTCAGGCAGGGTTAAGAAGGGGAGGCAGGGTGGGCAGGTTGAAATCCTCCTCCACCTGCCTCCTTCTCCCCACACTAATTCTACACTGGAGTCTTCTTTTAACACAGTTATGATTGTATCTTCAACCAATTCTGACCCTTCTCCATTGTCAATTGAAGAAGTATCATCTCAAACTGCAAGTCCAATTCTACCCAGCAGATTTAACCCTACACTTAAAAGTGGGGGGAGGGGGTGCACATCACAGCCTGGAAAGGATTCTTCATATTGTAATTTGGAGGTAGAGGGTCAAATGTTGTTCTTTGGATTAATAAGCTTTCAAATACAATACTAGCAGTTAAACCATGAAACAATTTTATTGCACTAGAACATTGTTAATGAACATTTGCATTCCCCCAACAATGTCACAGATCCAGCAGCATCTCTTAACACAGACTTCAGATATCACAGTACAGAACACAACACAAAGCTGTACTTTTACTTGCTTAGTAATATTATATTTATCATGATCCCATAAATATCAGGTTTATTGGTAAGATAAAGGCATGTGAGCTACACCTCATATATTGTCCTTTGTACACCCAAGGAAGTGAGAGCGGTACAGTTATTACTTTATCATATTATATTTATCGTTATCTTCTTCTCTTCCACCTTCATCTGTTGCTTTAACACAGCAAGCATATTAAAGAAGCAGTTACCTTGACTTTGGAACAGCTAGAGTTTACACATCTCTCACCATGGCACAGCACAGTGTTTCATTCTCTCTTTGTGACCTTCAACAGGAAAAGAATTAATCAATATGGTGTACTTAAAAACAATTCAACCTTTTATGTGTCTCTTCTCACAGATTTAGAAGAATCAAGATCAGATCAAAGGAAGAAAGTATCAGCTTTAACACTAATATTTTTTCACATTTTGTTAATATTTTTACATCCATATTTACATTAATATTTTGTTATCCTCAGTAATTTACCTTCCTAATTACAGAAGTTACATGTGAAGTGTGAGACAATTGATTCTTGAAAAGATTAAAGTTAAATCTTTCTGTGCCTGTTGTGGATCTACAGTTCCTCCCTGACATATCTACAGTATATGAAGAACCTAAATGGAGCCTTGCAACTCTGAGAACTTGCCTATTTTTTCTGAGTTGGTCTATTTAAAAATCTTGTCTTGCAGAGTAGTGTATTTTAGGAGTAGTGTCTGATGCCATGTTCTCCAGAAACAGCAAAACACAGCCTCTTCGGAGAAATTTTTGAGATATGATATGTACAGGCTTTGAACAGCTTTAATCAGTTGACCCATATGTCCCCCCAGGTGCCTCCAAATAAAAAAAAAAAATTTAAAAAAAAACCCAAAACATTTTCTTTCTCAATAAATGTGGGTAACTCCTCATCACATTTTTCTATTTATGAATCTCTTAAAATTGTCAGAGATAAAAGCAGAAATGAAAGTACAACCTCAGGATGTTTCACAAAAAATTTCTTTAGCTCTGACAGATGTGAAAGATACAACATTGTTACCTCAGGAAGGAGAACTGATCCCCCTAGAGAAGTCAATATCTAATAATCACATGAAAAGTTTTATGTACCTTAAACTAGCGTGGTATTATATAACCTTTTTGGGTAGCAACATAATATTTTTTTCAGTATTATCTTTCAAATTCTTTCTGAGAGCTTTTGATGACTAAGAAATCACCCTCAACTTTAACATAGTAACAGGATTTTCATTAACACATGAATGGGACTGAACATAAATCAATAACTTGCAAGATCAATCCTGTCTCTTGCAACAGTGTCTCTGAGCTAGATTTTTTTTACATATTTAAAATATACTGGGGAAATGACAGGAATAACTCTTATATATGCACACTATAACAGTGAGAGTGTTTGCAACAAGAGAAATTTGAAAATTTAAAATTTAACTAACTGAATGAAATTGTGAGGGATACTTCTAGAAAACAGTGTCACATACTTTGCCACTAGAGACAGTCAATTTACTAAAGATATTAAAAGTTCATTCATATATCTTTATATTTTTTTGTAATGAATTTAGGCTTATTCCCGTTCCTTTGCAACAAAACCTTCTGTTGCTTATTACTCCTACAAACCACAGCCAAATCCAGAGAAAATCCAGAGATACTTTATAAAAGGTCATTTGTTAGCACTGCTCCTTCTTGCCTTCTAGTACAAAGTGTTCAGAGAAGACTGTGAGCACTAGGAATGCAGATGGTTTAATAGCTCTTTTGCATGCAGTAAGATACCCACAGCATTTTCCTATTTGGGAAGGCTGACTGATCCATACTAAATCCTAGTTAAAGAATAGAAGGAAACCTCTAGCTCTTTATATTCACCTGCCTTGCCAGGGGCAGGAATTAGAAGGCTCAGAGATTTCACTCCATGCTATACATGGGACATGGAAATTGAGTACAAATGAGAAATACAATTTTCATGAGTTCCCTGAAAAGCACTAACCCTAGAAGGGGAGGGAGGCAACTTCACAGCCCACTCTCAGATTTCACTAAGCACAACTGACTCCACCCCTCTTAGCCATATATCTTCTGTGTCACCACATCCAGCCAGGGACCTTGGTGTGCAAAATAGCTGAAAGCTACCCTCAGGATGAGAGCAAGGCAGCTGGTCTGTGGAATTTGGAGTCTGTGTTTCCTGTTCTGTCTTTTCTGCATCTTTCTTCACCAAACAACAGCTAAAAGAAAACTGAAGTTTGTGTCCCTAGTAAGTATGGGCAAATGAAATTTCTTCAAAACCTGTCACTTACTACTCTTTCTGTACTGTAGGGTAGGGAGGAGGGGGCACCTTTTCAAATATTTAGATGTCCATATTCAAAACTCATTATTGCATTGTCTAAAAAAAAAAAATCTCAATTTTAAGTAAGATTTTATAATTTTGTCTCCTTTGTACACTCCTAGATGAAGTTACTTTCTGTATGGATACCGAATACTTATTTTATAGCACTAAGAGAAAAATAACACAGGATTCTGTTTTAAAATTTAAAAGAGGACCTCATAACTAAATACCAACTGTGCAAAAACACTCTTTACCATGGAAGAGTTTGCACTTATCCAGTGGTTTCAATGGACTAACATGCAAAGTAAATTTCAGTATGTGAAACTCAAACAAGTGTACAATGACACTGAACAAGCAGCATAGAAACCAGCGCTGTGAAGCTAATGCTATTTGCAATTATTATGATGTACCATTTGTTTGCAGGAATCTTGAATCTTATTCTGAGCATTATGCACACAAAGAAATAGTTTATATCTTTTTTTCCCTGCAGTTTTTGATTTAATTTCTCCCTGTTTGGATTAAGAAATTAAAATTTTTTAATTCCTAGTGTTAAAATTTAGAATCATATGGCTCATATATACGGCTCATATATGCTGCAAAGCATATGAAGCAAAGAATTCATCATATGAATGAAAAAATCCAATGTATCTGTATAAATAATTCTTTTATGTAAAGAAGTTCAATGTTTTCAGAGCAACACTTTAGCCTGTATTTACATATTAGATAACACTTCTATCACCTCTTGTGACAAAAAAGCCAACATATGACTTTTTAAGGTTAATTTCTGCCAAGTAAGAGAACTTCACAGCAGTCATCCACAGAACTGTTACTTTGTGTAATACTTTTGGTTTTTCCCTTTTGAATTCCAACTTAGTCATACCAAAATACTAATGTTCAAACATATCTGCAAACTTACTTACATGCTTCTGATTGTTTTCTGTTTATTTAATTTTATGGTCTATACCTTCTAAAATACATAAAATCTCTTTAAAATATAATAGGATATCGTGTAGCTTTTATAACTTGCAAAACTTTATTTGAGCTAATTTATTCTCAAATGCCAAAAAAATCCCAGTTATATTTTTCTAAATAAATTAAACAGGAAATGTTGCTATCTAGATTTAAGGCAAGCATTATTAATATACTTAGCATCTGTCAGATACAGCACTCACTGTCATAGCATATTGCTTGTGACTACACTAATTAGTTATAATCACCACAAAAATTACCAGCAACACAAAAGCAATTTCATATATTTTAACAGGTATTTCGCCATGGTGATCATACCCCACAGGAGTTTTTCCCAACTGATAAGCACAAAGAAATTGCAAGACAACAGGGATATGGCCAACTTACCAAGGTGAGTTTTTTAACTGGGCCAAGAACTGAAATATTGGAAGATGTTGTGTTGATGTTTGGGGATTGGAACTTTGCTTTCTCTTGAAGAAAGCCTTTATTAAGTTGCCACTTAAGGACAGCCAAGGAACTTATGAGGAAACTACAGCAACAGCACTCACTAATTTTTGATGAAACTGAGTCAGCCTGTTCTGGTCCAGTGTCAGCACATGCAGAGCTTTTTGACTGCAGACTAAGATCTTCCAGTCTGGGAGGAGCCAGGCATGGGTGACCATCTCAGTTCACCTGAAACCATACATGAAGTATGTAACCACCAGTAGTAGAAGGTGATGGAAGTGCTTACAGACACAATCCTCCCTCAATCTCTGCAGAATAATAGTGCTTCTTTACTCATAAACTCTTAAGATCAGTACAAGCAGAAACTTTTCTTATGCTATGCCCAAGAAAGTTAACATAAAATTCAGCTATTTTAGTGGAGACATTTGTGGTGTCAGCTGTT
This sequence comes from Chloebia gouldiae, assembly GCA_003676055.1. NCBI lineage: Eukaryota > Metazoa > Chordata > Aves > Passeriformes > Passeridae > Chloebia > Chloebia gouldiae. Next base: position 41,366,885 of record QUSF01000003.1, read on the forward strand.
GGTAGTTACCAGAAGCAGCTGAAGCAGCCACAGATACTGTATCTGACAGATGCTGTTCCTGCCGTGACTGTAACTTCTATTAGCTGCCACCTCTCACAAATGGAGCCACAGGTGAACTGTACTATCAGACTATAAGGCAATACTTGGACACTGGGTGGTTTTACCCCTCCCACTGGCAGGACCCGCTATGTCTGTGTGCTTGTGTTTCATTCCTTTTTCCCCAGATATATTACTTGAATGGAAAAAGCTGAAAGTTTTTTGCCCAGCACTCGGAACCAGGCAGTCGCTCTGAAGCAGTTTAGAAGTGCCAGAAGTCTGGTTGTCCCAGACAAATGGTTACAGTCCACATGGAAGCAGACTGTGAGGTGTGTCTCTCTGTTAGGAGCACACACCTTATGTCCAGTGGGTCTCTCTCTTAAAAGAACTTGCCAGGTCTCCACCAAAATCAGAATAGAATAAACTGCCTGAGGGGTTCCTCTTCCCCACTGTTCTTAGGAGGCAAAACTGGTCTCCAAAGCAGAATCAGGCCTGTTTCTGCTTATGTCAATTCCCTTGAAGTAATAGGAGTAACAGAACAGCTTCCCAACTCAGCTGTGACTCAGTCATTCCATATAAATGCTATGCAAGTTCAGCAATCCATGCCAGCTTGCTCCGAGGCATAGAAGATTTCAAGACCCAGAAGTCAGGACTTAACAGCATGCATGTTAGGCAAGTTGGGGCAGAAGCCTAAACCACACATATACCCTAGGAAACTGGATGCACAATTCCAGCAAGAGAAAGAGGTGATCACATGCACACACAGTGGGTCCTGAGTAACTCCTAGCTGACTTGGCTTTGAGCAGGAGTTGGACTAGAGACTTCCTGAGGCCCCTTCCAGCCTGAATTATCTCCTGATCCCACAACTTAGAAAATTGCTTTAGGAACAATGAGTAATCACTGTACTTGAGAACCCAGTGTACAGTAATGGTTACATGAGCAAAGTGGAATATATTTAAATTTAGGCCAGGAAACACCCAATACAAGTTAAAAGATGGCAATATACAGGCTGTTACAGGGACACTGCATGGGATTGTGATGGAGTCACTACCCCGAGGGGTGTTTAAGGAAAGAGTGGAAATGGTACCTAATTCCATGGCCCAGTTGACATGGTAGCATTAGGTAACAAGTTGGACTCAATGATCTCAGAGATCATTTTCAACATAACTGATTTCGTGATTCAGTGATTCACGTCACTGACAATGTGAGTGTTCACAAAATTAGGTAGGTAAGTTGAAAGATCTTCAGCTTCAAGCTACTAAAATTTTGGGATTTTTGCTTTGAGTAGAGAATTGTCATCAGTTTAATTTAACACAGAAATAATATGACTTGATTCCATTTTATGGATTATTATTTAACCATTAATAAGATCTGTGATGGTGAATGTTATTCGAAAGTGTAACAAGATTCAGTTACTGAAAGTTTGGAACATAATCAGGCAAGAATCAAAAATCAAATCTTTCAGACTGTTGATAAAATTAGCTATTGCAGCAAAATGCCCTAAGGTTTGGAGGACTTTTACTTTGAGACTTCTGTTCTGAAAAACTAGATCTTGCCCAGACTAAAACTGTAGCCCCCATAAGGAGTCACTGGTAATACTCCATGAGATTCATATCCTGGATGTGTCTCCATGGACAGGTGGCTGTTCTGTCTGCACTCCCAGTTAATCAGCTCTGAGACAGCAATAGAGTAGAAAGTAGACAGATGGTGTTGGAACATCTCTATGCCTGCTTTAAGTCTCACTAGCTCAGATAAACATACACATAGCTTTCCATCAAGCAAAATACAAAACTGCATCCACCAGGAGTCATATCTAGCATTATCCAATACCATACATGCAGCAGCTTCACTACTTTTTTTCTCATGTCTTCTTTCCTAATTCAATTTGAAAAAGAAAAAAAGGTCTTTATTGAAATAATATCAAATATTATTGCATCCTTTTTTAGTTGTAGAAATGGATACATAGCACATTTCTTTAGCCTCTTATGCTCTTGTGTTACTTCTACAGCTTGGCATACAACAACAGTATGAGCTTGGCCAGTACATGCGGAGGAGATACTCTCATTTCCTGAGCGTTGTATACAAGCAGTGTGAGGCAAGTACTGGATCTGGGCAGGAAGATGTCTTTCATGGTTCTTAATGGGACTTCCTGGATGTGTAAGAGTCTAAACCTGGCACAGTTGGAGAAAATTTAATATCAATTGAAGTTAATGTCATTCCAAAGTATCCCTGAAACTGTAGTTCAGCTTTTTTCCTGATGGTTAACTGAAAACCATATGAAAGGCCTTTTAGGCTGCACATCAGGTTCAGCTCCCTCACTGCTGTATGGGAGATCATCTATGTCAAATACTTCCAATGCTACACTTCCACATGGAATGCAGATACAATTCAGTTCTCATTTAGGTTTCAGCTCTTCAGTACACATACGATGTCCCAAAGCCTAGAGGGTCAAATAGTCTTGCTGTCTACTAGGATTTCTAAGATGTTACCCTGCTGCAGCTCAGTTGCCCAGCAAAATTTTATTCCAGCTGCAGTCTTTCTCCCTCCTCCTTATTTCTCATAGTCCTTCATGCCACTCCATTTTAATGACAACTTCCCCAGTGCCAGCCCCTTTTTTTCCTACCAAGAAGACAATAAAGTAAACCTAATGAAAGAAATTACCATCCAAAATGTTTCTTTTTCTTTTTCTTTTTATTTTTCTTCCTTCAGATTTATGTTCAAAGCACTGACTGTGATCACACACTTATGAGTGCTCAAGCAAGTCTTGCCGGATTGTACCCACCAACACAGGATCAGATTTGGAACCCCAGAATCCTTTGGCAGCCAATTCCAGTTCACACAATGCCACTGTCACAGGATAATGTGAGTATAATCTAGGGGCATCTGCTTTCCCTTGATCATTACTAAAGTGCATAGGATATGAGATGAAGGTGCAGCAAAAAGTGCATGGTAAAGGCAATGAAAAAAACATTGCTACAAGCATTGTTTTGAAAGGCCTAATAAGCTGAATAGAAGTGTTGGCAAGTATTTCCACAGGAATGGACTTGCATATGAGAAACATGATCTTAACAAAAGAGGAAGGAAAATGGGAGTACTGTGTATAGAGAAAAAGATTTAATTTATAAGGTGAGTAAATCACTGTAGAAGTAGATTAATCCTAAATTTAACACAAATGTGACTTTCTTTGTGTGAGAAGAGAAAACATACTTAATCACATTAGTGCTTCAGTACTGATTAGTCCACAGCCAACAGAAAAGACAAAAGAATCATTCTGAGGCTTACATTATGGTGAGAATTGAGTTACAGGATTGTTTTTCACACACTTTGCAGGTCAATGCACATACTCCAAGGATTGGTGAGAAAAGCAAAAGGGGAAAGGAAGGAAGACTCAGAGCTTTAAGCATGAGTTCATAGGGCAATGTATTTTTTCATATTCCTTCCTTCAGCTCCTTGCTTTGGAATTGTAAAGAATCCTGTGGATAGCAGCTCTGTAGCCTGTATATACTTGTCCTATATGGGAAAGCTGTGCAGCTGACTGGAGCTGGAATCTTCTGTGTGTAGAAAATCTATGATAAATGTTAAGATCAGGAGTGTGCAGCAGGAGTCTCGGTTTGTGAGAACAGGTTTGCTCATGTGATGCAAGATAAATTGTGTGGGCTTTACACGTCTAGTTAACACAGTCTGTGATGACAATGGAATCACGTCAGATAGGTCATGGAGCAATGGTCCTCACCTCAGGGCGATGAGAGCACGAAGATGGAAGGTGTGGAGACGCCTTCCTCTTCACACACACAGCCAGGCACAGTCAGGAGCAACTTCTGAAACTGTCACAGGTCCCCGCCTGTGACATATCCCAGCAGACAGTCAAGAATACCTGGCCAGTATCAGCATAGATGGCAAACTCAGCATGCAGGTGCTGCACCTCATTCACATCTAGGGGAGCAAGTAAGTTTATTCAAACAAATCATAAAGTCATTAACACATGCACAATTTTCATACTTTTTTTCAACTATTGGTGTTTAACTTTATTTAACCTTATTAATTATACAGGCTAAACCTGAGACCACACATATCCTACAACACAAAACAAGTGTCCGTCATTAATTGGTGAAATCATGCCTGTTCATGAACCTATGGCTATAATTCACAAATACCTTCCTATCTTGTGGAATACATGGATTGTATTTCTAAAAAGATTGAGTAACTGCTGTGAAGCATTCCAAGCTAATTTCCCTTCAAATCTCTCAAGTTCTTTTCAAAGTTCTTTTAATATTGGGGCTATATAGATAGAGCTACATTACTGGGAAAAGGACAAAAAGACACATTAGGGAAAAGCACTAATAATATCAGTGTTAAATTTTAAACAAGTTTTTAAATTTAACACAGAAAATGAGAATAAACTCAATTTAGCTATCATATATAAATACATATAAATGAAATAACAAGTTCTTAAGTTATTCCAGTCATATGTAACCTTCATGTATCTCAGATTAATGAAAGACAAAACCGAGTTACAGAAAGTTCACAAGTTTCTACAATTTAGCTGAACTAAATGAAGCTATGTTAAATAGGCTCAATACAGCTGAGTATGCACAAAGTCTCCTATTTTAGTCCAGCTGCTGCTTTGTAATTTGTTGTAAAAATGTGATGGTGTGTTTAAAGAAAGACTGTACACAATGAATTAAATCATCCCTGGAGAAGCTAAGAACAAAGGAGTTCATGAGGGCTTGTCTTAGTCTTCTGTCAAAGGACGAATTTCATCTTGTGTAAATGAATCCTTTAACTTTGAACTACTGCAGCTATTACTCCTCTGAACATTTAAAGATTATTTTGTATGTAGTCATCAGTATTACTCCTAGAGTCCTGAAGATGAATATCCTTGAAACTATGTTGCTAAATTATTTTGCAGCTTGTCCTAACTAGTGCAGCCAATCAGAACAGCAATTCTGCAAGGGTATATTGAATTGCAGAACAAGATGCACCTTGCCTAACTAGGATTTTGCAATTTTCTTTCCAGTTGCTATACCTACCTTTCTCACACTGCCCAAAATACAAGGAGCTTCTGAGAGAAACCTTTGCAACTAGGGATTTCCAAAGGCAATTCAAGCACTACAAGGTGAAGTATTTTCAGTTCTGGAGATCCAGTTAAAGTGTACCACTTTTTCAACATTATCTGACATATAGGTTTTAAAAATATCAGTTAATATGCTCCTTTCAGATCTCTAATCTTCAGAGTGGATGTAGACAACATACCTAAAAAACAATTACAACATTACAGATCCAGCTGGACTGGGCTATTCTCGACAATTGAAAACGGCAAGTCACAGAAAAGATAAATTATTGACCTACTTGCAACAACTTAGTTTCTAGGAGACTAGACAAAACCAAAACTCAGATAAAATCAGTGTCAATGCCTCTTAAATTATTCCAATAGCTCTTTCTGTTTACTCCCATGAAAAGCAACTCCTCTGACATCTCTGCCTATATAAATCTGTGAGTTCAGATTCATTTTCTCAGCTCAATTCCCCAGAATTTCTATAACAGTCTCAGTGTTTTTCTCAACTACCTATTCATGTTTCCCACCCAAAATCTTAATTTAGATGTTCTCTTAAGTTTTGTGTCTGTCTTCATATGGTATCCTTTCCTTTCTCTCTCCACCATCAAAAACTTTGTATGACTATATAACCACGTTTATTCTGCTGCAACCTTCTTCTTCACAAGTGTTTTCAAAAGGACACTATGAACATCACCTGTTTTTCTATTATCTTTCACCACTGAGCTCAATCATCCATTTGTGGCTCTGCATCTGGGTATTATATGCAAGTAAATCACAATTCCCATTTCATCAAATTTACATCATACCTCTCCTCCTGAGTACCACTATCAGAATAATTATCACACTGCCTTTAAGTACTTCTTGGATTTCTGCCAGACTTCTTCATATATCTGTGTTCCCTCTACTTCCTTCTAAACACTTCCACCAAACAATCACCATACTTCAAATCTGAACTAAAATCACCAACCTTGTCTAAATTAATAGGCCAAATTCTCTTACATCTGGGCAATGGTTCATTGCTTTAGTGCGAAGTGCAAAGACTGTCTTCTTTCTAAAAATTACTATGTACTAGTATGGCAGTGTGTAGGAATCATGTAAAAATGCCCTCAGTACTACAAGTTTGGGGATTTTTTTTGTATTCCAGCAATTTCTGAAGTTTCTAGCCACTCACACGGGATATCCATTGAAGAAGTTGACTAGTGAAAGGATTTGGAAGCTCTCTGACACTTTACAATATGAGGTAAATAGAATCAAAGAGTCATTTAGGTTGAAAAAGACCCTTAAGAACTTTGAGTCCAATAGAAATCCCTACAGTTCCTTCAACCTGGTATTTTTATTTGGTTTATTTTTTTACTGTAAGTCATAAAAAGATCATAGATTGTTCTTCAAAAATTTTTTAAACATAGACTATTTTCAGCTTCTTTCTCAGAAACCCTCACTTAATGTCAAACTTGAAACTGAAAATCCTGTAAACCCTCTATGTGTGAGGCTGCTCTGGGTCATCCACCACTATAAGGAACACAAACTGGTGGACTTTCATATTCAAGATCCAATCAGTGACTGCATATAGAGAATTAGGCATACCTTTGGATAAAATTGTCTTGTTACTCCCCCAGACCCCACTACGAGATACACAGGGATAAAAATATTTTGCTGGCAAAGAATCATAAGCATCCTTCCATAAAGATTTTATGCAAACTGTAAAAGCAACAGAAGCCATTATTTGTAAATGGTCAGTAGTGGATAGAGTATTTTCAGGAATTGAGCAGCCATTGGAATGACACAAGTGCAAGTTTGGGAGCTTGTTCTAAGCAAAGGTATCACAAAAGAGCATGGATTGTATAACAATAGGGGCATTATGGTGCCAAACTGGCATGGGTATCTGGGTTCCACAGTCTGGAAATATCATGATTTGAAAAAATCCTAACTGCCTTTAATTTAGCAAGAAGTCCCACTTCAAAGTCTAGAATTACCTCAGCTGACACAAAATTGCAGAATCTTGTGTTAAAAAATTATTTTTGAAGGCATCTTTTGCTACCTTCATGCATAACTATTTATAAACTTAAATATTAATGATAAATTGATCATCAGTACTGAGATATTAGTGAGGGAGTTTTAAGGTGGATTTCAGAAGCAACATGTAATCATTTACAGGGTGTTATATTAATGAATTTACCTTCATTCCTTCAGTTTTTGCAAAACTCCAGCTTTGATCAAAGCAGACTTGATCAGAATGTTAGCCAGGGCCTTAAGCTGAATGAAATGTTAACATGCTGGGACCTGGGACGTCTCACTGTAATTTCAGTGATGTCACTTCCATGTTTTCCAAATGCAGGACCACAACTTTCTATTTCAATTGTTAGATCATACCAAGAGTCTGTCTAATTTGTCATCAGACAAATATGCAAAATCCACAGCTCTCATCAAGAATCTAGCTAAATGCTGGAATTTAAAAAAAAAAAAAAGGAAAAAAAATTAAATTGTGGTTTTCCTTCTAGTGTTCCATTTGACGAGCCTTGGTCTTTGATACTATTGACTGAGGACTCTGAGGGTATCAATTAAGATATCTGCCAGAAAAGCCTCTCATTTTTCAAGCATACAGAGAGAGTGTGCTCACACAGTGTTTTAATGCAATTCATGAAACCGCAGTAGCACACATCTCTCTGTATTTGTTGCTTTCAGCTAAGTGTTATCTGACTTTGAGGTAACTTGGAGACTGAGGTGTTTGCCTGTCTTAAATAGCATGCAACCATTTAATTCTTTCCCTAAGATATAAATCACACCTATTAAAAGAGAAATGGATAACATTGTGATCTGAGCTGGTTTAACCTAGCACGTTCTATTGTTTTCCTATTTAAACAAACCCTTGAAGTAGTTGACATTTTCCTTTGAGCTCACTTGTTACAGGAACACTCCTTTTGGTGAGCTCAGTCCAAAGGTTACATTGCTCTAAAGGAAAGTTACCAACCTTGTTTAAACAGGAATTCAGGGTAGTGCAAACCAGGAGTGTTGTGCATATCTTCCCTTCTCACAATTGTGATCACTAATATACCTTGGACTGCATCCCCAAGGAAAGACAAATCCATTCCACTTTAGCTTGAGGACTGTGACGGTACTTAATAGACTACAATAGGTACAAATTTCATTTATATCTCATCCTTATATATCTACCCCATACTTTGGTACATCCATACTACACCTATACATATTCCTATTTGATCTCTGTATTCCTGTTACACCTGAGAGCTACCAGCCCTTAAAATCCTAATATTTATATGGGATTTGTTTCAGTAAAAATATATCCCAGCACATGACTGAAAAATCCATGTAGTGATTTTTTTCACCTGACAACAATACCAGTTGCTTTTTGCATAGTTTTAGAAATATTAATAAGTAAGTATTCCTCTTCTTGTTGAAAACTGCCCTTCAAATTTCTTCCAAGCACTATGACGCTATAAATAAGAATGCTACAGCTGTCTAAATGCAAAATACAGTAACCATTTATTACAATGAGAAAATGTTACTGGAGTGAAACATTCAGAATTTGTTCTAAGAAGTATTTTGTGCCAGAATAAATAGCAGTTAGCAGTAGGAATTGGTAAGAAAATCACCATGTTTTCTTTCTTAACTGTAGGATATTAACAATTACACTTTACCTGTTTGGGCTACTCATGGTGTCAGGACCAAGCTGATAAAGCTGTCAGAATTGTTATTGCAGGCGGAATTTGGGTTCCACAAACAAATACAAAAATCACGTTTGCAGGGAGGTAAGCTGAATTCTTACCCCATTTAAAACCAAAAGTAGGGTGGGAAAGAAGAAAGGGTATATGACAAACAATGCTGCTGATTCTATGGTAAAACGGTGAAAGATGCCATTATGGGAATATTGGTGGGCATCACTGAAAGGTTTTGATTAATGGGGAGGGAGATGGTGAGCATATGAATCATGAATATCCCAATCTAAGATTGTAATTGAGGTATCATGTAGATTACACTGTGTAAGAAATAACATACAGACTCTTGTTGAATTGAATCAAGTCTGAACTTAGAGTAAGTCTCCATGTGTACCTTACTTAAAAAATATTATTTGTAGTGATGTCTAGAATGGTGACTTTGTTGCCTAAGTCTTCATATTCCATTACTGAGAGTCCTAAAATGAGATTATTAAACTGCTTCTAAACCTTACTCTGCCCAGAAAACAATGGCAGAAATTTGAAAGTATTTTATACCTTTTTTATCACTTATTCTCCTCCATTCATCCACTGTCATCTTTTGAGCCTCCTTTGTGTTTTATATGGGCAGTGTACAGGCAAGATCTGTGAGCTGAGAAGACAAATGAACATATAAGCATGAATTAATTTATTGCATTTTTCAAAGCTCCAACTTGCAAAACCTGGCACAAAGTTTAAACTTCTGACCTTGCTTTACTAACAATTGCTATTAACAATGTGCCAGAAGCTAAAGACTAATTCTGTCTAATTTGCTAGCTGGTGCAGTTCTACTTTTAGGATTTTAAGTTGTCGACATGCCAACCTTATATTAACATATTAGCGCAGCCATTGATTTAAATCAAGTAGTTTATCTTACAATTTTTCAGCAGTTAACATTAACAAAATGCAGGCAACCACACAATTTATAAAGCCCCAGAGTCAAGAGGATATACTCCTTGTTTTTTCTCTGGAAAGCAGGAAATCACTCAAGCTGTACAGACAACAGGGCAGCATTCATTACTGTGCTCTTTTTGCACTGTTCTGCTGGCACAAAGTAACTGTGATTGCACTGTTTGAAACTGTTGAGGCTATTAGGGATCCCCAAAACATTTTACACAGAAGTAAAATAGGCCCACTGTTCATTTGAAAGATACTGTCACTATTAATCAAGGCTTTCCACACAAATTACCTGTTAAGTCAATTGAATAAATCTGGAGCACTTAGTGAGGGATTGCTAAAATGGCAACAATCGATACAGATGTTAACACAAGCATCTCTTTCATTGACACATTGTCACACAAATGCTTCCCCATTTTCTTTCAGGAATTCTTTTAAAAACTGTTCTAAAGCATATCTTAGATGCTAGAAAGCCTTCATACCATCAAAAAATGGTTATGTATTCCACGGTGAGTGCTTTCTGTTTCTCTTGCGTTTCCTGTCTGCTGTTATTAAATGCAGTGAAAGCCATGAAATTTTATTTCCTTTGTAAAATACAGCTACAAGCATTTTTTTTATTTGGTTAACCTTAAACATCCTCGGATTAAAAAAAAATTAATGAACAGATACTACTTTGAAACCTGAAACATTCCACTTTCCACTGAATATCATGGTTTTTTCATTGTAATAATGTCTTGATTGAGCAGGGAACTGGAAAAATCATGCCTCATATTTTATTAAACCTGGATCACAAAGTTAATTTAAAACAAAATCTCCTTCCTGCAAGTCATCTTTTTCAAGTGCATATGGGAAAAAAAATTAAAAAAAAATTAAGTAACAGTTATTTTAGAAGGCCTTATGAAGGCAGTTACTCAATTGTGATCTTATATTTTTGTTTAGAATGTACAAATGCTGTCATTGGAGGAGGAGATTTTTGGATTGCACTCATTAAAAGCTTCTGTTTCTAAACTGCATTTATATCATGACCTATTGGGTATATATCAGCTAAAGAGCTTACTGATCTGATCTCAAATGCTGTTTACTTAACAGGCAAAACCACTAGTGCTTTTAAAAGAAGTTTTAACAGCTCCTATTAATTTTGTAAGAGCTGCAAGTAACTAAGACTTCTTAAATATTTACATATGTGTATACTTTATACATGCAGGACTTCAATTTATATAGCCAAAAAGGGACAATATTTGCTCAACAGTGCAGAGGGCAAGTAGTAATGAGGCCCTAATGAGGTTAATGTTGGACAGATAATGTGCAGGAAATATTGTTAAATAATAGGTTCATGTAATCATTTTCAACAGACCTTTAATTAAAGGTTTCCTCTGTTCACAGCATGCAGCCACAATTGCTGCCTTACAGATGGCACTCAATGTCTTCAATGGGAAATTGCCTCCTCACAGTGCCTGCCATTTTTTTGAACTTTACCAGGAAAAAAATGGGCAAGTATCTGCAAGCTGTACTGCTAACATGTACTTTTTATAAAAAGGAATTTTCTGATATCCAAGGCTACTTAAACTAGATACCTGAGGTTCACTATTCAGGAAAATATTGCACATTGATTTTAATTATTGTAATTACATTCAGTTTAGTAGGCAGTAGCAGAATAAGCCAGAAAACCATATATATATATATATATATATATATATATATATATATATATTACAATTATGAAAGTTTACTTCATCCTTTTTATTTATTTAACTCTTTAGCAAAGATGGCAAACTACATACAAATTGGTGTTGACTGTTGCTTAAAAACTTCTCTTCAGAGTATTAATTATATTAGTAAATCATAAACATATTAGCAACCAGACAAAGAGCTGGCTAAAAGTTTGTCTGCAAGTACAATAACTGCAGCATGGAAAGGCTGTGTGGTTTTGCACACCTAACTTTATTTTGACCCCTCTGTATTTTGAAACAGGCAATACACCATAGAAATGTACTACCGGAATAATTCCTTGAGGGAGCCTCACCCCCTCACCCTCCCTGGCTGCAAATTTCGCTGTCCCCTGGAGAGATTTACTCATCTGGTCTCTCCCATCCTCATACACTATTGGACAAGAGAATGTAGAATTTAGGACATCAAAAAAGGTAAGTTAAGTACTTTGGGCACATGTACCCAAAAGTAAAGTCAGGATTATATCTTGAGCCAACAGCTCATTTGAAGTGACAATCATTTTCATAAGGGTCTGCTCTGAAATGAAAAATATGCAGATCCAGGAAAAGAGAATTGTACCCATGGCTGTCATTCCTACTCCATCAATACACTTACCTATTCTAGACCAACTTTCTAGTAAAATGAAATCAAAGCTGATCTGACTTTAACGTGCTGTTTTTCATGTGGGGTTTTTTGTTTTGGTCTGGTTTAGTACAGTCAAAAAGACCTTCAGTTACTGAAGAACTACATATAAAGGCACTGACTTAAAACAGTCACCTTTTCTTCTCTAACTGTAGAATGTTTGTCCAAGTTGATTAACAGTACTCAACAATTATGCATTCTCTTGATTTTAGCAGGCATTCAGAGATCAAAACAGATGAATGTTGAATAGTACACCAGATTGGTACTTACCAGAATGTCAAAAGTATACAGACACACATTGTTATACTAACTCATTCCCTCATAGGAAAGCAGAAAATGACATTGTCTGTCTTTTATCTAGCTCTATATTACTTAAGGGAAATGAAAACTTAAGAAAGCTCACTTTTCTAATGTTCAAATATTGTACCCAACATTAAAAAATCCCATATGGCTTTCTGAATCACTGATCTCAAGAAGAATTTGAATCGTTGGAGGTTATAAGAATGCAGACCAGCCAACTCATCTCCTTGAAAATAATTTCCTGCTAAATATCTTGAATCCATTAATAGAGTGGAGATAGTCTGGCCAGAATACACAAAAAATTAGCAAGTAATGATTCACTAAACAAATTTCTTCACTACAGTCATTGCTCACAAATTTTCAGGAAATTACCGCATTTAATTGCAAAAAGTAATTTGGCAGAGGAAGGGGAAGGTTGTTTCTGATGAGGTTTTTTCCAGCCACACTAATAACACAGTCATGGAGGATAATGATAAATACTTCATATTTATATTGTGGTGTTTAATAATCTAAGATTTGTGGAAATTAATCCCCCTTCTTCACAAAGCAAATTGTGTAACTAATCAGAAAAATAAATGAAAAAAAAAAAGATAATATATCAACATTTTACCATTATAGAGGTACAAATATTTAGCCTTTAAGTTTAACACAAAGGCTGTACTTTGCTTCAATAGTCACATCTTGCTGAAGTAGAAGTTAGATGATGTTCAGGTATTTTACACCAAATCCAGCATCACTATTTTATTAGCAGCCCTGAGTGCTGAAAACACAAAATGACCACAAAAGAGGTTACAACCAAACCTGATGCTCCAATAAAAATGCTTTCCATATTGTCATATAAAAGTTTGGTATTTTCCACTATTTTATCCTGGTTCAGAATGGACCTGTTGGGGGCATGTCCTGTTTTTTTTTTTTTTGGTTTTTGTTTTGTTTTGTTTTGTTGGTTTGGTTTTTTTTTTTTTTTTTTTTACGAATTTAGGAAACATTTATTTCACTTTTCCTGCAGGCAATTTTAAATTCTCTGCAGTGCATGAGTGGGACTTGGCCAAGGCACACTGATCCACAGGCTGCACAGTGCAGCACGCTGACAGACTGCCCTGTGCTAAACCACTGTACACTACCAATTCTCAATGAAAGCAGACAGCCTGGAACAGTTGATTTTTAACACCAGAATGCTAAATTAAGGAGAAGAGTGATGCACAGTTTACAGGTCACAATTCCACTTGACACAGACAGCTGCAAAATCCCTGATTTCAGCTGTTTCCAACTCTGTCAAAAATCATCTCAACAATTTGTGTTTGCTAATGCATATGTTATTAATTTGTTTATACATGCATGCAAGCATTTTATGAAGCTCATAAATGTGATTTAAAAAAAAAATCAGGAGTGTGACTAAGTGCAGAAGTGCAATTTATACAGATTCTACAGGGAGACTCCAGTTCACAAACATACAGATGTTTCTATAAAAAGCTTAATTTAAGTTTTATGGAGAGGATTTATGCTCCCACTACAAGGAAATAAAGGGGTTAGGCAAGTATTGTTATTATAGGTCACACAATACAATAGCAGTATTTGAGGATGGTTTAAATCAGACTTAAATTCCTCCACATCTCAATAACCATAGGGTCAAACATAGGCAATTACTTACTGAAGCGCAGCATATTTGGGAAGGAGGTAAAACTGTGAGCTCTCCATGTGCTCTTTTTGGTGCTCAAGAAGTTTTCAGCATGAATTGACACAACATTTCAACAGATTTTTCCTAATCCCATTAAAACAGGAACAAATGTGTTAACTCCTCTCCACATAGTTTGAACTGCTTACTTGTTGAGGTACTATCAACAGGTTTGCCATGCTTTTGGAGAATGCCATATGCTAAGAATGCATCTCTCTTTTTGTCTTATCTTTAGGTGTTCCCTCAACTATCTTCAGTGTGGTTCACTTTATGAAAGAACTCTTCCTACACTGTGGTCCAACATTTCTCTTTAAATTCCATTAGCATGACCAACTGAGTCTCTTCATCTCTACTAAAAGAAAACATTCCTTAATACTACAAAAATTATAGAAAGCAAGGACTTCTTAATGAATATTTGCTTTACTTTATTGCCTGGTAAAACCCAAGTGTAATATGAAACCAGTGGAATTTTTCAAGACCTATTCTTTCCAGTGGGACTTTGTCAGAACTAATTCAACTATGCAATGATAGAGGATTTTGAAGGGCTACAGCCTAGATTTACAGCAAAATTGGAAAATATGTCTGAAGGAGTGTTGCCCTCTTTTGAAGAATGAGACAAGAACTTCCAGAATTGGTGACAGAAGCAATGCTTCAAATGGAGACCCTAAAAGAAGGAGTCATTCCACTGTCCTTAGACTTTATTTTACTTAAGAAGCAATGAATCATTTTACACAAACAGATCTCGGAAGCTACAAGAATTAGGATAATGCCTGCTTACTTATCAAAGAGATTTCTTTCTTCTTCTTTTCTCTGCCTTTTACATGCACAAATATACCATCTCTACACAGAAGGAAGATGAGACTTGTGGAAAACTTGGACTGTGAATCTAGACCTAAAAGGGGCCTAAAAACAGCCAGGCTAGCTACCATGAAACACCTAGCAACAACTGGTTGACCCAACAAGGCCTTCAGATATTCTTTCCAAAAAGAGAGTAAAGCCAAGTGTTAATTTTGGAAGAAAAATAATTTTTGGTTTAAAATAGCTTTTTTAACATCTTCTTTTGGTTATGTTTCCTTGATTGTATATTCTGATCTGATCATATAAAGTCTGTTCTTCTGGGAAATTGTAAGTAGACACTGTTTTGACATGAACAAAACATGGCAATGCAAAATAAAAAAAAAAGAAATCAGAGCTGCATGCTCATTAAAACATGCAGAACATTTTGGGCAATCCTTCACTATTTATGTTTTCTGATATTGCTATTGCAAAACCAGCTTGTGTCCTTACTCCAAAAGCTGAATCAGAACAATCAGATGCAACTAATTTCTGAAAACAGTGGATATGTCTTTGCTTGGAGAACCAGGATCTCTTTTTTTGTTTGTTTTCTCACAGTGGACAGGACCTTTTGTCAACAGTCTTATTGTACACAGATAATTTCAAAGAGAACTAAAGTAACAGCTGAGGTGCAGACGATTTCACCATTCTGGTTTCTTTTCCTCAGATCAGGCTTTTAAAATGGATGCTAGACCTAAAATGTATATTCTGTACAGCATAAGCAGATAACTGCCACTCTACAAGATAAAAATTAATCAAAATAATAAAAATATCCCTTTTCTGTCCAAAAATAATCTAAATTTCAGAATACTCACTGTAAATGCCCTATTCTCTTCTCAGCAGGTCCCAATTTCAGTTCATCTTAAACCACCATAGGAAATATAGTTCTCCAGGAAAGCTGTAGTTAGATTTCCAGTCAAAAAATGCAACCCCTTTTACCATAGCATCCAAACAATGGTAAAAATGTTTTCTGACAACATGAGACAACCAGTTCTACCTGCTTCTTAATGCAAAGAAGAGCAAGCTTGTTTATTCTGTATTACCTTAATGTCCCATAATAGACACCAGAAGAAAGTCTTCCCAGGTCTGGCAGCCCTCACAGGAAAGTTAGTGCAAGCTCTTTAAGTTATTCATCTCAAAACCATGCTGATCATCACACCTCCCTTCCTAAGAAGTAATTAAAAAAAAACCTGCTAGACGAAAGCAAACAGAAAAGAAAAGCCAAGACTCCATCTTTATCAGTGTTAGACTTCTAACAGATTGTAGCCTTGGCTGTCAAAACCAAATTTCTAGGCACTTTCTCTTCTCAAACTGTTCATGTTTCTTTTTTTTTTTTTTTTGAACTTGTGCCAAATTATGGTGCTCAAGCTGCTTTTAACATTTTGTTTGCCAGATGTTTAGAAGTGAAAGCTCAAGAGCTGTAAAGGGCAAGTTTCATGCTTCTCCCAACAAAGGTAAGGGTAACTTTTCTGTTAGTTTCCTGAACTGGACAGTGCTTACATAGAAAATGTGATAGAGACCTGAGACATTTTTCATTATTCTTTTTAGTCTCCAGTTCCCAGTTCCTCCCCTCCTTCCTAACCCAAATCCATGTCTCAAAAACTTTCAAAACTGCATGAAGACCCTTTACCCCAGAGATTTGTCTGGTTTGGGGAATCATGGACCTGGATAGACCCTGGCCTCAGCACTTCAGTTCAGTTATAGAAGTGCATCCTATGTGAGGTCACTGCTTACAATAGAACAATGTAAGTTCCCCCTTTTCTGTCACATGTTCAGACAATGTCTTCTTCCATGCTACATGCCCCAGTGTATATACCTTGAATAATCTAATTTCTGCTGAGCAAAAATAAATTTCAGATTTAATTTACAAATTAAGACATTTCTAAATAATTTTATTCCCCCTAGCCCTGTTGAACATAAACCCCATCACACACATTCTTTGTAATGTTTTTTGTTCTTAAAACTATCACTGTAGAAACACAGAAAGGAAGATTTCCTTTATACCTTGCTAACTCAGAGGGAAAATAAGCATCAGTGTTTATAAAGGCTGGAACATAAAGCCCAGATCTGTTGTAGGAATATAAATTGGGATGTCAGTGAATGAATATTAAACTGCTCTAAATTATGTTTTCCTATAACTTCACCAGCTTATTTAATTTGAAAAATTTTTCTTAGTGTCTTTTGCAGGCACGAAGTCATAAACAGGTTCATTTCAGTTCCTCTTGAAGAAGACGTGAGTCAAAATGAGTAAAAACCCCATGCAGTTTAGCTTTGGAATTATTTAGATAATTTATTTTTTAAATATGTTGCAAAAGCAGGATCACCTGGATGTGCAACTCCCTCTCTTCTTTCACAAACAATGTCTAGACAGACTGTCATATTTTAAAGAAGACTTGCTTCAATAACCTGAATAGTCATAGATTCTGTAATATAGCTGGATATAACTTGTGATCACTATTTTTCCATTCATGTGTGGAAGCAGTGTCAGCAAAATGGGGAATGAAGAACAGAAAAGCAACAGTAATTTTGTGCTGCCTGGGAAAGGTGGTACTGGACAGCCTGAACTATCATTTTCATTAATTTCATGATCTCTGTTTCTCTTTGGGTTATTTACTGAGCTGACTATCAAAAATGAATGCAAGAAGAAAAACCCAGAACAACCCATACTCTGATCAAATTAATAAATTAATTTAGATTTGTTTCATAGTAGTACTAGAAGTAGGTTTTTCTTCTTTTTATTTAATGTTCATAGTACTTACCCAAGATGTGGCAGACACAAGTTCAAATCCCTCCTTTTGCAAAAGGATTTGTCTCCACCTCTTCCAGAAAATAAAATCACCACCAAACTTCAAAGTTTCAGAGGGGAAAGAGAAGAGGAATAGTGCTTTCTGTCTCTTAGTGATTTGCTGTTCACTTTGTTTTTTGCAAAACCTGCAAATTAGGTTTCCCTTGTCTCAGGCAAACATCTTCATCTCATAAGATCAAGAAGAAATCTGAGTGCCCTGTGACCAGGTGCACATTACAAACTTGGGACAACTAAGAAATTATTAGAAGACAGTGAATAGACAGTGAATAGATATTTTCTTCCCCCTACCTGCCTTAGATTAGTAACTTTGGCCTTAGGACATTTTTCTTTGTAGTCTAAGATAAAGGTTCATGTTCTGTCAGCAGTACAAATAATTCCTTCTGTGTCACAAATTAACTCCCTTGTCTCTTCCCACTCCCCACAACTGGGTGAAAACACCCCCACACGGGGCTGTGAGACAGTCTCATTTACGTGTTTCAGAATGGTGCTTGGAAAATGTTTCACTTTGTTTACTGAAATCAAATATTTTCTTTCCCCTTTTCAGCTCAAAAAAACCCCAAAAAACTAAAAAGGCAAAAAAAGCTTGGAAAGAAAGATTTGAGATAAATCCAAACTCTGCTAAGTGCTGATCTGCACATGCAGTCAGTAGCAGGACCTGATCTGTTTCCCTACGTGGGCAGCCTGGTACATGAGTGCTGGCAGCAGTTTCATACCTGGTGCTTTGACTGCACTTTGACTGCAGTGACTTCCACCCTTTCAGGGTGTAGGTTGTGCTCCACCAGCAGCAATGGTTACCTCAGGTAACCCTCATGTACAATAAAGCACAGGCTCTTTTGCAACCAGCCACTTCAAAAGAAATCAAGGCTTCAGCAAGCCTTTAAGATAGGTACGTGCACTTAAAATGTATAATTGTGTTTAATTCTACTTGATGCCATAATGTCATAATTAGAACTTATGACAATAAGCCAAATTAACATAAACGTGATTTACATTGTTTAGGTTTGCTTGCATTATAATGCTTCAGCAACCATAAATAGATTAAGAAGGACTTTTTAAATTATTATTATTATTTGGAAGCAATTTTTCCTGAAAAGTGCCAGGATTTAGTTACTGCAGAATATGCTGAGTTTATAAGCTCAGTAGAAATTGAGATAATTCCAGAATGCACAGAAATTTCCAAATTGAATACATACTACCAACACACAGATTGCATACAGGATTCCTACATGACTCTGTCTTAACTAGTATGGTACATAAGTGGAGATATTTTTCCATTTTGGAATGTATAAACATTTACTTAAGTTGTTGTGGTACCTATTATTTTGAACACAAAATACTCTCCCTAACAAAGTATACATGCCCAGGGAAGAGTGAAACCACAGAAATCACTACTACTTACCATATCCTTGGTCTTGTGGTGAAGTATCACTTTTAAGAGACATTAGCAAAGATTTTCTATAAAATATCATTGTCAAATATTTTTTAACATTCTTGAATGATGCCATCCAGAATCCCCCTCTTCGCAACAATAAAATTGAGTTCAGGTTCTAAAGTGAAGTCATTAGAATGGTTCCATAATAGTGAGACTACAGTGGTCATAGTCACTCATCAATTAAACACAATAAACCAGCAAATCTTATAAAACTAATCAGTTATGAATTTTGTGGTAAGGTCATAAGAAGGATAAGAAAAATTCCAAGAGCCAACAGTGATTCTTGATCAAATAGCTCTGGAACCACCCATTACATTGATTAAAAAAGTAGGGGATCCATTCTTGAGTTTTGAGACATATTAAAGTATTCTGACAGTCTG
The DNA here is from genome assembly GCA_003676055.1 of Chloebia gouldiae. NCBI lineage: Eukaryota > Metazoa > Chordata > Aves > Passeriformes > Passeridae > Chloebia > Chloebia gouldiae. The sequence continues at coordinate 41,386,357 of QUSF01000003.1, forward strand.
TTTTATGATTTACACTCTTAAATAATGAAGATGATCAGCTTATGTTTGTTTTCAGAAGACAACGTATTATATATTTATGAAGTATAGATAAATCTCATACACCTTTTGCATAGGCAAAAATCACACCAGGAGAGATCAAAAAGGAGGGTGGGGACATAAGAGTGGAGGAAGAAAGAAGTCCAACTGCTTAAAACTGGAAATGGCTGAGAAGACAGACAGGAAAGTTTGGGAGCTGTCATACTCCTCCCATCCGGTCCCATCCATCAGAAAATGTGGAAACATAAGGACATGCACACAACTCAGAGGAGAAGATACCTGAGGCTTAGTGGGCTTTAGGGTCTTAAAGATGGAATTGCTGGTAAATGGTGAAGCACCTGTTGTAGAAAATGCTTCTGCAGAGAGCTCAGCAGAAGACCCTGAGACAGGTTTGGGTATGGTAGGAATGGAATGACAATCACAAAGGACCTAAAGTTTTAGCATTTAAAGAACTGTACTTATAGATCTCTGTGAACTAATTCATTACTCAAAAAGTGCTTATGAAATCAAATCTCCAGGTATTGTTTTTCATTATTTTATAGAGAGAAAGTCAGTAGAGACAAGCTGAGCAATCTCCTCAAAGCCACTGAGCTACTGTAAGAAAGAGTGCTTTTAATCAGTAATAATAAAAATATGAGATCCAGGACTTGTTCACAAGAAATTCCTTAAAGACTTCAGGCTAAAAAAGATCTCAACATGAGCAGTTCCAAAGGGGAAGTATAGGAATACTCTAAGGAAAAGAAAAATAACACACACAAATTGAAGAGCAAATAACTGCCCAGCAAGGATCTTAAAGAAGATACTTGTCACAAAATTTATTTGGGTATTTTATCTGAGGGACTGGAAATTTCAACCCACATGAAATGTTGTTTTAAATAATTTTTCTGATTTTACAATGATAATGTGGAAGTGGGGGGGGGGGGGGGGGGGGAAAGGGAGGAGAAGGAAGCTGAAAAGTGGGCTAGTTGAACAGCAAAGAGAAACAGTATTGCCTGGCTCGTGGTTCATCCTTGTGGGTATAATTTGGAAAAATTCCAAGCACAGAAAATTCAAAACACAACAGGTAGGTTGAAACATTAACAATGCTTAGCAATTCCTTTGTATTTTAACTTCATCCTCACACTCCAAAAGAGAAAAATATTACAGGAAAAAAAGGGAACTGAATTATGATTTGATTGAAAAGAATGTAAACAGTAATTTGAAAACAAAGGGCGATGCAATTTGTTGCGTAGTCACACAACATTCCTCTTGGATTTGAAATACACCAGCGGCAGTTCCACCCCTTCTGAAGGTACAGCCTGACGTCTTGCAGTTCAGCCTGAGCAGCTGCTGGAGCTATTAAGTCTTTCTTTCCTCTTCTGTCAGGATGGGTGTGATACGGCTTCCCAGCTTGTCTAGGATCCTGTGTTTGACTTTTCACATGATTCTCATTCTGCTTCAACAGACTACTGCAGCACGAGAACTGAAGTTTGTGGTTGTGGTAAGTATATATGTCCTCTGTTTTGTTGTGGGGAATTCAGGGACAGAATTACATGTCTGTTGAATCAGACAAGGTGTACAGTTTCTTTGCTTGTCTTCAAACTTAGACGTAAGTACTGCTGGCCTTTTGCTGACTGAATTTAAAGACCTCACCTAAAGAAAGATAAAAATGTCTCTAGTTATTACAGTTTTCATCTCCTAAACTCCTAATTATTTCATCTCCTAAGTTCATCTCCAAATTTTCATCTCCTAATCTCCTAATTGTTATTTCAAGATAACTGACTTTGTGGTAGATGCATAGTGCAGAGCAGTTAAGAGATTCAAAGTCCACATTTACCTATTCTTCCTTAGTTTAGCTGACACTCCAATGCATGGTGATTGTGGACTACCTCTTCTATGCTTGGAAGCTGAAGCTTATCATATTACAGAAGTTACCACACATGAACACACAAAATATTTTCCATTTCACAATAACTGAATTGTCACAGCAGTAGACTGAAAAACTAAATAGACAGCATTTTTAAGTGGAGATTTGAGAGATGTTTTATTAACTTCAGTTAGGCTGAAAACAGACTGTAATGATTCTTTTGCTGGACCATTTCGTATTTTATAGTAGCTAAACACTATTTCAATGTCACTTTCCCAAATACCTCTAGAAAAAGATAATAATTCAATGTAACATTTTGGATTATGAAGGTTGAGCCATTGTCCTTTTCATTCTTTTTTTAAAATAAAAGGTACAATGATAAAGAACAGTTAGTCCAAAGGAATATTTTTTGTACAAAGCTGAAGGGATTGGAATGAGCTTTTGTAAACAGGCAACTGAAGATCTTCTTCTTCAGCCTTCCTCTACTTGAGACATTATGTGTGCATGCAGGTATGAGGCAGAAGTACTGTGTCCAAAACATATTTTCTGACTAGATAAAGTACTTCATGTATAGCTACGTTGGGTGCATTGTGCAGGCACAGCTTGGAGGAAGGCCAGAGTGCACAGGAAAAACCAGTTCCTACTCCTGCTGAGACACCACACATAGCAGGGACCTGACGCTAATTCCAGTACCTTTCTGTACATAGAAATATATACTTGCATGTTTTTTCTCAATGGTAACAGGGACAACTGCATGAAAACAAGTAGACAGCAAGCCTTGGAGCATTAAGTCCTCAAAAGGAATGAGATTTTTATTGAATTGCTGTTATTGTGTTTTGACAAGCAATGAGTTTGCAGAAAGTTACTGGAAATGTTTACCATTATGGAGAGAGAGGCTTCTTGTCCAAAAGTCATCTGCTTACCATAACTGTGCAGCCACCTAACAAAACAAAAAAAAACCCCAAAAACAAAACACCAAACAAACAAAAAACACTAGGGTAGCTTGTCACAACAAACATTAAATAGTAGGCAAATTTCATTTAAGATGTCTTCCTTTTAATCCTGTTACTTTTGCTTAGGCTGACCAATCACATAAAATGTTACAAGAGATTTAATATTATTACAATATAGATTTTTTTTCTCAAGGTGTATATATGCTTTATTGAATTTTGCCTTCTGAACTGATTGAATTTTCACAGAAACAGAATTGCTAGTATAAATGTATAGCATAGGAATAGACCCCAGAATATATCACTGATATAATGGGATATAATGAGGGCATTGCTACAGTCAAGGTAAAAGCATCTTTCTGACATACTTCAATAGCCATTGTCCAGCTATCCTGTAAGTTACTATGTTTTCACCTGGGAGCATTACTGCAGTGTGAAAAATGTCATAATGACTTTTTAAAACTTCCTTAACAGAACTGCACAATATAAAATACATCTGCAGGGGTGAAGAAACACAGATAAGTGTTTGCCTTTTCTCACTTCTAGAATTGTGCTGTGTCTGGGAATGTGTCTCACTCTCTCCTCACAACTTCCAACTTTGTGCTGATTCTGTGTGTTATGATTATTGGCCACAAGCCCTGTTCTCTGAAAAGCTCTAATTCAAGCCTATTTGTCAAAATGCTTGTTAAATTTCTTTGCTTACATGTAAACATTACCTTTTACTATAACTCTTGTGCAATGAATTAAGATTAAAGGCAGAATTTAAATTTAAAAACACAAACTTTAAAGAAAGAAGAAAATAGGAAATACGTAGGACAATCAGGCACTCAAGTAGAAATGAAGTACTGATTTATTGCCTCTGTTTAAAGAAGTTCTGACCTGGACCTCCTGCCTCTACACACACACGCATTTCACCTGTCATATATACAAAGAGGTGCAATTTCGGAGGCATTGCGAGTTCATCATGTTTTTCTTTTTGTAACTCAGGATCGGAAGCGTTGACTGAGCTGTTATCTCTGAGCATGATTTCTCTAATCAAGCCAAGCCATCTGAAACCTTGACTAAACATGCTGGGTATTTCTACATCTGGTTTCCCTGAACTGGCAGCATGATGGTTTCACTTCACTTTTGTTTCTTCCTTCCTACTGCTGGCTTCAAAGTAAGAGATCTTTTTGTTTAAAGTGAAATCTGTCAATAAAAGTGTCTGCAAGAGGCTCACTATTACTCAGAGACAGATACTTCACTGTAATTCATGGCATTTCTAAATGAAAATGATATATATGTGTATGTATGCTACACATGCCATATTCTCAGTGCACCCTCTCCCCTGCACCAGTTTGTGTTCAATATGATTTTTCACCTGACAACAATGGAAGCAAATGCTGGCCACAGTCTTACTGCTGACCATTTTCATATGAAGTGATCATGCTCACAAAGTTACAAAGAGTGAATGAATGAACCCAGACACAATATGAAATCAGATTCAAGCTGTATCACAGTGGAAGAAGAGGACAATGAATTTTGTAATTATTCACCTACTGCTTTTGAGAACTGAGGTGAAGCACTTCAAAAGGAGCGTTGAAATTAATACACCAAACAGATCTTTGCTCTTCTTCTGTCCATTCCCCTTACCATTCCTTCCTTCTTGATTTCTGGTGTCTTTTCACTTTTTATGATGCTTCCTTGCTCCTTTTTTCTCATTCTGCCATGTTCTGTGTCTCCTGAAAGATCAGGAAGGCAATTTTTAGGCTAGGAGTAATAAATACTGCAGCACACATTTTTAAAAATTAATTTGAAGAATCAACTCATTTTTAACAAAGTAGAAATTATGAATGTTGAGAAACACATACTGATGAGTAAGGTCTGTAGGGATACACTTTCTTTTCCCATCAGATGTTCTAATTAAAAACATAGTTTGAAATTTTAGAAAAAATCTCCTAAGATGTAGCTGTGAGTGAACAAGTTAGTCTTTCAAGTTAAGTGGTTGTTCGTATGGTCATTGTTTCATTTGCAGGTGAAGTAAGGTCATTTTCAGAAGTAGCAAGGAGATTTGAGCACATACAAAAACAGTAGACTAAGAAGCTTTGTCCTTCAATTCCTAAAAATGGGGTTCTGCTTTTTAAAATGTTTGTTTCCTTCTTGCTTCTTCCAGCTTAGTGTTTATATCATATTTATGTGACACTGTGCAATGAAGGTGCAGAAATATGAACAAGGAGCTTAATTATTATTTCCTATTTTGTGTGGACTTAAAGAAACTAGACTTCTTTTTAGAAGAGCACACCTTCTCTCTTCAATTTTTTAAGTTTACAAAGAAATATTTTTCTTTGTATCTCCTGCTCATATATTCATTATATCTTTTGATCTTGATATTTTTGCACACTAACCTCTATTCAGATAAAATGCTACTCTGTTCTGGCTTACTGAAAGCTGTTAGGGGTTGACTGTTGAGACAGTGACCATGGTGACATGCTCAGGATTATGTTGTACATTGAACATAAAACATCACAAACCAGTATTTAAAATCTGACATGCTCTCAGTAATTTTTCACTAATTAAAAGGGCATATGTATGACCAAGTGTTGATCTATTGTTAAGTATTACCTAAAATATACATAAAAATTAGTCATTTAAACATGTTAGTCAGTTTGAACAATTGTCAACTACCCCGAAAAATGCTTTTCTGTGAAGCTGGATAATTTAACAGGAGAGGATGCAGCTATGTTGTAATTGGGAATTTAATCTTCAGTCTTGACACAAGTACCAGCTTGTCCAGAAAAATGAATTAATCCTATCTGACACCTATGTACATCAGTATAAGGAAATGATCAGTAGTACAAAAGTCCTTCTCACTCATTTTTCTTGCACTCAACTGAATCAGCCACCAGACAATCTAGCTCTTTACTTAGTCTCCTGTTCACTAGAGGTGCATGGAGAAATTGTTATAAAGAACCAACTGAGATTCCAAATTATAAGAAAAGAGATTCAACTAGGATTAAAAATTGCACAGATAATGGAAGAAAAAACCCCAAACAACAAATTTAATGATGAAGGTGAAAACCCTCCTTGATTTGCTGCAAAATATTCATTTTAGGTTGGCCACATAGTGAAATTCAACTAGCAAAACAAAAAACATAATAAGCAGTCTTCTAATGGTAACTTATACTCTAGCAAACTTTGTTGTCTGTTGTAGAAAGTGAACAGAGGGAGAAATCCAATTATATTTGCCTTTAATGGACAGCATTTTCCATCTCTGAAGTACCTGCTCTAGCACAGGTTTGTGTGCATTAGGCTGATGGAAAGGGTGTGTGTTGTAATTAAAACATTAAGTCACACCGCTGGTGTTTACTTTGAAAAATATAAACGTGAAACACCTCCCAGTGGGAGTGGCAAACTAATGTGTACAACCCTCTCTAATGTCTGGGAAAGAATGATGCGGCTTAATGAGGCAACGGAGAGTATTAATTATAAACAAGTTATGTACCACTGAGGTATTAGGGCATAAATGTCATTTTATTAACAAATATACCAGGATGCTGCATAGTCATTTTCTTGGGCTAAGTCAGCAATGAAGTTGGTGATGGAACATTGATAAGCAAAGGTAACTTTTCCAATAATTTGGGTCAGCATCCTGGAAGGTTGTCTGAAGCCCTGTGAATTTGTATTCCAGCATTTCCTTTCATGTGAAACTTCTGTGGGTTTAGTTTTTCTAAGCTCACACAGCATATGTTTGGAGGGGATAATTTAGTTTTTCAGAACCATTTAATCTAGGGCTGCAATTTCCTTTGTATGCTGGAATAAAAATACAAAAAGGTTCATTTAATTTTTCTGATTAAAAATAATATGATTGAATGCATCACGGTAATACTTATTATGCTGGAGTGTCCAGGATAGGAAAGCAACCAAACTTCACTCTCACTGAATTTGATAGATGTAAAAGTATTAATAAAGTAAGTATTAATTAAGCTAACAATGTAAATGTTTATATTCTTTATACTTTAGGATGATTGAGAATCTGAGCATAAGATCCATATGTATATAGAATTACTTTAAAAGATACTGCTATGAAAAAACAGTTACCAAAAAATTTCAAGTGTCTATGACAAAGTAATTAAATCCTAATCTAAGCACATCAGTAACTGGTTTAATATCCAGAAACACAGAGTTTCCAAAATTCAGTCATATTTCCTGTCTAGATGCTTAGCTGTGAACACAATCCCAATATTAAAACTTGGGTGAAATGTCCGAGGAGGAAGAACCATCAGGCTTATGCCCACTTAATTCCTATATAATTATACATAATCTTGATTGTAAAGAATATATTCACATCCTACTTGACCAGGTTTCTGCAGATTCTCCAATACTTTCATTTAAAAAATGACACTGGAAGTATAATGCATGCTTGACTTCTAGTTAGATAAGAAACAATGAACTGAAGGGGTTTTTATTGCTTACATTGTCCAGCTTTTCCGACATGGTGACCGAACACCAATTGTGAATTTTCCAACTGATCTACACAAAGAAAGCGAATGGCCCCAGGGATTTGGACAGCTCACCAAGGTATGTTAACTTTCTTAGAAGAACTTAAAAATGCTATTAAAAGAGGAAATGGGAAGATATTTTTTGTGTGTGTCTCTCAAAAGCATAAGCAAATCCCAGGTGCTGATAGTTGCTATTACCAAATACCAATACCAGTAATTCATAAACATTTTTGCAATGTTATTTTTTTAGCTATTATTAAATGGAAATCTTGTTCATCATAGCTTTATAATTACCTTCCTAAAAGCAACAACTTCTTGATAGTGCGTCTGCTTTCAAAAAAATGGCAAGTTTAAACACTGTACTGTTAACACTGATGAAGTCCTAACGACCATTAAGTACTGAGCCCTGTGACAGGGCAAAGACATGACACTTGCCCACATCTCATCATTGGACTGACAACCACCAGTTCACAAAACAAGAGAAGACTTGCAGGAGAAGGTTGCTTTTCGGGACAATGTGTCTTGTAAAAATGCCACTTGCAGTCCACAGTTTCATTAGGATGCACGGAGCATACTTGTTGCTCGGGCATTTTAAAATCAAGCTTAAGCTCTTTGACTGTATTTGATATATGAAACTCTGGAGAAAAAGGAAGACAATGCATCTCCTAATAACATTTTGTCATGGTGCAGAGGTATGAAACAGAGATAGTTCAGTGTTTAATGTCTGAAGGAGGTTTGAAAGAGCTGTAAAATTTACACACTGAAACAATGCAATACTATCTTACTAGCTTATGTACTAGGATGTTCCTGCTTTGGCATTGATTTTTTTTGAGAGCTTTTTGCTATTTTGCTATCTTTTTAGTAACAGTAGTAGGAATGTACTTCTCTGACAGGTAGAAGCTAAAAAGTTCAGCTCAGGCTCTAGAAATAAATAACAGAAAAGATGGTGTGCAATGTAAGACAACTGCAGGCACATCAAGGCAAAGAGGTAAGAATGCTACTTAAGGCATGAAATATAAGCTACAAATTTATAAGGCTGAACAAATAACAACAATGACAATGATAAATACTAGGCTGTCAGTCATCCTCTCTCAGCTGTCACTAAATGACATACATTAAAAAGGACAATGTTGATTGCTGTCTACAGATCTACAGCTCTGTGGAAATAATATTTATATAGAATCAGAAGCATTGCCTTTCTGTAGCAGATGTTACAATCTTAGCCCATTTCATAACATATAATTTCTTCATAGATATAAGTGAACACTTCTATTAAAAATTCTAGATCACCTGCAACATACACAGTCATTCTGGATTTGGCTGAGAGCTGGTATGGGGCTGTTTTGGATTTGCACTGAAAACGGTGCTGATAATGAAGGGAGGTTTTTGGTACTCCTGAGCAAGGCTAACAGATTCAAGGGCTTTTCTGCTTCTTGTACTACTGAGTAGGGTAGTTCGTCTGAGGCTGCACAAGAAGTAGGGAGGGGACACAGCTGGGACAGCAAGTCTCCACTGACCAAAGAGGTTTACTGTAACATATGATGCCATGCTCAGCATATTAAAATGGGTGGAGAAAGAGGAAGGGGCAGACATTCATCTTGATGTCGTTTGTTTTCCCAAGAAATTGGGATGGAGCCCTGCTTTCCTGGAGGCTTAACACCTTCCTGTTCATGGGAAGTGGTGAATAAATTCCTTGTTATGCTCTGCTGGCATGTGTGGCTTTTGCTTTCCATATCAAACTGTCTTCAAGCCCTGGAGTTTTCCCACTTTTACTTTTCTGATTCTCTCCCCAGTTTCACCAGGCATGAGTGAGAGAGCAGTTGTGTGGTGTTCAGTTACCAGATGGGGTTAAACCACAATAACAGTACAATTTACAAACAGTTAATGATCACTTAAAAGTTGATTGCTGAAGAAAAAAAGAGACACTTTAACATTAAAAGTCTCGAGTCACCTTAATCTAATAGTCACCCATATGCTTGCCTTACAGACTGGAATGCAGCAGCTATTTGAACTTGGACAGTACATGAGGAAACGATATTCCAGCTTCTTGAACAGCACATACAACCGGAAAGAGGTATAGAGCAGATCTATCAACAGCAGGTTTCTCTGGCATAGCAGAACTACAGACTTATAAAAGCACATTTTCATACTCATTTCATTAATGGAGAAATTAGGTAATAGAAGAACATTTTTGAAAGTCAGACTTATGTCAAGGTGAAAAAAAACAGAATAAAGTCTAATTTTAAGCTCTTACATTCTGTTTGAGTCTTTCACAACCTAATTTTCCCAAACAGAACAGCTCCATGATGGAGTTGGGAATTTATACAGTAACCATTATTGTTTTAGTCTGTTGAAAGATAAATGCCTAACCTGTCATGTGATGGGCCATGCTTACATACTTCCTCCTGTAACAGAGAGGTCTAAGAACTGTTTAGATGTGCTTATCATACAGTACAAATCCATTGCGGGGAAAATACCTCTACCATTTTGGTCTGTTTAACAGGCATGCATTATGAGAAGGTATGGAAGACCTTTGCTATGCTTCCAAGAGAAATTTATGTTTTTGAGTGCTTTAACATTCCTGAGGTATCACTGAAAGAATCATCTAGGTGGGAAAAGACCTTTATGAATTTCAAGTCCAACTGCTAACCTTTCCACCACTAAATCATGTCCCCATGTCTACATGTATCAATGTCCCTCTGAATTTCAAAAGACAGAAAACATCCTTCTTTGAAATCATGCTTTCTTATTCTTTCAGTTCAGTCTGAGGGTTAGACTCCAAATTAAAAGATGCCTTGGAAATTCCATTTGTGAAACTGAAGTAGGGCCCAGGAAAGCTGAGTTACGGTTTCACTGTTTTGACTTTATGCAAAAATATAAAACTGAAAACAAAAAGTCAGTATTGACAAGTCAGGTAAATTTTCCCCAATATTTTATAGTTTCCATTTTATCTTTAATTCTTTGCCATTCTATTTTCAGTTTTACATCCAAAGTACAGATTATGATCGCACCATTATGAGTGCCCAGTCATATCTTTCTGGCCTCTTTCCACCAACTAGCAGCCAAATTTGGAACCCTGAGCTTCTCTGGCAACCCATTCCAGTCCACATTTTTCAAAAAACAGCAGAGCAGGTGAGTATTGGCTAGAAGCATTTTATAAAGTCTTAATCTTTCACAGAAACAAAAGAACAGAAAAAAGGAAAATAGCTAAAAATAATTTTTTAAGCTTTTTGAGTTCAATATAATAGAAAATATCAAATGCAGCTACTGGCTGACAAGTATATCATAAGTCAACTGTAATAACTACAAGAAAATTTTCCTTCCATAGTTGCAGAATACCTGAACACTACAAGGTTATTTCCTCTGACCAGAACACTTGGGGACAGTATTCTAGGGAAGTTGCCCTAAATCTTTACAGGAAACAAGTGCTTTTCTAAACACCATTCAACTAGGCAGATCACCACTCAACTCTTTGGCAAGTTTTTTCCATAGTTTATTCAAGGAATTGGATTTCTACCAGCCACTGTAATGACCTCAAAATTATTACCTTCCTATTCTGGTAGCACTTAGGCATTCTAATTACAGACAAGACCTCTTTTACGCTCAGTGCTATAGAAACATTCAATGAAACTCTAGCACTTCTCTTGCAGAGTAGACCTACCTGAATAATAGGACCTGTAGAAGTTTTACTTCATGTAGCTCTTCCTGGCTGACTCAGGTTTAGATTTTCATTTCACTTACTCTTGTGACAAGGACTGTGTAAGGAACAGTGTGGCCAATAAGGATAAAAAGCATGTGAGTTTAATAACAGAAAGCCTCGTTTACTTCTGACTTTGAGGACAGACTTTAAGAAAATTTGTACAAACCCTCTATTACATAACTGCCTGTCACCAACATCAGAGGATGGGCTCACTCATCAGGGGGCTGCCACACCTCTCTCCCTTTGATGTTGCTCCATTCTTGGAGACCATGCTTGAAAACAGGTACAGAGAGAAGGGGTTCCCACAAACTGGATTAGGCAAGTGTGATTCAGCCAGAAACTTAACCCTGTTCCTAAACAGGAAAGAACACTGTCATGGTTATTTAAATGTGAGACACCAGAGGAAGTCCTTTCACCAGAAGACAAGAAAAACATCAAAGTGGTTAGAGTTTTGGCCATATAATACCTCAAAGCCCTTAGGAGAACCACAATGAAATGAAATAACCTGTTTGAGGAAGGTAAGCTCATTTGTAAAAGTTTCTAGTGCCTCATCACTTCTGTGGCTGCTTCAGGAGTGAGTATTGATGTTTCTCTCAAACACACCTCTGCAGCAACAAAAAACGCCTTTTATAATGCAAACCAGCTGGGAAAAAATTTTTCCTTTGTTTAACCAAGCAGATGTTTGAAGGCATTTTCAAGCCCCAAGCAACACAAAGTGGGAAACTGAATCCAGGTACAGTCCTGTAAAAAAAACATAATCACAGTTTATTTTTAAGCCACTGAGTCTATCAAACTTGACAGGCAACAGTACTGAGTACTGCTTAATGAAGCCAAAGGGAGTGGCTTTATTAATAATACCTAGAGAGAGATAATTAAGACATACAGCAAAAGAAACATTTGTTATTGTGTAATTAAACAACATTCCCCAGTTTCATATTGCAACTCTGAGCTTTCTTCTTCCAGTGTGCTGCTATTACAGAAAAATTGCACCCTTGGAAACCTATCCAAGTGAAAGAGGGCTAGGGTCAGGTTGCTGCCAATGTCCCACTAGAAATATGCTGGAAGTGCAGTCTGTTAAAGTTATAGGATAATATTCGTGCTGAGTCAAAAATGCTCTAGGTGATGTGACATAAAGTGCTGAACCAGCACAAGGTTGTTTTGTTCACGATGGCTTTTCACTGACATTTTATGCTATATCAGGGATCATTTGTCATTCTGCAATTGATATAAACCATATTTGCCAGAGCTCAGGGTTTGAAGGATGCATGTATTTACATGTTGCTCAGATCAAATATGTACTATCATGTGACCGCATAATGTACACACTTGGAGTAATTAAAAGTGAAGCATTTACCTAGAGAAGAGCAGAGCCCTTAGGCCCATAGCTTTCTGATATTTCAGGAGAACAATTTGTCACTCTTGCTTCAAGTTTTGTCTATTAAGTGCTACTTAAAATGCTTACATAATCCACTGGTTATCTCCAAAGAGACAAGACCTGGATGTGTAGATGGAGAAGCAATTAATGTTCCAGCACCAGGTGGAGTTAAGTTGCATCTGTGGAAATGCAGAAAATGAGAGGGAAATTGTAGCTTTTTAAAATTTCTGATCATAGACCCTGACCCATTACTCAGAGCAATTCCTTGACAGACATGTGCCATTTCTTTTTGCCAAAATCAGTTAAATTGAGGGAAATCAATCGATCACAGAAACAAGCAGCCATTGAAAAGTCAAGTTATCACAGTCTATCAACTATTTTAACTGAATTCATGATTAAGGTACCCAAACAAAAAATTATTGAGTAGCTCTAGCACAACCATGAATCTGCCTAAAAAATATTACACCATTAATCTCAGCAAAAGAAAAAACAGAGGGGTGTTGATAATTTTAGAACTATTCTAACTTTTTCTTTTCATGTTTCAGAGGCTGAACTTTCCTCTGCCCAACTGTCCTCGTTTTGATGAGCTTCAGCATGAAACACAGACATCAAAAGAATTTCAAAGTAGAATACAACCATATATGGTAAGAGAAAAACTCAAACAAACAAAAATCTAAACAAACCCAAGATGTGAGAAAAAGGAAAGTAGCTAAGTTGTAAAAGTTATAGAATTACATTTTTTCCTTTTGTTAAAATGGAAAAACAGATTGAAAAAAATTAAATCCCTGTTTAGGTTATGTCACTATTGGGTCAGAGATGACAGAGTCAGATCAAAAGTCAAAGTAACAAAAGCCCCAACTTCACTGAAACCATTCCTTTTATACACTAGTCCTTTTATACACACTCCTTTTATACACTATAGGTGGACCTGATTGGTCATTTAATCAATACATTTCACAATTAACAAGGCACCCATTTGTAAACAACCTTATGGGCAGAACAGCTTATAACAAAACACCAGGTGCAGATTGTTTAGAATTCTTTCTCTCCAGCTCCCTAAAGTTTCCCAGTCAGATTCATGGGAAAGCTTATCTAGCTTTCTCTCTCTCTCTCTGATCAGACTATTGCATCCACAAGGTTAGATATTAGAGAAAGATTCGTCACCCAGAGGGTGATCAGGCATTGAACAGGCTCCCCAGGGAAGTGATCACAGCACCAGCCTGACAGAGTTCAAGAAACATTTGGACAATGATGTCAGGCACATGGTGCGATTCTTAGGAATGTGATTAGCAGGGACAGGAGCTGGACTCAACGATCCTTATGGGTACCTTCAAACTCAGCTCATTATGTGACACTGTGAAAATTCAGTGGAAAAGGCTGGATGTTAGTGAATCTATCTGCATGTATGTTCCATATGTATTGAGCATTTGTGGTATACTCTTCATTTTTTCCCCCACAGGATTTTTTACAAACAATGGCAGTTAACACAGGGCTTGAACTAAATCATCTTAAAATACTGGACAATTTCCAGCTCTGGAATACATATGATACTCTACATTGTGAGGTAATAATAAATCAGTAGATGCTGAGGAGGAATATAATTCCAGCTTTGGGTTTCAATTAAACCATGGCAATGTGTTTTCACAGGAATGAGTTGTATTGTCTCCTACTTTTTTTTTTTTTCTTTTTTTTTTAAATTTAAATCTAAGTTAAATTTTAGTGCTTTGGTAAAAGATAACTGAAAAACATAGTCTATAAGCTTGGGAGACTGTGACTTCCATTTTGTGTTTGAAGAACTGTTACTATTCCCATTATTCCCTTTTCCCACTTCCCAATATGCTATTCCCAATAGAATTATTCAGCATGATGGCTATAATAGATTTGTGATTTTTAACAGAAAATTAAATTATCAGCTTTAAACTATTAGCAGGTAAGCATCAAAATACTTAAGATTTTGAACACAAGAGATCATGAAAGATCTATCAGTTAAAAATTTTTGAGACAGAGCTATCAGTTAAAAAAAGCCCAAACTGACTCCAAGCATGGGATAATTTGGCCCCAGTCACTACCAGCAGTGAATGAAGGATTTTGAACAAATCCTCTACAAACCGAGGTAATTAAACATGGTAAGACACTGTCACTGTTACGTGACTGAAGAATGACACTTGTCTCTAGCTGCCCAGTGGTAGAACTGGTATGTGGACAACTGTATGGAAGGCAGAAAAAATTAAGTATTTATAACCTGAAGACCCAGAGAAAGGAAGAGAAGAAGATGTATATCTGCAATATTTCCCACCAAAAACATGTACAGCAAGAACACATTATACCTACAAGGAATCTCCTTCATTCAGGTGCTTCTGCTCTGCCCATTCACTCACTTCAGGCCAATCCCCATTCCCACAAAATGTGTTTCAGGGCCTGCTCTGGAGTAAAACCATACCATGCAGAGAATTGCAGTACAGCCTCAGAAAGTCTAAACTAAGTAGTGTGAGGGTAGATGATAGGATGATGGAAACCAGTGAATTAAAAACATTCTTTTGTTTTCCTTTATCGCTAGGGTATTCACAATTACACTCTCCCTGTATGGGCCACTGAAGATGTAATCAACAAGATGGAAAAACTGGCAGAATTGTCCTTACTCTCATTATTTGGGGTTTATAAAACAGAAGAGAAATCACGACTACAAGGAGGTAAATCAAAAAATGCATAGCGCTAGGAAAGGAGGAGATAATTCAACATCCTGTCACTTTACTGATGCAAAATGATTCAAATAAACCTTTGATTTGAGCTACTGACATTGGATGCCATATTAAGTATTCAAATATGTTCTGAACATCGGCATTTGCATGGATAAAATATTGAAACAAGGTGTAAAAATCAATATCTTCAGGTTTTCCAGATTTTTTAAGGGATTAGGACTTTTTAGAAATATTATAGAAAATGAAGGGAATAAATCAGGCCCTCATGGTTATGATCATACTTATCTTGTAGGAGGATAGATTAAGTTTTTTCTCCAACATTTCTTCTAATTGTTTACTGTTGTTTTTTTCCCTTTGATGTACTGGTTATACATTGTGTCAAAACACTGGCAATAGATTTGTAGCTCTGTAAGTGATATAAAGCTGCTCCAAAATAGTCTGATCAGAATACAAGCTGAGAGATTCCAGTTACGTCTATACTGCAAGAACTACAAGAACTGGGAACTACTGTTTAGCTCCAAAACTGGGGCACATAGACTGTGCTGCACATTCTGACACTACTTCAAGACACAACCCTAGAATTTATCATATGGTCCCCAGGTATCCATGAGCAGGAAATCAAATTAATTGAGTTTGACTATTTGCAGGCTGGAACATTTGAGGCTAGGCTTTCTAATGCACCTACTGTGCAGCCTAGATCTAGGTAAAGAATTATTAGCAAATCTATCACCTAGGCATACACATGACTAGATCAAATATATAGTAATTACAGGCTCCAATCTGCAGTTAATCCTATTAGCTGGCAGATGCCCATATCACATGGTCAGGACTATTTAATGTTCACTAGCATACCAGTTACATCCTCTTTCCTTAGAATGATATAAACTGTGCTTCAGGGAAATGCTGCTGCTCTTACCCATTGGCTTTAGAATACATTTGGGCTGGAGAAGAAATACAAAAGAACTTTGGAAAAAAACAAAGAATCAATAATGTGTAACATGTTGGAAGTAAATAGTTAAAATAGTTCTTCTTTGGCTTGTAGAGAGGAAGAGACCAGCACAGTTGTTATTATTCCAATACTACAAAAAAAAAAAAACAAAACAAAAAACAAAAATGAATGGAGAGATCTCAGCATAACAGAACTGGAAGTGTCATTACCACCAGTTCTCAGGATGGTTCTAGATGATTTCCTGTGAATCCTGCCTCTTCACTGGACCTGGGTGATGAATCATATATTTCTCCTCTGTAATATCTTCTCCGTAGTTACAAAATTGTAGTAAACTAAAAAATTAGTATGAGGCCTGGGTAGATGTCTTATATTTGATACTCACAATATTTTGTCTTTTTCGTTTCCATTCAAACATTATACCTTCATTTTCCACTTCCTTTTTTCCCATCTTTTTAAGGTGTCCTTGTGAATATTATTTTAAACAGTATTAAACAAGCTGCAAATTCTTCAAAACCAACAAAAATGGAGGTCTACTCTGCAGTGAGTATTTTCATCTTTCATAAATCTTGCTTTGATTTTACCGGTAAAGTTAGTTAAATGAAAGAATAATATACTACAGTTTAATTAAGCTAACAAACTAAACACCAATGAGTACAAGAACAAAGTATAGGCATGGATCTCACCTCAGTTTTAGTTAAAGTATATTTGGCAAAGAAAATTATATATTTTATTATTCATTATTCCTACAACCTAATGGTGCAGTTTCTATTAGTTGCATTTTCCTGGAGTGCTCCAAAAATACATAGCAGAACTTCAGCTGTGCCTCCAAATCTCTCCTTTGTGGGTTCTTTTTTATTACTACTATAATTATTTTATTTATTTTAGAAGGTGAAGAGGGCCACTTTCATCAGGTCAAGGTCTTAGCTCATTCATTATTCTGTCTCTAACAAGGGCCAAAGGCAGGCATGAATATGAGAATAAAGCCAGCAGAGAGCGATAAAACCTTCCAGCAATCTGTGTCTTAGGGACTTCCTGAAATAGACTTTGTCCCTGTGTTTAGTATCTCTTGACAGACTGTCTTCCATCAACTTGCCTAATTACTTTTTAAAATCATTTATTCTTTTGGAGTCTGTAACATCCTGTGGCAATGACTTGTGTGTTAAAGAAAAAAAGTACTCCCTCTTTTAGTCACATTTTCTGGGTCTCTAATGAATTTACTATTTTCTGTCACTCCTTTTCCATATTTCCTTTTCCAAGACAGAGCCCTACCCTATTTAATCTTTTCTCCTATAGAAACTACTTGATACCTCAAATCTTTGTCACTTCCTACATGATATCTTTCCTTCTAGTACTATCATGTTCTTTTTGAGGAGGAAAGAGCAGTACATCCAGATTTTTCACTTCTACTTTAATACTGTGAGTTCAAGTATACTGTTATTTTTGAAACTGATCAGCCTATAAAATTCCAGAACCTGAATAATAATTAAACCTGCTAGACTATAATATAAATAGGCTTAGCATATATATATATATATATATATATATATATACACCTCAAGATGCTTGCAAAATTTATGCTCCAAAGTGTTTGGACTTCTGCCTTCAGATCCTCTTGCTATGATCCCTGCAAAAACAGCGATAATGGGTAGATAGAGAAACTATATGTGGGTGGGTAATAGAACCCATAAAAATAGAAGCCAAACTGAGATTTCGGTGTATGAGTCCAAATAGAAGGAACAATAGAAAAAGTTCTGAAGTAGAAGAAAGGAGAATAGTCTTTGCACACAACTATTTGTTTGGTATATTACCTGAAAAAAAGTACTTGTACCTTCACTTGAAATGCCCTAGATGATACTACTGTACACTGCCTTATTCTGACCTTGGAACAAAAGACACTACCAAAGGAAGAAAACAAGAAAATGGACTGAAAAACTAGATTTATTACTCAAACCATTTCTTGCTTTCCCTCAGTATCTGTCTCCAAAATCCTGCCAGATGGTGTAAGACACATATGGCAGTAACTCTTTGGAAATGCCTCCTGCTGTCTGCAGTAATCAGTTAACATGTTTTTCCAATGGTGAATATACTGAACACATTTTTATGGTCACAGGTTTTTGTTTATCTCGATTTCCACTCCCTCTCTACTCTTATCTCATAACTCTGGATGAATGGTAGTTGAATTAATTGACTGTAAAGGATGGATTTTTTTTTCCTCCAATAGCATGACACCACAGTTGGGGCCCTCCAGATTGCTCTCAATATTTTCAATGGAAAACTGCCACCATATGCTGCTTGCCAGTTTTTTGAACTCTACCAAGAAAGCAATGGGCAAGTATCTTCTTAATGATGCAAGAAAGAGTGTTTAGAATTTGCTACCCTCTTCCCCAAAACCATTTTCTCTCAAATATTGTGAGAAGATACAATTTTGATTTAAATAGATACTTCACTAACAGCCCATAGGCACAAAGTCATATTAAAACTAGGGAAAATTACTTTTTCTGTATGTGCATGTATGCTTTGAAAGACAGGAAGAAGAGATAAAACAAGCCTTATGAGAGGGAAGAAAATGGTAAAATAAATTTTTCTGGTTCTTCAGATGATAGCACAAACATTTCCAAGACATAACTCCCACAGTAAGCCAGTTGGCTTAGAAGAGCCCAGTGCTGGTTTCATTCAAGGAGCCTGCAAGAAGACCTTTTCAGCTGACTGTTGATCTGCGCAGTTAAATAACCAGCTTTGGCAAAGTGGGCTTTGCGGGTGTCTTTCACAAAGCCTCCACTCTTGAAGAACAGGTTCTAGAGTAGAACGTTAGAGCCTATTTCCAACATGCTGTGTCAAAGTAGGAAACATTCTATTTAAGAAACCTTCTATTTAAAAAACTTTTCAATATTGTTCATCAGGCAATATAGCATCGAAATGCATTATCGGAACGACACTTCAAAGGATCCTTATCTCCTCAATTTGCCAGGGTGCACCTCTTCTTGTCCACTTGAGAAGTTTGCTGAACTAGTTTCTCCTGTGATTACAGAAAACTGGTCAAAAGAATGTGGGAAGAAAGACCAAATGAAAGGTAGTGTAAAAGTTCTGTATTTTCCACATAAGACATGGAGGCAGATATTTTATCAGTGGCTTCAAACTTTGTACCTTTCACACAATCTATAGATTTCCCTTTAAGACTGGGCCAGATATACTATGGACAAGGAATGTCAGTAGAAGTTAAATTAGCATATTGACAAAAGGTGCTGCCTAAAGGCCATGGTCAAAACTAGATCTCCACTTGTTGAAGATGTCTAAGAGTAGTGTGGATGTGGGTGTTATACAAGGGTCCTGTTCATGTTGGATACATCAGACTTTCTGCAAATGCAAAGTAAAAATGGCCTGCAAATGCATGATAAGATTTGTGCATCTGTATTTCTGCAGCTGTACTGAGTGCAGCTGATCCATGATCTACTAACAGCTGAGAGCTGATAACCTCTTCCTGCCTGAATATTATTTCTGGGATGGAGGAGAAGAACAAGGCAATATATGTTACTTTTCAATAGTCCCATTATTTGCCCTATCCTGCATATATCCACCATTTTGCTGATCCCTGATGAAACTATTTTTCTTTTTTTCATTAACTATACATAGGCCCTCCTGCCCTATGGAAACATGGGAGTAAGATTTACCTATGCACAGAAAGCAATCTATAAATTTCTAGGATCGAAGTATACATTCTTATGTTGCATATGTCAGTAAATGTGATCTTGCCAGAAATATTTCCATTGTACATATACGTAATTAGACTGTTAGCTTTGAATAGAAAATGGTATACATATATGTCTTTCATTAACTCCCTTTTCATTTATTTTTTGTTCTTCACAGATATTTTTATTGGATTTAATGTTGCTGTTGGCTTGTTGTCCATTTTTAACCTTGTATTGCTCTACCTCCTTTATCATTATGGACGCTGCAGGAGCAGAAACAACTACCAAGACATTTAAAGCAGAGGTAAAGAAGTGAAAGTAAGAGCAGCTAAACATCAAGGAATACTTGAAGTGGCTGATATCCATCAGTTTGCTCTGGTCAAAATAATCTCCAAAGCATATTCAATAAACCTGAACAGCTGAGGTATCCGTGACCCAGCTCCTAAAATTCTACACATCTGCAGCGAGAAATACTGTAGAAATACATTATTTTAGGAATTACTGGATGGATGGATGGATGGAATTATTCTAATTTATATCTTTATTCTACTACTACTATTAATCAATTTTACATTAACCAATGGGGTGAAGGAATGCCTATGCTTTTTTTTCACACTGCCTATTACCATTTAGCCCTCTGCTGCTCAACAGGTCTTGCTTCAAACTGCATTCTGTAATATTTACCTTACTTACTATAAATGGCTATTTTGTTGATGCATAGGAAAATAGTTTTAGTGAGCAGAAGTTGCAATTACTGTATGAAAAAGACTCATACCAACATTTGGACATACTGTTCCTGCACTTATTAATGCAAATTTATGCATAAGTTTTGACCTTGGCCTTCAGCTAATAAGTCTTTAGCCTACTCTTTAAAGGAGTTATATCTCTATAGCTCTAACTGAAATTAGTAGAACTGGGATAATCTCTGTCACATATCCAGACATCAAGCAAGAAGCTTAGTGCAACATGATCTTGGTCACTGTCTGTAACTTCAATAATATGAATAAGTAAATATATTAAAATCTATTTTCTGTTGCTACACTGTTTTCCGATTTTTCTGAGCTCCCAGTCATGAATGATCCTTTGCTGTGATTCTTTGAGCCACTCTAAGAATAATTCCTCAAGCTATCACTCTTGAAGAATTAATACACATTATCTTTTATTTTAAATCACAATAACTCCTTTCACTCCTTGCTCTGTTCACAATCCTATATGTTAGCAAGATGTACAGTAAATGTAAAAAAACAATGATTCTGTTTTTTTGTATGTTGATCTCTTCTGTGCAACATATTTTGTTTATATTATGAGCTTCTAATGTCAGCGAATGTGTTTCTGTAACTGCTCTTGAGTATCACAAACTATATGCATAATAAGCACTAATATTGCTGTATAAAATGCTACTTATTGTCATATGTTTCAAGACTGAATCAAGACTTTTTCATCCTGTAGTCCTGCAAAGGATACTGTGAATTAATATACCTTGGATAAGCCTCTTGAAAAATTAAGACAACCATACAAACAGCTGGCAGCAGCAGGGCCAGCCCAACAGATATAATGTGCTGAAGCTAATGAGTCCTGCTGAGATTCAGAAAGAAAGAAAGCTGAGGAATGGAGCTGCTTAACTCAGACATATCATAACAGCAATGTGAATACATTTTTTCTGAAATTACTTTCACTCACATTCTGTAGGTTGCAACGTGGAGCCCAGAAGCCTCAGTAAGCTATCACTGAGATAGTGATCTAGAGATCAGCCCTCAATATTACAGCTGAAAAGTGATATAATTATATATAGTGATATTAAATATCATATATTAAATAGCATAAGTCAGAGTAACAAATGCTTGTGGGAATATAGCACTTCCCAAACATTGCATTTCTTGTAATAACTTCAGCTACTTAAGTGTCCAGCTTTTGAAAATTATTTCTCACTCAGTGAAAAGCTTTTAGTAGTATCCATGACATTTCCATTTTATCTATTTTAGGAAATACCATAATTAACTGGTGAATTTGAGTCTTACATGTTCAGGATTTTTATTGTATAACAGGTTGCAAAGCAGTCAAAAAGATGAAAGGCTGTCCCTAAATCAGATGGTTTAGATGTACAAGCTTCAGACTGTAAGTAGTCATTTTGATCCTCATGCAAAAACTTGAAGGAATATCTGTATTGCAGTGAAATGTATTAAAGCAGCTCTAGGAAACAAGCCTGAGTTGACTTGGTTACTATTAGAAGTGTACTCAAGGCGGAGAAAAGTTCACAGCAAACTGCAAAACCCATCCTAGCTCCTCTATGTGTATATATATACATCTATATATATAAATATATACAAGTCAGTGGTTACCTGATACTGAGCTCTACATTACCACAGCCATAATGCTGCTGGAACCCACTTAAGGATAAAATATGTTTCTTATTAGAGGAAGTCAAATGCTTGACAAATGAAGATGTATCAACTGATAAAGCGCACTAAGAACCATTTTTGAAATATTAGAAAATCAGTTGATTGCACTTCTCAAGAAGCAGAATGGGACATGTTTTTCCAAGATTGCTTCTTACAAAAAGAAGTAGATTCAGACAGAAAGTAAAATGTGAAGTGTCTGAGACATCTTGTATGGTTTATGCTGTGCAAGCCTAAGCTGTAACAAAGAATTTCAAAATATAAGGCAATTCTCATTGCAGCAGGAGCTGTCAGGAAGTTTTATTGTAGGAATACCTTTCTGTTATTAGATAGTCATACTTGAAAATGCATATGCACTTTTAGAAAGGACCCAGTGAGAACAAGTCACAGAGAATGTAATGACAGGTTCAGATGATGTAACTTCAGAATTAATGAGGGTACATAAAAGATGTAATAACTTAGTAACATAGGCCCTGAATCTCACTTATAGGAAAGAAGTTTTGTCTTGCTGTATTTAAATCAAGTAAAATTTTTCTAGTGGAGTAAAAGGTTGTACATGTAGACAAATTTAAAGCTTTTTTTTTAATTTTTTCAGCCATATTTACAATTTGCTTAATATAATCTGCAGACTGTTTGTGATTAGAAAATATCTTGTCTCCAAGCAACTTGTGGCACTGCAATAAAGTACTTTAAAGAAACAATTCAACATTTGCCATTTTATCTTATTGAAAAACAATGGAGCTTTCTGTACCTCTAGAATTAACAAACAATAATAAATGTTCAGATTTGTTGCTTTGGTAAGAACAGATTTTAAAACACTTCTGCTTTGATATGAACAAAGTTGATGGCATGAAGCTCTTCAATTTTCCCTCTAGCAGTGACATCATCTGTCTCTACAGTAATTACAGTAGCAACTAGACACTGCAGCAGGGTTTTCTGGTGCCTATGGTAGACAGTAGTGCACACACAGCACTTTTCACCTCAGTCAGCAACAACCTCCTCTCACTGAATTGATTTTATTTGGGACACTAATTAGACACTAATGCTTCTTCATCAGAAATTGCCAAGTATTAATACTCAGATTGATAAACATGAGTTGATATTGAAATAAGAGCATATGACTTGAACTATTACATTACATGGTCTCTTCTATGACTAGGCAACTCCACCTTTAAAGGGATTAGAGCACTGGAAAGACCTGCAAAATCATGTGTAGGACACCAGGTCAGCTGGAAAAACAGTTTAAAAGACTAAGTCCTCTTTTGCTAATGTCTGTTAACATCTCTTGCAGAAAGCTACTTTTTCTCCTGAGAGTCAGTGCATTATCAATTCTTTCCATCCTGCAGACAGAGGTTCCAGTGGTCTTTTAAAAAAATCTGTAAAAAGCAGAATAATGCCAAAGTAGATAGAGGCAAAAAAAAAATTGTCCTGGCTTCATCTCTGTATATATATAGCTGCAGTCATGTGCATGTCCAAAAAAAGGTAATTTCTTTGTGCTCTGTTTACAGCAGCTAAATCTCTTGCTCTCCTCCTACAGTGAGCCCTTGACTTCAGAGGACACAGCAATTCTCCTAGCTCATCTACCCTATAAGCTAAAACTATGGAAAGGAAAGTTGTAAAAGGCAGTCTGATAATAAGGCCTTTTCTTTAGAAAGATGAGAATAAATGTGTACTGTAATTTAAGGTCCAAACAGGTAATCTCTCCATTCTCTAATATACAAGTGTTGACAGCTTTTGGATCAATAATTACAGGCAGACTAGCAAAATTCCATAATACCCACAACTATTGAGCTGTCTGAGGACAGTGCCAGTACTTAGAAGTGGAGCTCCTTCATTCTTTCCATTCTAAGGCATTCTCACAGTTTCTCCTGGCTGCTCTTCAGGAAGCAGCAAGAGCTGAAGCAGATTTGAAGCCTACACCTTATTCAGAATTTTTGAAACACATGCATTTAAGATTAAAATAGATGTGATTAGTGAATTACTGTTGTACTTGTACAACAGTTTTCTTTGCTTGTTTTATTAGAATCTATATACAGAGATACTTTTACAGCATGGACCAACTCCTCCAGGGCAGTCAAATGAACAATTCAGACATAGCATGTTACACTTGTATATTGATGAGATCATTTGCTACTGATATAAGCAGCACTACATGAGAATCTACGGTATCTTCTGTAATATGGTGGTGGAAGAGAGCTTTATCAGTCCATTACCCATAACAAACAGACTCCTCTTTTCTTGGTACAAGAAGATGTAGATGAAAAAGTACAGTAATCTGGAATACTCTTCAAATAAAGACATAGAAGTCTCCTTTTGCTAAATGAAGGCCTAATTTTTCACTTCATTCAGTTAAATGTTTGGAAAGAAGGATCTGAAAAAGACAGGCAATACTAAATCATGCATGCTGTGGTTAGCTCATCTGCAGAACAGTTACTGAGTTGTCTTCGCTTGTAAAGCTATTTGCTTTCACCTCTGAGTTACTGATAGGATATAGGTGAAGGACAACAATAGAGTGAGTACTATAAGCTTAATTTTACATATTTTAATGACCAAAATATTTGGCCATGTATGTGAACCATGTATTGAACTCCTTGTTCTAACTACCACACTGAACCTCAGTGTATGCACCAAGCATAATCTCTGCTGATTTATCTCCCTTTCTGACCATACAATCAGTAATATCAATATTATAAAAAATACCCACTAGCTGGGCTGTTTGGTCTGTTATCTGGTTGAGGTTTCACTATGGTCTGAATGCCAACCCTCTGTAAAGACCACTCTTCATTATGAAGTGCTGTTGTCATTAATGACTGCCTGATTTGAGCCCTAAGAAGAATCCTATATTCTGAAGAATTGCCAGCCAGAGGACACTTACTTAATATTTATTCACCTGATGCTTCAAACAAGTAACTGAACAAAATTAGGAGATTTTAGGAGATTTTCATAACCATAGCTTGCTTTCGTAACCAAAGCAGACTGAACATGCAAAAAAAACTTCCTTCTTTATTTCAATGAAGTAACTGCCACTTTGGAGAGTGCAGACATTCTCTGACTCTTCTTAAGTGCATTATTTATAATAATGTACCTCTCTGGTTTAGGATGTATTTTTAAAATCTAGTCTATATTTGTCATCAGAGAAAACACAAAGTCTAATATGAGGCTCTTGATGATGATAGGTCTTGGCTATTCAAGAAAGAGCTGTGTATCCTGAAATAACAATGACAAACTTTAAAAGAACTGCATTGCAGAGCAGAAGAATGTTACAGACTCTTATCTGTTTCACGTAAATTCTAAGAAAACTGGAAATACTATAGGAATGGTCATAGGTATGGGTTTGGGAGATTTCTAATAATCAAATATAAAAATTTTGAAAATGGGCTCTTCTGTCAAGAAGTCCTGAAGTTACTCTTTCTGTTCTTCTGAGATGTTTTTGTTTTCCACCCATGTGTTTACATGTTCACTGAGCCCTTGTAAATGTTACTGTGACAAGTTCACTCCCGATTTCCCCTGAGCCTGAAAGAGCACACAGGAGGGAGGAAGGAGGGGAACTGTGCATAGCTGGACAACACCCCTTTCTCAAGTCAATATTTTATTTATACACTAAGCAACTAATATAAAACATAGCAAGCTAACATGACACATGGAAAGGAACTCAAAAAATGTTTCATCGTGTTTCATCATGTATGATTTCTAAAGAAATTCCATCATGTTTTAAGGGAGATAAAAGCAAGAGAAATCATCTTGAATATAAGTGTCATAATCTTAGTCTAGCAAAATAATGCAGTTGAATTGTAACATAGCCTGAGCAGGAAAGTAGACCCAAAAGAACTATGATTCTGCATATCCATGGGATGTCCCACTAACCATCAGCAGAGCCTAAAGGATCAGTCTCAAGGGTTAGCTTAAATATAGAAGCAGCTAAAACTAGCATAATCTTAATAAAAATATAAATTCCATAATGTTTGGTTATTTTGTACTTTTATAATGCATTTCCTAGTATGAAAATCTATTTTTTTTAATTCTTGTGGTTTCAAATCTTGTCTGGTGACAAAACAAGTTTTAAATAATCTGGTGAATGTTAAGTAAATCATTCCATAAATCAGACCCAACATTTTTGCATAGTGGATGAGCAGCTCCCCCAAGCGTTTACCAACCACTGGATTATGTGATTCCCAGCAGTCTGTGGACAGTCCTCTATTTTGATACAAACTAGAGCCTAGCTCTAGGTAGGTAATGAAATGTCTTGGTATACACTAGATAGAATCTGACAGCAAAATAATGGCATGAGAAACAAGTGTGATGGGGAAGGCAGTCTGTGTAAGCACCACATGCTTTTCTTGAAATGAAGCATATGACACAAAGGGAAGGCATAAGGTGCATCCTTACGTACATTAATTACTAGCAGCAGGGCATTGGGAAAACTCCTCAACGTGAATTTAAATTCAAAATAAAATCTGCTATAAAGAGAAGAGATTTGTTCCACCTTAACATCATTTAGGTAAGGGGTAAGCCAAAAAAAAAAAAAAAGAAACAAATGTTTTGTCAGAAGACTGGATCCCAGCTTTTTGGGTACTGTTCAGAAACTGCTTTGTGTGTGTAGAGATCAGTAGAGGCTGTGGTGTATCCACAGACATCCTCAGATATATAATTCCATGTGTTAAACACTATTTTGGTTAAAAATCTCCTTGGGGTCTCGGGAGTTTAAAGGGATTTCCAAATAGTGACAAATCTACAGGCATAGTGTTGTTTAGAGGTGCCAAAGCCATGACAGCGCTGGCTTTCTGTCAACAGCAGCAAATCCTCCAAAACAAGGTCGAGGTCACCCAAATGCTTCAGGGCAGGGTAACAGCCACAGTTACTCTAGGAACTGATAACACAGGGCGTGTGGGAGTAACATCCCCTCTCCTGGCAAGTGCTGACTTGAGTATCCCTGGCATGCTCTGTGAAATTAGGCAGACTGCTTGAACCCTAGGAGTCTTGCCACCTTTACAACTTTCTTCTCATCACCTTTAACTGCAGCCCCGTGGGCATTAAGAAGGGCTGAGTCACAGCTTCCTAAGGATTACTGGGAGCAGCCTGCCACCTACTGCTTAGACAAGATCTTGGTGTTTGAAGCTTCCCACTTACCCTAAGAAATTCTGTTTTCATAATCGTAAGAAATCATAAGAAAGTTTGTTTTAAAAGAGATCTAGCCCACTCTGATGCTTCTGAATCTGAAGCTAAAGTTATCTTGGATGGTAAAAAGTAAGTTCTGCCATTCCAGAACTAACTTTTGTTTTAAAGGAGTAGAAAAGACTGTTAACAATTTTCTTCTAGACAACACAAAGAAAGTTGATAGGTAACTTCGTGTCAAATTAACAGACCTTGCTGATTCAGAAAATACCAGACTTCACTACTACACTCAGGAATTAACCCATGGTCTTCTTTTTCACAGACAAAAACTTCTACTCAGTCATAACCAATGGCAAAACTTCAGAGGATAATTGTTTTTCTGACCTCTGTTAGCCTGTGTTCATCTTGATCTGTTCTTAATTCCCATAGCCAGATAATACAACAGACACCTTAAATGAAAGAACAGAGGAAAAACATCTTTGATCAGTTTGCTGTTGATTACAGGCTTAGCTGTGCTATATTAAATTTGCATGCTGACCAAAGACTTTCCACCTGCATTTTCTTACCTCTTTTTGAGGTGTCAGTGATATTACAGTGATGAATCCAACCCGTTGTATTTGGCCACTTCATCTAACACTGGTAATTTCAGCTGGGGATTTTTCAACACTTTGTTATCTGTAGTCCAATGCTGTTGCCACACAGAGATAGAAGCCTTCTATCAAAACCAAGGAAAGACATGTTTGTTCTAGAAACAGATGTTCAAGGCCTAGCACATTTGAAACTTTGTATATTTTTAATTCTGGGAAAATCTACAACATAAAAATTTTAAAACCTCAAGCTATTAATGGCTAAGACTCTAGCAATTTGAGAAATAATTCATGGCAAGGAAATTCCCACTTCCAAATTCTCCTTCAAGACCTTGTACTAATATAAGTACAAAAACCAGTGATACACTGTAAGCAAACTTATTGTTGTAAGAGATTTATATTGCTTTTAATAGCAGTATTCACATTTTAAAAAGGTACTTCTTGAGGTAGATGAAGTTAATGGTCAGAAATTAATTAACTTTGCATTGCCTCCTGCAATACAGACCAATGCTGCTCGTAGGCCATTCAGACAAGACACGAAGGGACACACAAGGGTATGTATGAGATAAAAATAGCTAAGAAAATGTAAAGATATGCAAAACACTTGCCTGGAAGCTACCTCCTGGAAATTCTCACCTGTGGGATTACTCGTCACACATGCATAGTTCCACTGATTCTGATCCCTCACACTGAGAGGACTCACCCAAGCAAAGGCTGGAAAAGGTAGGTCCTTCTAGATGGTAAAGGCAGGAGCAGTGAAACAAGGAACAATATGGTAAGCTGCAAACATCTTGGATTTTGGGCAGAAGGGTATTAAGTCTCTGTAGGAAATAGAGAGGAAGAAATTAATTATTCTAGAGGGAAGAAAATAACAGAAATCACAATGAAACAGTAATATTCTGCATAGGGATGCCGGAAGCCACAAAGGAAAAGGAAACAGAATCCCGTGTGTTGAGCTGGTTACAAATTGGAACACTGTCAAATGCAGCTTCAGGCTTTTTAATTTTGCTTTTAATCAGCAAAGTCCATGCTGTGTCCCTGTTTACTGGTTGAACTAAAATAAATTTAGGGCCACAACTGAACAGTTTGTCCTTTGTCTGCCATGTGCCAAGTCATCACTTTGTGCTTCTGTCAAAAGCTACATTAGTTTTCTTAAAAA
Source organism: Chloebia gouldiae (assembly GCA_003676055.1). Taxonomy (NCBI): domain Eukaryota; kingdom Metazoa; phylum Chordata; class Aves; order Passeriformes; family Passeridae; genus Chloebia; species Chloebia gouldiae. Next base: position 41,415,330 of record QUSF01000003.1, read on the forward strand.
ACTGAGTGTGCCAGCTCTCTCAGCACTGGTCAGAGAGAAGACCAAATTTTATTCAAAGATATAATTGCTAGTCACTTTTACATAAGAAAATAACAGCAAATAAATTAATTAAACACTTGATTTTATTTTAATGATTACAAACATGTTAGTTTATTCAAATACAATATACTAACAATTCAGTTTTAGTCTATTTCTGTATAAGAGTATTCTATACCTTACTTCACTGCAATCGTATTTGTGTGGAGAAAAGTTTTCTTGTAAGGGTCAGGTCACTTCAGATGATAAAATTCACACTGAAATAATTAATCAGCATATTTGGTGTTATGAAAATAATTATCTCTTCATAAAAAGATTCAGTTTGACCGTGATCAGTAGTTAAAAAAAAAAAAAGGCCCAGTGCCTTTTTTGCTAACAAACCACTTGTTTTGCAGGTTGTGGGTGAAAACCGCCAGTAAAAAGCTTGAGCAATTATCAAATTGAATTATATATTCAGGAATTTTATTCTTGGCTTTCCTATAGTGGAAGATATTCCTCCTCTCAAAGTGCAACTTGGACCAGAAGAATAAATAAAATAATTCAGTGATTTTATAACAGTGAACATGGCTCTTTTCATGGCTGTTATAACATCACCCCTATTGAAGGACAGTTCAAGCATTTTTAAACTTAGTCTAACCTCCTCTCAAGTGGATAGCACTTACTTGCTGACCAACTAATTCAATAAGCACACTAGCTAATTTCAATTCACTGTTAGGTAATTTATCAAAAAGCAGATTAATTAATATAATCCAAAACTGATACTAATGTATAGCACAATAATAATTTGTATTTTCCACAAATTAAGATGTATAAATAAGAATAAATTCGAGCTTCTTTTGTTACATGCCTCCCCACCATACACTAAAAATAGGACAGCAGAAGTTCAGAGAAATTTGGCCAAAAAAACCAAACTAGCACTAAATAAGATTACATAACTGTCCATATGCTTATGCTTAAAAACAACAGCATATGCCTTATATATGACTTGATGGTCACGATCTGTGTCAAAGCAAAGCAAAAAGAGTGGGAAGATAATATGGATAGCATGCTGCCTGAAATGAATGCTAGAAGGGGTGTTAACTTACTGCTGTTAACTTTCTGCCTTGCTGCTTGTGCTTTCTCACATTCATCTACTTCTGTTCCCATTAATTCAGCCAAATGACCCAGTGATCTGGATATTAGGGGTGAAATACTTTTTAATCACCAGAATCTAAAATACCAGTATCCCTGCAAGACTGAGAAATTGGTAAGGGACTCAATGATTTGGTCATAATGAGAAAAACGAAACCAGCAACAGCATGAGGGAAATGAAGGTGAAACTGTAACGATCTAACAAAAAAATATCTACTAACTCAAAAGAAAACAGAAATTTTCAAAGTACTGCTTCTGCTTATTACAGGAAATGGGAAAGAGCTGAAAATCATGCTGACAGATGCTCTTTTTATGACTCACTGTGTCCGGCAATCTTACATAGTAGCTGTCATTCAATAATGGGGAAAAGACAAAGTATCAGCTTCTCAATGTCCACGGTTTGCAATGCAGTTTAGCATTACTGCACTATATGCTACACCCTCCTTCTGTTGTTAATGTCATCTGATTATCACTCTAAATAGCTCATAAGACAAGCTTTGTAAGCACCTGTGCACATCTCTTCTGAGCCTTCTTCCAAGGAGAGGGTGTGTTGCCTAGGAATATTCCCCACCGTCCTTCAGACCAGCACTAGAGATCACTGATGTTGCACAGAGAGCTTAAAACACCTTTCATGTAAATGATGAGACCTCTTGCCTGTGAACAATAAAGGTGAGATTATGCCTATAGGGAATACCAACCACCTCTGTGGGTTCAATCACTTTATTTTTCTTCACCAGCTCCACAATGTTATTTGGAGATTCAGAGTCAAGGACTCCAGGGTAATTGCATGTGACCTCTCACATCTGAGATCTGTTTGCATCGAGGAGGAGGCACACCTCCCAGAATCAAGGCTTTTCCTGGCTCCATCAGGAGTTTCAGGTCCAAATGTCAATTAAATCATGTGCGTCAGTGTGTGACATGCCAGCTCTGCCAGGCAGGGACAGGGTGGCTTTGAGTGCCACGCTTTCCTGAGGAAAGTTACACCAAGTTGTAAAGCTATACATAGGAATATAGCCTGAAATACCATCACTGATGACTTTTAGGCATTCTGACTGAAGTGAGCTGAAAGGAAAGTCACTAAAGTTTATTTCCAGCTTTTCATAGCAAAAAAGGGACAGGGGATGGGGAGAGAGCAGCTTAAATTCAGTAAGATCTGAATACTACAAACCACATACACACAAAGCTACACTAACTTTTGAAATAGTTGTAAACAGTTTATTTGGAGAGCAGGATTAGAGAGTGATTGGACAGTGATTTGGATAGCATTGAAAATGTGGACAGCAGTAGGTGATGGGCATCCCATTTTCAGTGATATGGTGCTGGAGCCTGGTGTAATCTCATAATGAAACTTCTGAATGCTTTGAAAAACTGAACAGAGCTCAATAAAACAGCTCTTGAACTAACATGGAATTTTTTGTCTTCCAGCAATCAGATAATTGCATTCTGTTGCACTTTAGAATGTTTATAAAACCAAAATACATTTTTGTAAAATCCGCCATGAAAATGTGTTCCAGTTGTGGATCATGCATATAGGGCATTAAGCAATTATTGGGGTGGGGGTTCTCTAGCAGGTATACAGATAATGCTTGAGATTAAATTGTTATAAAAGCAACACAGCTTTCCCATATTATGCAACTTAGATCTTTCAGCCAGAAGCCTTTTCATTGCTGCTGCTATTGGTAGTGATCTGTTCACAGATGAATTAGTGTTGAGGAATGTTATTAGGCAATAAAATGGTCTTTTGTTTTCGTGATAATACCTTGAAGCTGTATCATTCATAAATGGTTAGTGTGCATTTCTCAGCTAGCAGTCATTCTAAATAGTAAAAAGCATACTACTGGACTATGGAAAGCTTTAAAAAAACCCAAAAAACCAAAAATTATTTCTGATTTTCATTCATTCTCACAAGGCTATAATTTCAATGGCTTGGCTTGCAAGTTATGAAATTTTAATTTCCTCTGTTCTTCTCTGTGCTTCACAAAGAAATTTTGATGAAACTGGGTATGCTCATGAATATTCTTGCTCTCTGAAAATAGTAAGACTTCTAGGATCATCTGAGACACTGTGGGCAAGGTTAATAATTCCTGTTTGTTGTTTTGTCCACAATTAGTTCCATTGGGCACTATAATCTTACTTATTTCTACTTCTGGGATTTGACCCCAGGCTAGGGAATCAGAGAATTAGTACTTACTTTTCCCCTATTGCTCTACAGGCTGCAGTGATAAACAAGAATATGTAAGTGACCCCTTCATAACTCTTGCTGATGAAAACTGAATTGTGTAAGCAGCAGGAACCTTTTGCTTGGTTTTCAAAGGCCCTTTTGGTTTGGATGACCAACTTTAAATACCTGCACTGCAGGAATCTGCAGTGATTCTGAGTTCAACCAAAAAATTCCAATCATTGAATTTGAATTTTCCTACTGTCCCACTAATTCACTGTGCTCCTGCAATACTTCAGTGTTCAAAATCAAGTTTTTTAACATTTATTTTTTATTTTTTGTTATTCTAGTTTCTGAATATAAATATCAGCCACTCTGTCAATATCCAGTTTCTCAAATTAATAGCATTCCTACTCCTGGACTAGCATTTAAATTTAACCTTCCACAAAAATCAACTTTCAATAAATAAACTGACAATGAATTTGACAATGCAATGCCTTAAGTACGTGAATTGTATAAGATAGGAGCATGTACTAGAATACATAAGATATAGAAAAGTTGACATGTCACACTGTCACACAGATCAATACATTGAATAAGACTGCAAGGTACACTGTCATCTGTTTTTGTTCTCATGTCTGTTAAAAGAGACAGGGAGAGATCAAATAGTAATTTTATTTTTTATAGAAGAAATGTACTTTTGCTAAAAAACACTTGATCTTTAAAGGTCGTGTTAGGAAACTTGAAAATTATATACAGGAATATGCAGAAAAAGAAACATTAATGTACTTTCAACTAGTCAAATATTAGAAGCAGAAGGATGTTGAGAAAATAATTAATTCATGTTTCTGGAGCACTCAGTGTACTGAACAATGTCACAGAAATGCCAATATGGAAATTAGTAAGCTTGAATATTCTGAAGCTTGAAAAATAGAGCTGGTATAGTGTACACTAAATAAATCTTGGGCCAGCAAGCTGAGCAATGTGAATAGAACACAGCATAGCATCAATGTGGATTCAATGAGTCCTTTCATCTGGTGGAGTGAATAAGGTAAATTTCCCATGGATAAAAATTATACACAAACATGCAATTATTTGCAAAGGCAATCCTAATAATCTGGAATTTTTTAACTCTAGAAGACTTTTGGGTTTACAATGTCAACACTGCATAGTTATTTATGTATGTAAATGCCTAATTCTCTAGGTTAATTTTTAAAATCTGCATAGTTATGATGTGGGATTATATCATATACCACATCTAGATCTGCAAGACAGATCTCTGATTGTTATTAAGAATAACTAATAACAGAACTAAATTGAAATCCACTAGACAGGATGTCAGATACCAACAGGCATTAGGTTTCCCAGCCTGTTATCCTGGAAAAATTGTGGTTTCCAGTTTAGCAGACTGTTGTGGGTACTGCCTCTTGTCCAGTATTTTGCAACCTGTTGCTCTCTAAGCCCTTTCTCCACTCCTTGCTTCTACATTTGAATCCTCCTATTATCCTATTCTATTCTCAGATCAACTCCTATCTCCTTCCTAGAAATTCCCAGTCTTTCTTCTCAGCTATTTGTATCATTAACAGTGTTTTGCTAGGCCAGATGTAGATATATCTTCTCCTTTTGCTTTCCCTCTTCTGTGAGTTGTCTGTATCAGCTTTTTTTGAGAAAAAGTCCTCCCTACATAAGCACTTCTTCTGTTCACGGTATAATTTTTCAAAAACCATAGCCTCACAGCTCTTCCTGTCTTCCCAGTTCTCAAGTCTAGCCTGCAAAAGCTGACTGATTACTCTTCTCTCTCAGTTGTTCAAGATATTTCTCCATCCTATGAGTCCCATGTGCAAAACCCATTCCTATCATGCTGGCCAGTTCTGCTCCTCCAGAACTCCAATTTCTTCTTTGCATAGGCCCTCACCTTTCTCACAGTCTGCAATGCACTTCCCTGCATGGGCTGTGTGTCAACAGTGGGAAGAAACATCATCTGGGACATCCACAGTACCTTTTATCCCAGATATTTTATCCCAGAGTCAGATATTTCAAAGAACAGTTTATCTTAAGCAGGCTTGCAGTGCTAAGGTGAAACATTCCCAAGATGAACTAAGTATATGGGAATTTTCATTGTCATTTTATCAAGGTTTCCACTGAACATATGTGTATAGATTTTTTTTTCAACAACCTGACTAAATGCAGTCAAAAGAAAAGATAGTTAAACACTTATTCTATGAATTCGTTGCTATTTTGTTTAACATGCAATATACAATACATTTCTCCTTTACATTTTCCTTTGAAAAAATACAACTACACATTTTTTTTAAACAGAGTAATTTCATTATGAACTGTTACATCATTGTGCATTACTATTTAGTTCCATGAAAAGATTCTTTTTACTGTAAATGACATCTGAGATTTTAAGCAAATCTGATCTATTCACTTCTCTTACACGAGATGTAACTAATTGCAAAATATTGCAACTAATATTGGAACCTATCTATTGGAGGTAAAAGAGTTAAAAGATAATTTGTAGATTACACCAGAGAGACCAGGTTATACAAGGATATAGATAGATCAAGAGCTCAAAAGTTAATATGTATTTACTGCACATAGGCCAATGACAAAATGAAAGGATTATCCAAACAGCAGAGGAGTTATTGGAGGAATGCTATGAACATGAATACAGATTGGCATGCATCGCTGTATTGAAGATACATATTAATTATTTACCAAAATTTATCACAAAGTTAATTAGCTTAGGCTACAGTTATTATTAAGCCATTAGCTAAGATAACAAACAAGTAATCATTTACCAAGTCTATCAGGAAATATAGAATTATTAATGGAGAGCATCCAAAAGTTACCTGTTAATTAATGTCACAGAGAAGACAAATTATCATTATTCTCTGCATTTATTTTTAAACAAAATATGTAAAGATACATAAAAATTTGATGTGAGCTTTGAACAGCTGGCAGATTGTCAGCATAGTCCTAATGCATCTTTGGGATAACAAAGAATAGAACAAAGCCTGATGCAGGAATGTGGGTCTGATTTCCAGAAGGCCCTCTCTGTAACCTGCATTTTGCTTTTTACAAAATGGCACTTAGAACAATTTTGCAGTAAAAGAGACAAGATCCAGGACAGAGATTTCCAAAGGCATGTTACTTAATTAGATTGATGTGGGACTTTTACATTTACTTCCCCCCCTTTCAAAATCTTTCTGTTATCCCTTCTCAGTCAAGTATTATAATTAGTCATCAAGGGATTACTGTTATTGTTATCTAGCCTAAAAATCTAAAAATTACAATTATTAAGCATATTTCTGTTAGTTATCCTAAATTAATTCTAAGCTGTGGTGTACCTTTTAGATCCAGTCTTTAAGAAGACTGGATAGGTCCCCATCACTTCATGGCAGAAAAACAGTAGTTGACCTTAGAATAGATGGTCCTGCACCCTCCAATGCTGAAAGTTAAGTAAGAGAGTAAAGTAACTATCCCCAGTTCTAGCAGGAACTTGTTTTCTTCTAAGACAAGGAAGGGTGGAAAAATCTCTCATTTGTCCAAACAGATGACCCAGAATTCTGCCCTACCATTATAAACAGTACTAGGAAGGGAAGTTAATTTGCCCATTGTTTGCTGCTTGCAGGCTAGAGAGAAACTTATTCTTTTTTATTGCAATAAAGCACAATATATCTGTCTTAAAAGCAATAAGATCTCTGCTGTTATAGGTTGTATTTACAATCATAATATTTGCTGTTGCAGTAGAGAATCTTAGCATTGGCTCTACAAGCAAGCTCTACTGTAGCTTGCTTGAAGAATTCAGCCATCCTAAACCACAGTCTTTCAGAATAGGTGCTGATCACAGAAATAGCCAGTGGACTATTAATTATTTAGTGGTGGACTAGAACTCTTCATTCCTTCCAGATTTCAATAACTGGATGGTAAGGAGACCTTACTTTCTAGACTGGAGATGACCTGAAACTCTTTTACAAATGGAAATATTTAAATGGACAGGGTCATATTGACATTTGCACTACTTCAGGTGAAAGATCTGGAAGAACTGAACTCGGGTGTGCTTCTCCAAAGTGGATTGAAGCAATTTAACATTTTATCTTTCAAGAAGGCATAAAATCTGTGTTTTGCTATTCTTATTTTCATAATGAGAATGTCTCTGATATGATTTCTGTCTCTGTAAGTGACTGGGAAAACTACGGGCAAAACACTACCTGTGTCACACACAGGTAACAACAAAACTGCCATTAACATTAATGGAGCAAGGATTTTGTTCACTTTCTTTTTAAATTAAAACAGCAAACTTTTAAATGTGAGGTGACAAAAGTACAATTTTTGTATTCCAGCATTTTCACAAACATTTGGTTAAACAGAAAAATGAGATCCTATATCTAAAAATATCCAACAGTATTATTTGACAAGAAAAAATGTCCAAGCAATCCAGAATGTTTTTTCTGCACACAAGGTAACTTCACACGTACTTTACAGTTAGACAGCAATGAAATCCTGGTCTACTTGAATTTCTGAAAGACTCTGTGCCATGTTGTACAATTTCCACAATTTCCTGTCAGAACTGCTAAACACATCTTTCTTGTTCGCTTTTTCTCTGAATAATTTCAAAATTATTATTTCACTATCTCTCAAATTTTCTCTTGCTTAATCTCTGTCCTCCTTTCCTTTTATCAGTTGTTTGCATTAGATCCAAAGTTAATACTACTACTTAGGCAAAAGCATGCCCAAAAATAGAGGAAAACACAGTTACTGAAATACTAGCTTGAGCTGCATAAGTATACTGAAACATAATATGTGCTTTCTGATTAAAATCCATCCATGAAAACATTGATAACTAGTTTGTTACATCGATTTCATTATACAAGTGGCATCTTTGTTCCTGAGTAATAAACAGCTAACAGGCTGTTGCTTTACTTGGTGTATAATGCAAAATAAGTACTGAGACAAAATCAACAGCCCTGAACCAAAAATCCTGAGCCAACTAATCAACAAAATCACTCCAAACGTGTCCAAAAACTCTTCCATGCACTCCAAGAAATTCTTCCGAATTATATGACCTCCCTCTGAAATTAGATTCCTACAATTCCTAGTATGTTAATAAATCATTAAATCTTTTTTTTTCTCCCTTGAAGTTCTGTAAACAAAAGCAATTTATCAGCTTCCCCAAAGTAATGTTATTTTCCCATCAGTGCTACTTTATCACAGTGCCCCAGATTCAGAGGACTAGATTTATCAGAAGAATGTCTGACTAGTATTTAAATATCTAAAGCAAAATATAAGACAGATAGTCTATCACATAATCACAGAATATCCTGAGTTGGAAGGGAACCACAAGGATCATCGACTCCAACTCCCAGCCCTGCACAGGATACCCCAAGAGTCACACCTTGTGTCTGAACGCATTTTCCAAATGCTGCTTGAACTCTGTCAGGTTTGTGCTGTCACCACTGCCCTGGGGAGCCTGTTCCAGTGCCCAGCACCTTCTGGGTGAGAATTTTTCTCCTGATGTCCATCCTGAACCTCCTCTGACTCACCTTCGTGCTGTTTCCTAGAGTCTACATGATGGTGAAAGGATATTAAATGATATAAAAAAAATTTTAATACCTGTGGTTTTGGTTTTTTTTTTTTTTTGCCAAGATAGTTCCACTTACAGTTTTTTCCTCATTTTTTCTCTTCATCTGCAGACTTTAATGACACTGTTTGAAGGGAAAGGCCACAGTATTCTTAAAAATATTCGAAGTATTTATGTCAATAGTAGCCATTTTAAGGAGCTTGGGTTAAAATGCTGCCGTAGGTTACAACATATTTGGGAAACCTTATATCTGGTGCAGAATATGGGGAAGTTGACGGGGAGCTCAAGAATCCCGTAACAAATCTGTTGGGTGGTTCGCCAACCACATAAATCAGTGATTCACTTTCCGCAGCCTTAATGTGGCATTTTAACATGGCTTTTACAGCCACGTAAGTAATGTGCATAATTAAACAGCGTGCTCCGGCTTTTTAACTGTTCAACGCGCTTTTCACGGCCTGGAGACGCTCGGGCGGGAGCGCACCGGTCACCGCCGCTCCTGAGGGGACGCGCAAGGGGAGCGCGGCGGGGACTCGGCCCGGCGGCGGCGCGGCGCCTGCGCAGGGAGCCATGCCGGTTCCCGGCATAACAAGGCAGGGCAAGGGGCGAGGGTAGGAAGGAGGGCGGGAGGGAGCGCCGCGGGAAGGGGGAGGCAGCGCGGAGCACATCAGGTGACCGTGTCCCATGACGGCCCCGGGCCGCACGGCGGCTGCGCCGAGGGGGCGGTCTCGCTGCCCGTGCTAAGATGGCGGCCTCCAGCGCCAGGCTCTGAGGCAGCGGGAGCGCTGTAGCGGCTGCCGCCCGCCCGCCCGGCCGGCCGGAGGGTCAGGGGTGAGAGCTCCGCTCAGGGCCCCTTCGCCCTTATCGCCGGGAAGGCGCGTTGCTGGTGGGGGCAGGTCCGGGCAGCGCGGGCTCCCCGGCCAGGTAAATCCCAGCGGCGGGGGATGTGAGGGGGCGGCGGCAGCCCCCGCCTCCTTCCGCGGTCCCGGGCGCTGCTCGGGGCCGGCGGCAGCCCCCGCCTCCTCCCACAGTTTGGGGCGCCGCTCGGCGCCGGGTTGGCGGGCGGGGGGCGCGCCCGGCCCGCGGGGCCGTGCGGGGAGCGGGGTCGGGGCTGGGGCAGCGCTGGCTCTGCCGCCCGGGGGGTGATGCTGCTGCCGCACAGCCCCGCTCCTGCCCCAGCCGTGAGCGGCCTGAGAGCGGCGTCCCTTGCCCCGGCGCGGCACCTGCCGCCAGCCGCTGCAGCCCTTCGCTTCCTGTATCCGAGCCGCGGAGAGGGCTGGGGTTGTTCTCCAGCCTCAGCGCGCCCGGTGCTTCGCTCGGCGTGCCCCGCACCTGATGCGGCTTCTGTAGCCTGCGGGCAGAACTTGTCCTCTTCCTTAGAGCTGTATTGATGTGTCCATTAAGAAAAGACACGTTATTTTCCTCCTCCTACCCTCAGATCAAAATATACGCATCAGGAGATGCTTTGGGAAATAATTTATGAAGGGTGGGAGAGATGTGGCAGAGTATGCTCTCACAGAGATGAGATTGTATTTATTTTTTGAGTGCTAACAGTATGCCTGAAGAACATGAGCATAACTCAATGCACTTTTCAGAAAATCTACCCTTAAAGCTCTTATTTTGCCACGAGCATTTGGGTTTTTTCCATGCATGCTTTTAGCTTGCTTTTTGTTTTCTGAAAGTCAAAACAAGTAGTCATATTGGATGGTTTTCTGTCTGCGGTGAGCTGCCAGAAGTCTTTGGGATAGATTTTCCTGTAGAGTGGTGTGAAACTTGTGTCTTCATAGCTGTGCCTCTACTGAGGGCTGAGTTGTGGGCCATGAAAATGTTGTCTTAGCACTTCAATTTGGGAGGGAGAGGTATTTTTTTCTCTTTTTGGCTTGGTGCTCTCAAGCTGAGGTAGTGTTTGAGCATTCTGCTTGGGGGGAAACACAGGCCTAGAAGTTTATTCAGAGGCTTCCTGTGAATGCACTTAATCTTTGCTGTGTGGCTGCTTTTGAAGTTCATGTACTCTGAAATGTATTTTCCCTTTCTCGCTTGTGCTCTTTTGCAGATAAGATTTGTGGTGGTTGGAGTATGCAATTGAGTAGATAACTGCTTTGTTTCATGTTATGTAGCACTTGTTAGATAACACTGCATTTCAGAAACTATTCCTTGTTTTAGAATTTAAGTTCTCTGAAGCTGAAGACTTTTTTTGTTGATTACTAGATTTGTCTGCATAGGCTACTTGCATGTAGTGACATCTGTTGAAAAGGAGGAGGCTGTTGAAGGGAATACTAGTGAGTTGAGTTTCATTTTAGGATTGAGTTAGGAAGATACTTTACGAACAGTCTGATGAATTAAATCAAAATGATAGGACCAGTATTACAGATGTGAAAATTATGCTTGACTTTAGCCTGCTTCAATTCATAGATGTGCAGTTTGATCTAATTCTAGCCTACTATAGGCAGCCAAGTGCCAGAACACTTAACTCGAAGGTTACTGGTGCCTTTCTATTATTACTGACAGTTTTCCCACTTGCAGCAAATACCTCAATGTTTGGAGACAGAGTTGCATTTCTGTCCCTGTGTGGTATAGACTTTCCAGGAACTTTAACCTTGTCTTTTGGCCTTATTAGAACACATTTTTTACAAGATTTCTTTTGTATGTATTGCTTGCTCCTCTGGGTGTCATGTGGCATTTTTCATAGTTTCCAAACACATACTTGTCTTGAGGGACTGAATCACTTTGTATTTCCAGATTTTAAGTGATATGCTGAGGCCCAAGCCTCTTTAAAGTCAGATCTGTTTTTTATACTGTGGAGGTGACTTTGCTTTTAACTTGTTTGAAGCTCAGTAAGTGAAACTTAGTGACTTAATAATTCTTCTGCTGGCATTCAACCGTATCTTGAAGTGTTAACCTTCAATGCTTAATTTCCTTAGTTACTCCCAAAAAACTATTCTTGTGACAAAAAAATTAACAACTCTCTTGCCTCACTAATAAAACAGAACATTATTCTGAAGAAATATGACAGGATTGCTAAACTATGACTGAAAGGAACACTATTTTTTTTTCTTCCTTCCCTTAGTGAGTATATACTTTTGTTCTGATACTCACCTGTCTAGCTGGTGAATCTGATTGGTTCACTGGTAAAGCAGAATGCTAATATAAATTTAAAAGAAAACCAGAACTTTCCACCCTTATTCTTATCCTTAACACTGATCCTCAGTGAGGGAATGGATCACCTGGAGGATGGGCTCTAATGTCACCATCATTTTTGGCAGTAGTAAGGCTGAAATTCTCAGCCTGTTTCTGTACTGGGCCACCGAAGGTGGGAGTACTGCTATTACTGAGGCAGGTTACATGTAGGATCTGGTGGATCATATCTCTTCCCCTTCTTACAAAAAGGACTGGGAGTTTTTACACTACAGATGAAACCTGTTTCCAAAACGAATTAGGCTGTAGTACTTTAGGAAAAGAGTACTGTTCAAGGAAGAGGAAAAGTTAATGCTTGTTTGAAAAATTCTGTCTGAAGGCAAAATGCCAGTTAGTGACCACAGCAATGAAAGAGGAGGTTGAAATGTAGTCAGCTAAAACATTTCAGTGCAGGAAAACTCACTTATTTAAATAATAGTTTTAAAGCTACAGAGGTGTAGATGACTGGAAATCAGACTCCAAACCTTTAAGGTATCAGGCAGGTATGTAAAACCACAGAATAACAGAACCTTAGGGGTTTTTTAAGTGCTTTGCTCTCATTGCTTTCCAATTGGTTCCTTTTTTTGTGCTCATAGTATGTCTTCTCTCTCTCAGAAAAGTCAAACTTGAGCTTGCTATGAGTATCTGTCCTTGTGTAGTAAAGACTTTCCAGGAACTCTAAATAGTATTCAGCTATGCTGGAATAAATTTTTAAAACAAAATCACAGTTTCTTATCAGCATTTATTTTACTCCTCCCTGCAGTGGAACAGAGTAATAATTCTGTGTGGGGCTCTGAATCCTACCTTGTTAAACCTTTGTTTAAGAATGATATTGAGACTTTGTAATAATAGAGAGATAATATAATTAGGAAAAAACTCAACTTTGAACCCCTGTCCAAACTTCTGACTTTATTTAATAAATTGAAGGAAACTTACATGTAATTACAGCTGTGCCTATTGCTTTGATGTCTGCAAGGTCACAGCTTTTCTTCTGACTCCACAAGTGCTGGTTTGAGACTGACTTGTTTCAGTTTCCTGAAATAGATTGTTTTCCCAGATGGTAGTTTTGTCTCAAGAATGTGAAATCCTGGAAAAGTGGAAGGTGCATGCAAGTTGAATATAGGTAGTGTAAAAGATCGCTTTCAACTCAAACTATTCTATGATACTGCGTAACTTAAACTCTGAGGCAGGGGTAGTCCTGGAAGCAGTTCAGGCCCTTATTTCAAAGGATTGCTATTTCTGGTACATGAGGCATTCAAAAATGTGGTTTCAGCTCTTCCCCTAAAGCTGTTTCACTACTATTTACAGTGCTACAGGAACTAAATAGGAAAGTATTGTTGAACTTCAGTCCTGTGAAAAAGCTGATTAAAATATCCAGGGGATATTTATTTTGGAGAGTGCTTTAGTTATGCTCCCAAAAGAAGTTGCAAGTTGTAGACCATACTTTGCCTGCAGAATCCTTGGATTACTTTACTACAGTCTGTATTTAACATGCTCACTCTCAACCTAGAAAATCGTGTTTACAAACTGCTACTCTCAAAGTTTTTGCCTCCATTCCAGTGGAAATGGAACAACTGGGCGTTTCTCTAGTATCAAACCTTTGAAAACCATCAGTACAGGATATGCAATAGCTGTGCTAAGAAGAATTCAAAATAACCTTTGAAATTGTGACTTCTCTACTCCTAGGTATTTCAGAATATAAAGGTGATTGCTCAAGTTAGTGCCTTATTGTCGTGGATGCTCTTGTGAGTGAGCTAAATTTCAATCAGTTTTTGTGTTAAGTCAGGCAGCTTTTTGAATGTCTATTGAATGCAGGAAGAAGTGGCAAAGGTAACAAGAATGTTGTCTTATTTTAGGAAATTAATATAGAGCTAAGCAGGCCACTATAGCTTACACTGGCAGTATGGCTAAACTTGATTAATGGTATAGCCTGATGTATTCTGCAAAGTCAATGGTTATACTGTCTTAGGTGCTAAAATTACAGTGCATCACAATGTGGATAGTACAAGAGGGACGCCACACTGGTTCTGCTGGAATGAGTGAAGGAAGAGGAAATTCTTGTTTTTTTTCTAAAGTATCTTTGTCTTTGGTATGAACTATTTTTTTTTTCATGTTCTTATTGTGAAATCAAAGATAACCAGTAAATAATTGCTGGGCTTTACCACAGCGGGTCAGAACACTAGGCTATTGTTAGCCTTTTCTGTCTGTTAAACTGCTGGAAAATGTGTACAAGAATTAATTGTTACTAAATTTGGAAATATATTGCCCCTGTGGTAGTCTCCTCAGTGAGAGGGGTGGTTGCAATCACTGTCCAGAAGCACAGTGAGTAAAGCATCAAAGCTAAATTATTTTAGTGGTTTTCATCTAAACAAAAGAGCACTCTGGTGAATTTGTCATTTGCACTTCAGGTACAATACTTCATGTATCAGTATCCTGATTCCAGTTAGATGTTGGTGTTAAAATTTCTGGAAGCTGCTGGTAGCTCATAAATGAATGTTTCTTAGTTCTGTATTATTAGGAGCAGATATTTGCAACCTTGAGAACATCTTGCTTTAAATACTCTAGAGCAAGCAGTGTTCAGGTGTGAGAGTCCTAATAGAGCTGGTCAGAGGAGTCTGGTATTGGTGAAACTGGAATTACAGATAAATAGCTCTTTTAATCCTGTACTTAGTAGAGCTAGTCTTGTTATAAGCCTCTTATTTTATTTTTACTAATACTTTAGTCAATGTCAAGAAAGTGGCTTTGAAAGACAGGCATGAAGATTGAGTAGATGGCATGTTGTTCTGAAAGATAAGTTTAAAACAAAATCATTAGATCTAAAGTGTGCTACTATACAGTAAGATCTGTGTAGTTTGGATAGAGCGTGCTCTTTTGATTCTTATCCATGGTAATAATAATAATAGTTCTTAAACCAAGCAAAATGGAGAACTTCAGGAGTAATCATAGAATGCTTTGGGTTGGAAAGGACCTTGTAGGTCATCTAGTTCCAACCTTACTGCCATGGGCAGGAACACTTTTCACTTGACCAAATTGCTCTAAGCCCCATCTAACCTGGCCTGGAGCACTTCCAGAGCTGGTGTAATGGAGTGTCCAGAACTTCTCTTGGCAACCTGTTCAATGCCTCACCATCCTCACAATAAAGAATTTAATCCTAACAGCTAACCTAACCCTCCCCTCTTTCAGTTTAAAGCTGTTACTCTATGCCCAAAGCCCCTCTCTGACTTTCTTGTAGGTCCCATTAGGTACTGAAAGGCTGCTCTAAGCAGGCTGCCCTGGAGCTGCTTTTTCTCCAGGCTGCACAACCCCGGATCTCAGTGTGTCTCCATAGAAGAGGTGCTCCAGCTCCCTCCCTGGCCATCTTTGTGGCTCTCTCTGGATTGAGTCCAAAAGGTGTGGACCATGCTCTTCTTATGTTGGGAACTCCAGAGCTCGACACAGTACTGCAGGTGGAGTAGAGCAGAAGAATTGCCTCCCTTGGCCTGCTGGCCAGTTTTCATTTGATGCAGCCCAGAATGTGGTTCTGGGCTGTGAGCACACATTGCTGGGTTGTGTCAAATTTCTCATCAACCAGCACACCCAAATCCTCCTCAGGACTGCTTTCAAGCCATTTTCTACCAGGCTTGTGCTTGGGATGGCCCAGCCCAGCTGCAGAATCTTGCGTGTGGCCTTGTTGAACTTTGTGAGGTTGGCACAGACTCACCACTCCCACTGTCAGAGTCCCTTTAGTTGTCATCTCTTCCCTCCTGCCTGTCGATTGCACAACACAGCTTGGTATGATCAACAAACTTGCAGAGAGTCCACTGTCCCTATCCCTGACAAAGGTGTTAACACAGTGGCAGCCTCAGTCTTTACCCCTGAGTAATGCCAGTTGTCACTGTCTCCACTTTAACATTGAACCATTGACTGCATCTGCTTGAGTGCAACCCTTCAGACAATTCCCTATCCACCGAGTGGTCCATCTGTCAAATCTGTGTTATTTCAGTTTAGGGGCAGGGATGTCAGGAGGGACAGTGTCAAATGCATGGGTCCAGGTAGATGGTGTCAACAGTCAGTAGCAATAATGCTGTTGAATATCCTGCCCCTCATAAAACTTTGTTTCCAAAAACTGGCTTTAGAGATTTAACTTGCTACGGGTCATTGGAATATTAACTCTGAAGATTTGACTCAAAGACTGAGTCATTGAAACACATAAATACTGCTCTTCTCTCTTCCCAGAGGCAGTACTTCAAGTTTCCTTCAGTAGGTAGTGATAATTGTGCTGGCTTTTCACCTGAGGGAAGGAATTCTAGAGTTCATATTTGAGCAGGTTATCCATTCTTCATGCTTATGACTCCATAACTGCTACAGCCTTTGCTCAGAAAGAAAATAACCTGAAGTCATAGAGGGTAGAAATTAGCAATGAGCTAATGTTGCAGGTCATCCATCTCAAAATAAGAAATCTTCCTTTGATAAGTCAAGCAGAGTTAGCTGAATGTAGAAAGATAATGGGCTGTTATTTAACTTTCAGTGGGGTACTGACTGGGATTGGGTTGCTTGAGAGTTGCTTCAGGCAAGCTGTGTTCTTGCAGACCAGTATTAGTGTGTGATATTTCGGGGATGCCACTGTATTATTGGTGTGAACCTGAGAGTAGTACCAGTTTTCAATCAGTTGCAGGGAAGCCTGATTTAACACATTTGAAAATAAAGCTAATGCTGTATCAGTAAATGGAGAGTAACAACTTCACTTTTGTACCTAATCAGGGAATATCTGCTTAAGTTCCTTGTATATGCAATACAACATAGTGAAGTAAAAGGGAGAATAATTTCCTAACTACTCACTATGCATTTGTTTCAGACATTGAAAATAGTAGTGTTTAAAAGCATTCCTTAGAACTTGCCAGCTCCTAAAGCAATGATCTACTCAAGCAATTGTGGGCAAGTTTCACTAAATTCTCTGTGTGTGTGTTTAGAGACTAGATATTCACTCTGTGAAAGAAGCATGTCAGGATGTTAGTGGTGAGATTGCTTAAACTTTTACATCACATTAATGGTACTTAATCAGCTCTTCAGTCATAATGCTTAGCTAGTTTCTCAACCTCAAGTTCTGATTCAGACTGGAAAACAAACTGTTCTATGAATCCAGGTATCTCCTTACTATTTATTTCAGCATTGCAGTAGGACTTTGGTTTAGCTGGCGTTACAGGTAGAGGATACTCAAATAATTTTATATAATATGATTTTTGAGAGCAAAGTATTTTGGAGATGACATAAAATATACTTGAATTTGAATGTACAAAAATGCAGTGAAAGTAGAGTGATGGTAATATGGTAAATGTGGCATAACTTACTGGAACCTGGTACTATTAAGGAATAGTTAGTGTAATAAATGCAGTGAAGAAACGAATAATAATTGTGCAACTTGGTCCATGTATTGTTTGATAAACTTAAGTTTAAAAACAAAGTCTTTTTGTCTTGAAGCATATTGATGATTTGTGAACTTTCGTTTTAAATAAGAATTCTGAGTACTAACAGGATGTCTCCTTTGTTTTCAGATCTTGGCACAGAATGAATATAATTAGAGAAAACAGAGATCTTGCTTGTTTCTACACAACAAAACATTCATGGAGGGGAAAGTAAGTTTGAAGTTTGTTAATTTTGGATTTTTGTTTTTAAAGTTTTGTTTGACATTTTGTTATTTGTGTTATTGGATTTAACTGTGTAGTTTTAACTTCATCCAACTGATGAATGAAAATTGAACTAAAGGGTTCTGCTGCTCAGTGTCTGAGCTGGATGTATCTTCACTAGAATCAGTTTGGATTTTAAACACTGTGGTTTAGCTTTCCTCTGCTTATGTTCCCACACTGCAGTGTAGCTCTGAAATAGACAACCTGACCTGACCAGTTTCTGAGTCTTTTCAACTTACTGTACAAAGCACTAAATTTAAGATGGAAATATTTCTTCTCAAAACAGGTTTATGGAGGAGTAATGTTTTAATTGATGAGGATCACTAGTCCACATATACATTTAAGAAGTTGTGTAACAGATTATCTGTTAAACTACTAACTGAGATAATTTGAAGAATTCTGCTAATAGAAATAAACCTGATCTTAATGGGGGTCTTGGATCTAAAAATGAATTTTTGGTGATGCTTCTGTGTGCATAAGCTTGGGAATGGCTAATAAAATTATCCACTAAGTTATCTTAACTGGTATCTGTTATGCTGTGTCTGAAGTCGGCTGTTACAGGACTTTATTTGGTATTCTTGCCCACTGTTCCTTTTCACATGCATAGTATCTCTGCAAAATGGGGTTTTTCCTTGATATCCAAACATCAACGTAACAAAGAGTGGGTTATCTGCACCTTGGGAACTTGAGAACTGCTTGATTCTAATGGTTTTATGAAGAGGTATTGTCCAAATCTGTTGTTAGACCAGCAAATTGAAGCTGGTTGATTTTTTTTTTGTCTGACACATTCATCCTATCAAAGACTGCGAATACTGAGAAGGAAGGGAGAATGGGCTTGCAAGAAGCAGCAGTCAGAGATCTGTCACAGCTGTGCTTTGAAGAATCATGAGGTTGCTTCAATGTCTAATCAAAGAGCTCCCTGCTTTTTTTTGTCAGCAAAAATTAAAATCCTGGGTAGTTCTGAGTCCAGTCCAGATTGTGAGTACAAAATCTTTCCTCTACCAAGTTAGAGTTTTGATTGACTTGACAGAAATTGTGTAATATTTAGTTTATCTCAGTAGAATTGTATCCAGTATTTGTGTAAATTGAGTCTTTTGTTAGTTATGATCCATGCATTTGGAATTGTGTGAGCATGGGTGAATAAACTACTTTTCTTAATAAGATACTATATTGCAGAAGAATATTAGAGCCGTTTGTTCCTTGTAATCTTTCTGTTCCCTAACCAAAAATGTCTGGTCTCTTCCTCAGAATTTTCTACAGCATACATGCAAGTTTAGTGTGCATGGGATTTGAGTCAATTGGTGACAATTAAATACATAAACCTCAGATTTCTTCTTTTGCTCAGCTCTTCTCATTAAAGAGCCTGAGGCAAGCTCTTGAAGTTATGATTTTGAACCTTGATGGTAATGCTCTGGTACACTTAGAGAATTCTTATAGAACTTCAGGCTAAGTCTGAAGTCTAGAACAGATTTAGTTTAAAAATTCAGTGGTGTGCTTAATTCTTTTATAGTGAGGGGGAAAGAAGTATTTAGTAAGTAGTTGGCTCTTGTTTGTTGCAGCAGAAGCTTATTTGGATTTTACTAATTTTCTGTTTGAATTCTTTACTCCACTCAGTTCATAGTTATACATTCTCAGTATAATCTATGTATAACATTTAAAAAAAGCCAGTAACTTAATGTGTGGTGCTCAATGAGCCTGAATCATTTTGACTACTTGTAGAGTTAGTCACTTTGAATGTGACTAATGCTCTGTGTGTCCATAAAATACTTTCCAGTAGTGGAAATGATGATGCTCCAGTGTTCTGTAGATCTGTAAAGTTAATGAAGATTGGTTTTTTAGTTGGGTGTGTTGGTATGAAATTTATCTGCCAGTTTCAATGTGATTAAAAAAATCTCACCAGTGCCTTGAAATAACTAGGGAACAGGTTATAGCCTTTTATGGAGAAGAGGACATTTGCTTCAACTTTTCTCAAAACAGCCTGGTATTAGACAGTACTGCAGAGTAGTTTGAGAGATAATTAATAGTAAACCTTTCAAGTCCTGGAGGTATGAATACCTTTCTTAAATATTTATAGGTGAAGTTATGAACAAGAGTAGGCCACATGTAAGGGTTGACTTCTGAATCTCCTCTGTTCATGAAACAAGACTGTTCTGTCTTGTGTTCCTTGTTCTACCACATATTAAGAATGCTGGATAATAAATGCTTCCTACTTCTTGAAATGTAGGCTTGAGCATAAGCCTACATGAGAGAAAAAGAAGAAGCTATGATCTTTGCAAGCTGATCTTTAGTTATGTGTAATGGTTACAAATCCTTACTCTGCCACAAAGCTCTGTGCAGCTCATAGTAGGCTGAGTAAGTAAACAAAACCTTGAGCAAGTAATAAAGAGCCTTATTACTTGTGACATGCTGTTCTAAAGAACTTAAATGAATCTTATTTATAAGTCATATAAAAGACAGAAAAGCTACCTAAATTGTGCAACAAGAGGAGAGGGAACAGTTGGTTTCTTCTTATGAGCTAAGAACTTGAGCATTCTTTACCAGTCTGAATATAGTGGAATTACTAGCAGCTAGAGTAGCTTCAAACATTCTGCTTCATTACTTCATGACTTCCTTGACCTGCATCTTAAATAAGGAAATTTCAACTATGTGGAAAAACAAAAAGGTTTTGCAAACATGTTAACCATCCTTAAGGCGGCAGATCAGTTCCATACAGATGCTCCTGAGCCTTGAAGAAAATAAATACTTGTTTTAATTTCTAAGTAAACTCTGGGTTGGTAAAGGTTTCAACTCACACTGGTTTATTTTAATAATAATGGAAATTGGAAGGGTATTAAGTTTGTCTGATTGCCTGACTGTCAGATAGATGCTCTTGACCTTCCTGTCATAAGGGATATGTTAGAGCTGCTCTGAGTATATTTGAAGCCCATACGAAGTTTGACTTTCTACAGAAATTATGGCTTTTGCTGCAGACCTGTCAAGTGAGAGAGGAGAAAGGACTGCAACACAAGAATGCAGAGAAGGATGGAAGAAATGACCTGCTGGTTCTTGATGCAGTCTAACATGGCACAGATTCAAATTAATTAAGAATCTGGTTGCTGATATCTTTTCCAAACAAACCCACAGTTTACCCAGAACTGAACCTTAAATTTTTACACTGAATCAGTTTTAATATGGACAACGAGCCAAAGTATTTTTATTTGATTCAAGTTCAAGAAAGGTATCCATGTTCAGATGATGTTGCTTTAGTCAGAGAATACTTGCTAGTACTGGCTCTGGCTCAGGTTTGGCTTAACTTTTTGGGCTGGATGGCTTCCAGATGGAAGCACCCTAGAGCATGGTTTCTGCAAGTAATAAGGTATTATTAATTATCTATTGTTTCAGTCTCTGCTTAGTTATGTGTCGAAACTTTCAGATTTAGAAATATGTAAAGAGTCTTTATTTGTTCAGGGTACATTTTGAAGATTATCTAGGAAATTAAACCATATTAAGGCTTTGATTTTGCACTCGATGAATCTGAATTCTGTAGCTTTAACTCACTGCTGCTTGTGTCTGATCCATCTGAAACACAGGCTATTCTTTAAGCCCTGTGACAGTTAACATATCTGTGATATCAGTGTGCAATGGCTGTAGCTTTGGTGATCTGAGTCTTTCTAGAGTTAGGTAGCTTTGGCTTCCCTCAAGATGAAGAAAATTAGGCTTGACCATAGTAGTACTTTGACTTGGCGCAGTATTGTGACCAGTTGTGTAAGCTGGGTTTTGTCTTAAAACAGTTGGCTGAGACAGCTTCAGACAGATGCTTCAGACTATTGCAGGAATGGTTGGGTGTTTTTTCCCCTACCTGTGTAGCCTTCTTAAAATTTATTCTGGTCTGATAATACCTTTCAGTGCAAGTTCCATGAGTCTTTGATACTGACTTAGCCACTAACTTAGGAAAAGGTATGCATAAATAAATCTATTTAATACTATTCAACTTGTAGGTCTTCTTTATAGATATATAGAACAGAAGAGCTTAACACACTATAAGAGTAAACTGCAAGTAAGAACAAAGAAAAGTCCATATCCATTTCCTAACAAAAACCTCTGTATATCATTTTAACATCATTTTTGCAGTTCAGCACAGGTTTTCCCGTGGCTTCTGGAGAAACTTAATACTCTCTTGTATTCTAGATATAAACGAGTCTTTTCAGTTGGAACCCATGCCATCACCACATACAACCCCAACACGCTGGAAGTTACAAATCAGGTAACTGTCATCAACTGAAGTTGATTTTGACTTATGTTCTGTATCATACTTATGAACATTATCACATGTTCAGAGTGAATAGTGGCATTCAGGCTTAAGAAACCATCTAGTCTGACAAGATCTCAGAAAAACCAGATGTGGCATCTGTGTACAAAACCACACATAACAGAAGGTCTGTGTTGCCTTCACTAACTCTACAAATACCTGGTTTTGTACTTTTTAGGCAATTTCTCTTTATTAGCCAACAAGTAGTAGTTTGCCTTTGCTGTGCTGTTCTGAAGGAATCAGGCTAAGTTTGATCACTGCTGAGCTATGTCCCTGAAGGGAATTAGGATACTTAGTTACTTTGCACAAGATCAAATAGGAAGCTCAAACTCATGCTGTCACTTTGTTACAGGGTTATTGAAGGTTCTAAGGGGTTTTAGAAGGGCGTGATGTAGCTTTAAAATTACTAACAGTATTCCCTAATTACTTTCAATTGTATAGTGGCCTTATGGAGATATCTGTAGTATTTCTCCTGTTGGAAAAGGACAAGGAGCAGAATTTAGTCTCACTTTTCGTAAAGGGAGCGGGAAAAAATCTGAGACACTTAAGTTTTCCACAGAGCACAGAACAGAACTCCTTACAGAGGCACTGGTAAGATTTTTATTTTTATTTTCTTGAATCAAGCAGTAAGTACTTAGTTACCATTTGTGATAGTGTATTATACTTTCTTTCCCTGCATAAAAAGTAGGAAGCCAAGTTTTTTGAGCTGTTATGTTAATGATCTTGATCTAGTGTCAGTTGGAGTAAGTACTTTGATTTGTAAGGAGTGAATAAAGCTACAAATATTTAATATATTAAACTGCAGGAGAATGATGAGCCTTCTGAGGAGGCTTAATATGAGGCCCATAAAATGGAGTCAACTTAAATGTAGACTTTCTGGATATATAGGTTGTCATATTTGCATTCATTGTCTGTTAACTTTTTTAAAAACAGAGATTCAGGACAGACTTCTCAGAAGGAAAAATCACAGGACGGGTGAGTGTCTGGCTTACATGCGTCATGTGCAGTTTAAGGAAATGATCTAAAGATTCAGACTTCTACTTTGTTCATGTGTTTTATGCTTGTGCTATATGTGCTACCTAAAATGCTTTTGTGAATTTGGATCTGAAGTCGTTGAGAAGAGAAAATGGAGTTTGTTCAAAAGCAGTGGGAACCTCTTTACCAGTAGAATATTTGAGCTCTCTTCGATTGGCCCAATCCTTGTACTTGTACATGGGTTATGAATGTTGAAATATAGGCTGTGCTATGTGGAGTTCTTATCTGGAGAGGAGAAAAACATTGATTCATTAGTCAATGTTTGCTTTGCTTCCTAATTAAATACTTTCTGCATAACATCCTGAACATTTGATGCTTACTAGAAGGATTTCTATAGGTCAGATTACAGACAAGATTGACATTTACTGAATTGTGGTAATACAGTAATAAGCAATGCAGTCTACAGAGCTGGACTTTATATTTGTCTTTTGTCACAGAAAATAGCACTTCAAGTGCTTAAAGTTACTTTAAGTAATTTAAAGTATTGATTGGAATAAATCTTCAGTCATGAGCATAGTAACACTGCTGGAATGTGGGGAACCCCTTTGTCTTAACCATAGTTTACAGCAGACCTCTTGACTTTTGCAGGTTAAAGTAAGTTTGTATTTGTAATGCAATGTGACTGCAGGAGATGAAAAATTGTCACTACAGTGACAGATTTACCTGACCTTGATTTAATTAGCTGAATAATAGCATTTGGTGTAAATGCTATTTCCTCATCTAACCACAGAGTTCAGAAGTCTGAGTAGACCACCTTCTGCAATAAGAGACCTTACTTCCTTTGGGAATGGCTCTTTTGGGATTCTGTTCTTGCTTCACCACGCATTGTTTAAGCTATGACCTCCTTGTCAATTGACAGCTACAGCTGCTTTCCTTTGCTTCATAGTGTTCTTAATATAGATAAGAGTATTAAGGCAAATTAAATAATTTTTTAAACTTACTAGATAAGTAGAGAACTACTGTTGTATAGTAAAGGAGTATGCATAGATGTCTAAAAGTAGCTCTCTCTGCAGAGGTATAATTGCTATAAGCATCACTGGAGTGATACGAGGAAACCTGTGATTTTGGAAGTGACTCCTGGAGGTATTGACCAAATTGATCCTGCAACAAATAAGGTCCTGTGCTCCTATGACTACAGAAATATTGAAGGCTTTGTTGATATTACTGGCTATCAGGGAGGCTTCTGTATCCTCTATGGAGGATTTAGTAGATTGGTGAGTATTAAATCAAAATATCTTGGTATGGTTCTTAGATATTTATAGCTGCATATTTAATAATGAGTCTTAAACACAGTTGGAGCATACAAGTATGTGCATCTTTGGGTCTTGGCTGTGGAGCCTCAAGGCTTATGGACAGATCCTAAAAGGAAAGGATATTAATTAAAACATTTGAGAGGGTATCGATATGTGTTTGATTACAGTTTTTGGTGTGGGGGGTTTTGTGTATGTGTATTACATGTTTAAGAACTGAAAAGGATGAGATATCTAGGTAGTAAATATGAATGTAATGTGGATGTGGAATTTCCTGTCATTTCTCAAATTTCTAGTAGTATGTTACAGATTTACCTAACTGATGTAGGGATTCAGTTTAGAAATAGATTGGTCAGTGATACCATTGCTTCTTTAGACCTGTGATCTGGTTACTTGACAGCTTTGCTTGGGAAATACTGCAGTTAATGTTGGTTCTAAAATCACAACAGGGTTTCTGTGTACTGTACTTCAAACACCTGAAAAGGATCTTTACGTTATTAACCATAAATTAACTTCTAGGTATAGCTACCTCAGTCTCTACTAACAAACTACGACTCAATGAGGGTTTCCATGTGTTTTGTATTGCAGCATGCTTTTCTCTGGCATAAAATTAGCAATATATAATTGATCCTCTAGAGCTGCCCTAACCTTAAAGATCACCAGTGGTAGCCCCAGTTGCTTTCTCTGAGTCCTCACTCCTGCCAGGCTGTCAGGGTCTGTTGCCAAGGGTGGACAGGCAGACCATAACTTTAGTGGCACACTAATGTGTAGCAGGGTATCCTTTAGGAATAGCTGCTATAGATTTTCTTTTTAAAGGCAAATGTAGAGTTAATAGTGGATCTCTTGTGTAATAAATACCTGTCTATACAATGATTTTAGCAAAGGCCAGTCTAACTGCTGTGAACCTTCCCTGCTGTTAGGTATATAATGGAGGATTATTTATAGAACTGTGATTTTCTTTGGCTGGGCCATATTTTTCACCTGTTAATGTCTTTTCTTGACAAAATTTGCAGCACCTGTTTGCCTCTGAGCAGAGGGAGGAAATTATCAAGAGTGCAATAGAACATGCTGGCAACTTCATAGGCATCTCTCTGCGGATAAGGAAAGAATCCCTAGAATTTGAGCAATACTTGAACCTTCGCTTTGGAAAGTACAGCAATGATGAATCTATAACATCTTTAGCAGAGTTTGTTGTTCAAAAAATAACACCTAGGCACTTGGTAAGGTTGTCAGACTGAACATACTTGGTTCCTATTAAGTACTAAGTATTCTCTTTCCTAGCTTGCTTCTCTCTTGTTTTACAAGGAACCTGTGAAAAGAGTACTAGCTCTTACAGAAGCTTGCTTAGTTGAGAGGGATCCAGCTACCTACAACATTGCAACTTTGAAACCTTTAGGCGAGGTAAGGAGCATTCTTTCTCACTACCACTTCTTCAAATAAAGGCTTTAAAAGAGAGGAATTGATAGTATATGTAAGCCTTAATTTGTAGAATAGCTAAATAACACTGCTTCATGAATGTGATCCTTGTCCCTTATTTTTAGGTATTTGCAATAGTGTGTGACTGTGAAAACCCCCAGCTTTTCACCATTGAATTCATCAAAGGACAAATTCGGAAATACTCTTCAACAGAAAGGTAACTGGAGCTTCTGTGCATTACAGATTCAAATGGAATTTGCTACTGTAGCACTTGGGAGTTCCTCAGCTTCTATAAACTCTGACCCTTGGAGGGGTAAACTCAAAGCCTTACTGTTCTAGCAGCCTGCCACTTTCAAATCAAGATGTTACAGGAACTAAACCTCTCCCATTTACTGTCATCCCAACTTTGAGCAAATCTCCCTAGAAGTTTTCTGATGCACATGAAAGGGTGTTGGACAGTTAGATACAGCCTGTTTCTCCTAAGCAATATAGTTCTGTATATGCTGTACTTGGCTAAGGGAAGAAAGCACAGTCTAAGTAGTATGGAAATGTGAAGGCTGTGAACCCTTGGAGCTCTCTGCTTGAAACAGTCTTAGTTGATTCTATTTAAAACAGCCAACAGAACAGTCCCTGAGTGCACTTGCAGTTGTAATACAGTCTAATCCTGCTAAGTGAGGTTTTGCAGAAAGCACAGGGATGAATTGGCTAACAACATGTGTCACTCATTAACAGATAATCTAGAATTGATCGCATTAGTGAAAGGCTGCAGCTGGCTATACTGGGTGTAAATCAGCTCTCTCCTTACAGTGCATAAAGGAACACTGAAAGTTAGTGGTTTCTTCCAGAGGTGTAGCTGTTGGCAGCAGTGTTAGTAAGAGATTCTAGGTATTGCTGCCTTTCATGACATGATTTTTTCCCCCCCTGTTTCTCTTATAATTTGTTTCTTTGGCACCACTTCTCTGATATAAGTTGTATTTGTGTGTCATTGTCCCAACCCAGAGAATCTCTCCTGGCTAGCTTGTTGGATGGAGTGAGAGCCTCTGGTAATAGAGATGTCTGTGTGAAAATGACCTCCACACACAAAGGCCAGCGTTGGGGATTACTCAGTATGCCTGTGGATGAAGAAGTAGAGAGCCTTCATCTGAAGTTTTTGGCTGCTCCTCCAAGTAAGCTAATGCTTCTTATGTGGGTTTATAGTGCTCTTTAAAGCATCCAGATATTGAGTCAGATGTTGTACACTTAACTTTTGATATGTCTTTTTCCAGATGGTAACTTTGCAGATGCTGTGTTCAGGTTCAATGCTAACATTTCCTACAGTGGAGTCCTACATGCAGTAACACAAGATGTAAGAATAGAGCCTTTACCCATCCTTTTAAGATGTTTCTAATGAAGAAAGAAATTAATTATTGTTATTTTTTACCCAGGGTCTCTTCTCAGAAAACAAGGAGAAGCTCATTAATAATGCCATAACAGCATTGCTTTCCCAGGAGGGAGATATTGCAGCATCTAATGCAGAGCTTGAAAGCCAATTCCAGGCAGTAAGACGACTAGTGGCTTCAAAAGCAGGCTTCCTTGCCTTTACTCAGCTTCCAAAGTAAGTGCAAAGTCTCTTCAAGCTTGGAAGTAGGAGATGAAAATAGGCCTCAAACTTCTGTTAGTAACTTGTGTCTAAAAGTGAGAAATGGAATTCCCTTCTGAAAAGGACTGTAAGACTTTGTACATTATTGTTTTCAGTAGTATGAGGCTGCCACCAGGCTTTCAGGCAAATTGAGAATCCCAGGTAATCATTTGCAAGTAAAGCTGATTCTTCCTGTGGTAAATACTCTGTCTTGAGGCAAATATGGTTTAATGATTTTCCTAGTGGAAAAATTTTTAACATGTACCTTCATCTGTCCTTGAAGTAGGTAGTTCTTCATTCTCGAAGTATGCTGATGTCATTGCTGTCTTCAGTTCAACACAAGATAAAATGCTGTCAGGAGGTTGTACTTCTGTAGTATATCCAGAGTACTTGGAGTTTGTCTTAAATAACATTATGAAGCAGAAAAACTGTCTATTGTTCTGAAACTGAAAAATTCTTTGAAATATTTCTGACTAGGAAATATAGAGCAACTATAATATAGAGAATGATGAGAAGAGTAACAAAAGCACTTAGTCTGCAACCTTTATGTAAATGTAGGTTTTTCTGTAAATAATATCCTGTAACTACATGGATACATCTTTATTTTGAAGAATGTGCTTGGCATGTTAACAGTGAAGTCAATATTTTCCTACCAGGAGTCTCAAATTTATGAAAATGTCAAGGTACTGGCTTGCTAAATGCAGTGGGAGCAGATTCTCCTTGGCCGCTGCCTAGATGTCATCTTAATTTTAAGATGTGAGTTTCTTCTGTGATCTTAGTGGTTTTGCTTCCCTTTCAAAAGGTTTCGAGAACGATTAGGAGTGAAGGTTGTGAAAGCCCTCAAAAGGAACAATGATGGAGTAACCCATGCCTCTATTGACATGCTGTGTGCTCTTATGTGTGTAAGTATTAAATTTCAGGCTCTTTCACTTTGGAATATGTGAACTTCAGGGTACTGAAAGATGTAGAAATAGGGACTGCCATTCAACTTGCAGTATGTTCAGACATGGAATAACTTGTACAGTGATAAGGAGGATGTGCTTTTTGTGTGTAGAGAGAGTGCCTTTTGGATTACAGCTGTTAGAAACTGAGGGTTGAAATGTGGCTGCATAGTGAATACTTCTTTTTTTATAGCCCATGCATGATGACTATGATTTGAGGCAGGAGCAGTTGAACAAAGCTTCCCTTCTTTCTTCAAAGAAGTTTCTAGAAAATCTACTAGAGAAATTCAATTCCCATGTGGTAAGTCAAATTTTGGAAACAGATTTTAGCTTAAGTGCCTCCCCTAATTGCAATGGAAATGCTTTTGTCATACTTAGAAGTATCTTTGAATGTATTTGCACCTACAGTTGAAAATACAGCTCTGTCTGGCACTGAAGTATGTTCTAATTAAGCTTAGATCTTGACAGGTTAGGACATAGCTGTCAATACCACAGAATTTGAATGTCCTGCAACAAATGTTTGCATGTTTAACATGGAAATTGCATGTTTCTTTTAAGTAAAAGAATAGTGTGAACTCAGATTTGTGGGATTAAACTAGAGAAGAGTAGTTTGAGTCTCCAATATGCTTTAGAAACCAATTATTTACCAGGGTGGTGCCATACGCAGAGTAATGGAGTATTCTAAACTTGTAGTTTTTGTTTACAGACTATTTTAATGCTATGACAGGGAAGAATACCTTCAGCATCATGAATACTCCTGGACCACCATTGTATCTGAATTACATACCTGTCTTCCTAATTTCAGGATCATGGGACAGGTGCCCTAGTAATTAGTTCACTTCTGGACTTCCTGACATTTGCCCTATGTGCTCCATATAGTGAGACTACTGAGGGGCAGCAGTTTGACATGTTGTTGGAAATGGTGGCATTTAATGGAAGAACACTATTTAAGCTGTTTCAGGTAAGATTTACTTTTCACTGTTATTAGAGATTTCATGTACTCAGTGAATATGAAGCTTCTTTTACTGGAAGACCTATTTGTCTTTAGCTGGTTAATGTGCCTCAATCTTTTCTATTTTGGTGAATGTTTTAGAGGCCTATTATTTTGCCTTCTGATATCAGATTGAGGTGGTTATTCTATGGTGAATGATATGCCAAATCGTTATAAAATACACTGCTTAAGACCTGTTACCCGAAACACAGTAAAATACTACTTGGACTTTAGGATAGATTCAACAGAGGCACAGATCTTCCCCTGACTGGAAAGTTTTCTGCCTTTTTGTTTCTTTCTCAGTAAATGAGAGTTAAGAGTTAGAAAACAAGTAACATCCTCTTCAGTAGTAAACCTGTAGGGATTGTAGCATTTTTAGCTAAAATGTCAGTGCCTTCTTACTGTAAAAATAGTATTTTCTTCTGCTTTTGATTAGTGTCAGCTTGTGTCAGCCAGTTTGCTGAGCATTATTCCAGTTTCTCTGATACATACTGCTGTTCAGTGCCAGGAATTCTGTCTGGGAGTTGCATGAGAGATGCTTGTTCAAAGATACAGGGTAGGAAATTTTCTTAAAGCTAGCTTTCACAAAATTGAATTGGAGATAGAATAATGTACATTAGTTAAGGAAACTGAATCACAGGTGATTTAATCTTTAGTTCTTGCACTTGGATAATTTTTTGGTTAACATTCTGTTCTAGCACCCTTCCATGGCAATTGTGAAAGGAGCAGGCTTGGTGATGAAGGCAATAATAGAGGTGAGATTTTATCTATGTTAGCTGGGATAGCATGCAAAATATGTATTGTCTGTTTTGGAATTGCAATTGCTTAGCAAGAGAAGTTTGTTGTATTAGCTTCTCAAAGTGGGCAGTGGGGAGGGGGAAGTTGGAAGGTGAGGAACAGAGCACCTGCTAAATTGTGAGTGGTTTAATATAGCAACTTGCTTTATCTTACACTTGGGCATTTGGAAAGCATGTGAGTTGGGACATTAGGTAGTGCCTTGCATGTCTTCATACTGCAGTCAAGATTTGGCTGTAAATGTTGTTTGTAGCTCAGCCACATACCTCAGAGCCACCAGACTGCTCCTGCATGTTAGAGAGTATCTCAAGGAGGAAAGGCCATATTTCCTGGGATGCATTGCCAGATGGAATGGGACTGGGATTAGCAAGCAGTAGTGTCCCAGAGCAGACTAGTGATGTCAGCCTCCTTGCTTTGGCTTTAGGTTTCCATACCACATAATGTATGGGCCAAGTCCATAGTTTTCAAGGGCTGCTTATGATTGTTGCTAACTGACTCTTGACACTTCCTGGGTTGAAATTCAGGGCTTAAGTTAGTGCCTCATTGTATCACAATGGCTTATGCTTCTGAAATCCATCCAATTCTTTATTGGAATGGAAGTGAATGAACACTTGAAATAGAGGTATTCCAAATCTTCATGTTTCCATTGATGTAGCTGATAATGTTAGCTAAAAGTTACTGTGTTGCTTATTAAAAGTCCTATCATTTAGACAAGTAAAGGTGCTGAAAAAGCTTTTCCTTATTAATTGCAACTAATGCATTTTGAGTGAGTGGCAGTCTTACCTACCTGGCTGTCTAAACTGAACAGCAGCTATTGGTCTTAAGTGGTTACAGTCAGCACAAGTCAAGCAACAAGAAATCATGTGTGGCTGCCATTCTTTGTTTAATCTTAATGTATAATTGCAGTGTGAAAATGGTACTGCTACTACAACCTCCTGATGTATGATGGCAGGCATCCTGCCCTCTTCAGTTAACTGTCCTCATAGATGTAACTACCAGTTATCTGGTCCATGGCTTTACTACAGCATTGAGCAGTTGCTGTTGAGAACTTTCACTTAAAACCTATCATACTTTAGCTTCTGCTTTTTGAATATTAGTTGGTATAATTGATAGTCAAGAAGGCCTTGGAACTTTAGACTGAGATAAAAACAGCTTAACTAAGATTCTTTCCTTAGTAATCATCTTGCCCTGTTTCCAAAGGAAGGAGACAAAGAGATTGCTACCAAAATGCAAGATCTTGCCCTCAGTGAAGGTGCCTTACCTCGTCACTTGCACACTGCTATGTTTACAATAAGCACAGATCAGAGGATGCTTACAAATAGGTATGTCCATCTCACTTGATATATCATGCTTAAAAAAAAAAATCTAAGTAATGGCCTAGCAAACACTGGGAGGTCAAGGAAGAAAAGTGCAGTTCTTCAGGAGAGTATTTTCTTTAGTAGCTGGTATGTTTTAGTAGGACAAGCTTCAGCTGAGACTACAGCCACTTAATTTTTTTTTGCCAAGGAGGGCTTGGGTTTGTTACTCATTAATGGCTCAAGTTTTGATTTTTATTTCTTTTAATTCAGGGAAAGAAAAGGCAAGTAGAATGTTTAGAACTTGTAAAAGTTTCATCTCGTGGTGTACAACTGTATAAAAATGGTTGTGCCCATCTCAGACATCTTGCATGCAGTTAGGATCACCTGTCCAATGTGAGAGAGTTTTCTTACAGAAGTTATTCCCTGAATCAACAGTCAGTAGAACTTGCAATCTCTGAGAGTATGCTGTGGAGGATGAGCAATGATTCAATTAATTCCACCCAAGTACAAGATTATAGAAGCTTTAGCTGTGAATTCCTGAAGTGCTTAGAGTTGCTAAGGAATGTAGGGACAAGTGGAGCTTGTTGCCACTGTGTGTCATCCAGGAGAGAGTGGATATGAAACCATCTGTCATGCTAGTTCTGTTTGGTGCTACTACTTACAATGTGCTTGTAGCAATGCTTCAGTGCAGTAGAATCCTAGTGACAAATGTTGGCAGAAAGCATCAGACATAGAAGGCAGGCTCCCAGAAAAGATTTTCTAGTCAACTGGTATTAAGAAGTTCAGGTATAGCATGTAGCAGTTCTTGATGACTTCTAGCCTCTAAACTTTAAAGTTGGCTGGATAAACATACACTTGGTTATTAGATGGTTCTGCTCTATTGCTCAAGTGTTCTTTGAGGTCTAGATTCAAAAGCATGTGCTGCTACTGTTCCACTAACTTCACTGGAACTTCTTAAAGGCAACACTTTAAAGCATGCTAAGCATATCCTCGAACAATGTAATGCTTTGTGCTCTTAATCACTCAAGAGCACGAAGCTCTTGCTTATCTTCATTTCATCAGCATGGTAAAGGTGACAGTTTAGTGGTTTAAAAATTTGTTTAAAGTACTAACTTGCAGTTTGTTTATTTCAATGGCTTTTTCAGGCAGTTAAGTAGACATTTGGTTGGCCTCTGGACAGCTGAGAACAAAACTGCTATGAATTTGTTGAAACGTATTTTGGTAAGTAAAAATGGAATATGGAGTAGCAAAAAAATAAAATATGAAAGCTTGCAGTATCAAAGTTGGGACAGTCTATATAGTAAACATATTCCCTTTTCCCTTCAAGGGGAAGGTCTTGCCTGAGAGATTAGCAGTCTTGCATCTGCTAATTAAAGGATATTGGTGAGGTTCAAAGCATCTCATACTCTAAAAATTTTGTTACTTCCCTGGCACTTTTTAAGATACTTTATGATACAAAACTTAAAAATAAGGTGTCTTGACTTCTTTTTCTTGATTAAAAGGACAAAAATGTGGGAGACATTATAAGCATGTCTCTAATGCTTTTTTGTGCCAATAAAACATTAAGATGTTAAGAGTTCTGTCCATGTTTTCACGCCTTGCCTGTCCAACTTTGTTTGCTTGTAACTTGTTTAAATTTGTATGTTAGTTCATATGCTGATTGTTCATATGTTCTTTCACCCTTACAGCCTCCTGAATGCTTCTTGCTTAAGTTACTTCAGTGAAGTTAGTTCAATAAATACTGTTGTAAGAAATTATTATATCTGGGAAATTACTAGCTTTTAATTTAAAAATAGCAATTCCTTCATTTTTGGCAGAGCAACTGTCTTGATCTTGAACACTATCTTAAGGAAAGCTTAGTCAAAAAAGAGTGTCTCATCACTAATGTCACATATAATGTCACATATCAGAGGATATGGATGGATTCTAGTATTATTCATCTCTCTCAGTATTGCCCTGAGAACTCTTTTCTTCATGCATTCTTTAGGTGCATTAAGTACTGCTTTAAGAAATGGGATATAGCCAAGATATATCCCAGTTCTGCTGCACTGAAGCCAATAATATGTCTCTGTTGAGCAATTCTGTTGAGGATGGTGGCATTTCACTACTCACAGCAACAAAAAATGCTTTAGCTTTACATATTTACTTTAGAGTAGAATATAAATTCTGTTTTGAAATCTCTGATTTAAAGAAATTTTGTTATTGCCTAATGTGATTGTTTCTGTTCATTAATTACATGTGTGTTTACACTAGTTTTAAATGTTTTCAGCCACCAGGTTTGCTGGCATACCTTGACAGTGCTGATCCTGTTCCTGAAAAAGATGCTGATAGAATGCATGTTAGAGATAATTTAAAAATTGCAACTGTAAGTAATTGTAGTTGTCTTTCCTATTCCATTATATAGTTGTACAGTCTTAGAGACTTTTCTAATACAAACACTTGACTGCTGCATTGACCTGCAGCAAAGATAACCCACAAGTGGTTTTATTTTTCAGGATCAGTATGGCAAGTTTAATAAAGTGCCAGAATGGCAGAGACTGGCTGGAAAAGCTGCAAAAGAAGTTGAAAAATTTGCCAAAGAGAAGGTGGATCTAGTCTTGATGCACTGGAGAGATCGAATGGGCATAGCTCAAAAAGAGGTAAAAGTATTTGAAAGTCTTTGTTAGAGTAACTTGATTAAGTCACAGTTGAGTGTCAGAACACACACTCAAATAGTAAAAAAGTGTTGTGATGTGGGAGTTCTCCTTCCTTTTAGCAAACTCTCTGCTTCTTACTATTCTTGGGTTAGAAATAGGTTCCAGGGAGAATGTAAATCAGGCAAATGAATTCCTTCAGCATATATATTAAGCTTTAGCCAACCATATTGAGCTGCAGTGCAGCTTATATGCATTTCTTGTAAGATGATTATACAGGAGAAAATGCCTTGAAATGTGGCAAAACCAGTTTTTGAAGTATATTTAAAAGAAATGGAATATTCTTTGCATTCAAAATTACGTACTTTACACCAGTGATATTTCAGTTATGGAACCTGCTTGAAGAATCCTAGAATAGCCTAGGTTGGAAAGGACCTTAAACATCATCTAGTTCTATTCCCCCTGTCATGGACACCACCTTAGAATCCACTTGGATGTAGGTATCCATCCCAGTGCTTAAAGGGCAACACAAGACTGTACTTAAAGTCATGATTGAGACTGCAGTCATAAATAACTGTTTTGATCTGATATTGCAAGAAGAGAGCTTAAGCACTGCTTGAATTCTTACTGTTGGTCTCCTTTTTCATTTAGTTTTATTGCAGTGTTAGAAATGACAAACTCTTTCAGTTATGAGGTGGTTCCCTTAACTTTCTTTAATATATTGACTAAGCTTGTTTTTATGCATTGTGGAAGTGAAACAATCTGTTGTACCTGCAAGGAAGGATGAAAAGCACAATGCAGAGTATTGAAAATACTTGTCTTTGTACTTGTTCTGATGTAGTAATAAGCTTTAATTTATGAAAATCTAGCTCAAGTTTGACGTAGTGTGGTGCAGAAGTTTGACAGTGATACTTGTGAAATAAT
Source organism: Chloebia gouldiae (assembly GCA_003676055.1). Classification (NCBI taxonomy): domain Eukaryota; kingdom Metazoa; phylum Chordata; class Aves; order Passeriformes; family Passeridae; genus Chloebia; species Chloebia gouldiae. Next base: position 41,450,265 of record QUSF01000003.1, read on the forward strand.
GGCGAATTAGGTTCAAAACAGGGGAAATGAAGAAATGTGAAAAACAGTGGAAGGTCAAATTGCACTTTAAACAACTTGTCTAGTTACTGAGTTTGAAGAGTAATTTTTCTCTGTCGATTTCTGAGCTATATAATTTCACAGTATGTGTGTGCAAGTGTGGCTTGGAAGATGTAGTAGCAAGTTTGGTGTTACCACTTTAAATTACTTCAGTGACTCTGGAGTGTTAAATGTATTTTTCTTTTTCTTCCAATTTTTCTTCATAATCAGGACAGAAACAATATGGTGAGTCTGTATATCTCTTGTCGCTTGTGTGGACTCTGTTGCTCAGACTTCTGCTTGCATGTGATACCTCATGTAGATGATAGCAGTGATTTCATGCTTCATCAAAACAGGGAATCTTTCAGTGACCAAGTCAGGCTTGTTTGTATTTTTGTGATTTCCTCTAGTTCTTTCAAGGGCAAAACATTTTTCATGCGAGTTTTCACCTCCATCAGCTTTGGAGCTGATGAATACCTGTGGTGGTGGGAATTAAGCTTCTCTCAGGGATAACTTGCTTCTAAACAGATGATGTGTCAAACAGCTGAAAGTTTCTCTGGCATGATTTAACCTGGTGTAAATAACACTTGTGAAAGTCTGTTACTGCTACTCACTAGAAAAGGAGGCATTAATGAGGCTTAACTTAGTATGGTTTTTGAAGGAGTGTAAAAAATACAGCCTTTTGTTTTAAAAGGGAAAAAGGGGAGGTGTCTGCCTCTACTGACTTATGAAATGTGGTTCTTTTGCAGAACATGATTCAAAAACCAGTGATATTAAGGAAACGGCGCCAAAGGATAAAAATAGAAGCAAACTGGGATCTCTTTTATTACAGGTGAAAATACTAAAGTTAATGTGGTAGTCTCAGATACAAATTTTTATCTGGCTGGATATTTTTGTTAATATCTTCTGAGTTTCTGTGGCTTTCAATTTCTGCCTGCCTTGAAACTGTGCAAATGTTTTGTAACAGCTACTTACTAAAAACCCCCTAAGCTATACTTAAGGATTTCACTTGTGTTTAGGCAAAGGAGGAATTTAGAAAGCTTCTGAAATATCATTAAACTACATAATTTTTTTCCCTTTAACCAAAAGGAAGAGTAACTAACAAACTGCAGGTGCAAATCTGCATGGTATTGAAGACCAAGTGAAGTAGCACTGGAAAGTATTACATGTAGTTTGATGGAACCTGTAAGCTACTCAAGATGTTGTAACTTGAATTAGAACATGAGCTTAAAGCAGGGCAAGAGGAGGTAAATGGATACTGGATTTCAAATAGTGCTACAGGTCCTAAATGCAGCTTGCTTACCTGTGAGTTCTTAAAGCTGTCAAAGTTTACAAGGGAAGGGGCTTCCATCTGAATAAGATACATCACTTTGGCTAGAGCCATTGTGTTAGACTAATAAAGCTTGGCTTGGTTAGCAAACTAGGTAAGCAGGCTTGGGGAAATTCCATAACCTTAACTGCTTGATGTTCTAGAAGTCAAATAGAGTTTAATGAAAGGAAGATTTGTGTGCTCCTAAACCTTTGGTAATTAAAGTCCATTTTCAGTGTCCACTGACTATTTTGCGACACTTAAGACATCAACTTCTACTTTACTGCATAAGCTACTTCATGTTGGTTTTGGTTTAAAACACAGCTGGTATATTGCTGCTCTGGATTGTTTACCTGTAGCCCTTACTGGCTTACAGTGAATCACTTGCATGTCTCCTGGTCATCAACTGAGATAGCAAACTGAGACCTAAGGGATGACACAGGCATGCTTTAGTCTAGGCTGGCCTCCATGGCTATCAAAACATATACAAGTGAACAACTGTAATTGCTGTAGCAAACTGGAGACCACTGCTCTCTGCCTTCTAATTAAGGTCCGTTAATGCTAGTGATCTCCCCTAGCTTGCCAGCTGAATTGTCTGCTTTTCAGATAATGTTTTGAGGGGTTTAAACTATGTAACTTCTTTCTTAGATTCGTTCAGGATCATGCTAGATCAAACTTGATTTGGAACTTTAAAACACGGGAAGAACTGAGAGATACTCTGGAGTCTGAAATGAGAGCATTTAATATCGACAGAGAACTTGGTAGTGCTAATGTTATCTCATGGAACCACCAGGAGTTTGAGGTAAATGACCTACCATAGGACAAACTGCATCTGTAAAATATGTCTACTGGAAATGTCACTTCTCTCTCTTATTCTACAAGTAAATCTTGTGTTGATGATCTCTGACTGCAAGCTAGAATTTTTTTGGGGTTATGGAATCAACTGCTAAGGCTTGAATCAGTGAACAGGTACTACTGTCTAGTGTCACTGGACAAAACAGCCTCTTCTACCTAACAAATGATGCAGCAGAGATGAAACATTTATCAGAACCTGTGGTGTATTCTTGCATTAAGACAAGAGTTGGTCCTTACACTGTTGTTTATTGTCTTTATTTCATTCATGTTTCAGTAATCCTGTGTCTGTTAAATACTGTCTTGCCGAATCATCAGTAGGTTATGGGGCTAAAATATGCTGCATTGTAACTTATAGATGAAGGTCACTGTCATCCCATTCTAGGAACAGCAGCACCTAAAGCCAAAAAATGAATTTGGATGCTTCTGCAAAGCAATCAGTATGGTCCCAATTGCCTTTCTCAAAACATCTTGCAAGGTGTTTTCAAGTAATGTGTTAATAAACACTTCTTGTACTGTTCTCTTATCTCCAGTATTGTTGTGGTTCCACACAACAATATGGTTTTAATTAATGTGTAATGCTTAAGCAAAGCAAGGCCACCCTTGAATTCAGCTGCAAGATATTCCTTAGATATTCCTATTGCCACCCTTGTTAGAGTATGGATTTTTAGTGACATTTGAGCTGAGAACTCCTAGTGAAATGAGAAAAAACTTGATTTGGGGAATTCTCAGCTGGCTACTCTGAAAATGAGGAAGAACTGCAAGCTAATGTTTTATGAGAGAGCAATTTTATGTATGCAGTTTATCCCTATCGCACAACTACAGGTTGCTTCTTACATTTATGCAGTAAATAGCTAAGACTGGGTTTAGATTGATACTTCTTGCACCGGCATTTGTCTTTCAAAGCTTCCTTCAGGTATAGGTCAGGCACAGGACTTGTGGGTGTCAGTGTCTTCTATCCCAACCTTTTAGCATTGCAAACGAGGACAGAATCAGAAGTACAGATTTGAAACTTAGTAACACAGACTTCACCCATGTACTTTACGCTTCTGTGTGGCTTTATGCTGCTGGAATGTAGCAGTAGCGTTCTTGCAGCTACACCCCCGGATACTTTGGGACTGGATTGAACAGCTGCAGTCTCACAGATTTGCTTTTAAATAGTAATGAATATGTTATTGGACTATGCTGTAAGTATTTGAACTAGATAGTGCTGACAAAGGCTTTTCTATCAACTATGGGGCCTGTCACTTTGCCAAAGGGGATGGTGGCTTGAGACTCTTCCAAAAGCATACCAGTTAGTGGGATATCTTTATATGATATGCTGTGATCAAATCTGTAGATAACTTTGTGGCCTCATGACAGTAATCTGCAAACTGTAGATAAGAAAAACCACTGTAGATAAGAAAAACCACTGTAGAGTTGCTTTTGTTGTACGTTAGAGATACCTTATTGAAGTGCTTCTAAATGCTTGTTACCACTGAACATTGAGGCATTTGTTAAATTTAATGTAGTTGCTCTGAAGTTAATGATGGCTTTTATTGTGCAATTTTACTTCAGCTTCTTGTTTTGTGAACTGATGCCTCTAGGCTTTTATTATCCAGCACAATAGCAAGTATAACTAGTAATTAGCTCATGCTTGTGTTTCATACTTGGAGGAACATTAAGTGAAATACCTTGCAGTGCAATAAGTACTTATTAAACTTGAGTCACTGAATACATCATGTGTTATCCTAGTTTAGTCAATAAAACCAGCTGGTATTAAAAACAAGTTAGTTAAAGGCTGGAAGTGGAGATTTCAGTATGTGAAAAGTATCATTTATTCAGGGGGATAGCAATAGCCAGTGGTTTTATTTTGTAGATGTGTGTTTCTTTAACAGAAAACTTGCAGATTTCAGTTTTCCTACAACTTAGGAGAGGTTGCTAACCTTGTTGAGTTTTTAGATGCAATTGAGCTCAGATTGTTATACAAGCAAAAACTTACAGAAGGAGAAACAATATATATTAAGTAAGGTGTTCTGTGTTACAGGTAAAATATGAGTGCCTTTCTGAGGAAATAAAAATAGGGGATTATTATCTAAGATTGCTGCTGGAAGAAGATGAAACTGAAGAGAGTGGAGCAATCAAAAGATCGTGAGACATTATTAAAACCTTATCTCATTCCTAAGGTCCATGTTTGTTTTCTTTTCTAAAATCTTATTTCTTTTTTAGATATGAATTCTTCAATGAACTCTACCATCGCTTCTTGCTTACCCCAAAAGTGAATATGAAATGCTTATGTCTGCAAGCATTGGCCATTGTTTATGGAAGGTGTCATGAAGAAATAGGACCATTTTCTGATACTAAGTACATTGTTGGAATGTTAGAAAGGGTAAGAATTATTTTAATTACTGGTTATAGTAGTTAACATACCAGTCCAACATATGTTCAGATCCTTCAAGTTACTGTGAAACACAGGTTTTGGGTTTACAGATTGTGAATACTTTTTTCCATGCTGTTAACAGCTGTTTTTAGTATCTCTCTTTGCTTCAGTTTCATTAAAGTTTAACTAAAAAAACCTGCTGATCATAAAGATATTTCAAACTAGTCTCTTTAAGGCCAACAAAATGGAGATATAACTTTAGCTTGCTTTTGAAGAATGCTGAAGCTCTGTAAGAGGAGAATCTTGTTCCATATCACATTATTTCAAAGTACTGACTTTGAGTTGTAGCCCCAGACCTAATGAAATGGTAGCTTTAGATGAGCACATGTTATGGATTAGATTTGTAGCAGTAGCTGCTTTGCCTATTAAGTGTCTGTTAAGTTATGTCTGACAACTGATTCAGCTTGAAAAAATAAATTTCCATGCATTCTGAAGGAGGACTTCTTTCCTTGCATCAGCATGGGTTTTGGCTGTTGCAAGTGAAACTGAACCAGGGTAGTCCCTTGTTATTTTGCCTTGAGCCTTGATAAGCTCACCAGGGATGAAATATCTAAGACCCTCTCTGTCTGCTGGTTAAAAGCATTCTCTTTTTCTCTTGTGCTTGTTTTAACTGGCTCACTGGGAATCCAAAGATAGTCCTGATAGGTTTGATCCAGGGCAACAACAGTGTTGGAGGGCAGCAAGGCATTTGCTCCTCAGTGGCAGAAAACTACCATTGTTATCTGTGCATGCAACTTAACACTTAGTAGTTTTTCTGGGCATGAAAAAACAATATGGGGCTTTGCAACTGCAACTGTGTTGACTTTTGAAGAGAACTTGTGGAATGTACTATGAAATACTAAGTTGTTTTCTGCTGCAACAGTGCACTGACAGGCTTGAGCGGGACAGATTGATCCTGTTCCTCAACAAGCTGATCCTCAATAAGGTAAGGTTGATACATACACTTAACAGCAATTTAGCAGTCTGTTGCCTGTATAAAATAGTCTGAAGTAGTCTTTCAGGGTTAACTTGAAAAAAAATTCAAGTATTGAAGAAGTTTTAGAGTGTTTAGCTTTCTGGAATGTGATAGCTGTTATTTACTGGTGAGAAAGCTGAAGGAAACATGTAGATAATGGGGTGATTGCACCAAATCCAGTCACTTTAGAGAATTATTTTACTTTTTTTGTGGTCACTTCTTACTTGAATAAAACTGTACAATGCTTAATTGCAGCAACATTTATCTAGAAAACGCTTTAGGTAACTCAGTTCATTTTTTAACAGAGAAATGTGAAGGACCTTATGGATTCAAATGGTATCAGAATCCTTGTAGATCTTCTTACTCTGGCACATCTTCACACGAGCAGAGCTACAGTCCCTTTGCAGGTACAGGGCCTTTGTTTCTTACTACTCATATGTTGCTCTGTGAAAGAGACAATTCTTAAAAAAAATCAATATATTTTCACATTTCTTGTAGAAATGTGATATTTGCACTGTGAAGCTAAAGCTATTCTTGTAAACATCAACTTTTAGAGCAACGTGATTGAGGCAGCACCTGATGCAAAGAGGGAGAGCGAGAAAGAATGGTACTTCGGCAATGCTGACAAAGAAAGGAGTGGACCTTACAGCTTTCAAGAGGTACCTGTCAGCTTCAGACTCACAACTTGACAAATTATTTCTGTCCTGGTGACTGAGTGTGAGAGGGACCATAAACAATGCTAAAGAATGTTCTCCAATTAACTCTTTAAATAAGGATTAAAGCTAGAAAAGAGACTTGATGTAGTGCCAAGAACTACAGCCTTTTTGGTAAGACTACCTACCCCTCCATGCCTCAGTTAGTTTCAACATAATCAACACCTTATTCTTCATGATTCTATGACAGAGTTATAAACACATTGAAATTTCATGCAACTGTAATAGTCTGCCATATAGCAGTTAAAAGCTTGTCAGGAGAATGAGTGTTTAGGAGCAAAGGTGGCTCTGAATGCTGAATAAACTAAATTAATCTCTAATCTTGCAATAGATGCAGGAACTATGGAACAGTGGGAAGGTGACTTCAAAAACTCGTTGCTGGGCTCAGGGTATGGATGGCTGGCGACCCTTACAGGTCATCCCTCAGCTGAAGTGGTGCTTGCTTGCCAGTGGCCAGCCTGTGTTGAATGAGACTGACCTTGCCACACTTGTCCTTAACATGCTCATCACCATGTGTGGATATTTTCCCAGCAGGTAAACAGTGATTTTCAGCAGAAGGGGTTAACTTTATCTGGCAAATGCATGAATGAATAAATTCTGTCTTGAAGCTTTTTTTAGAAAGTATTACATTAAGGAACTCTATTAAAGAGCCTTTTACATGGTAGTAATTAATTCTGTGGGCAAATAGAGTTTGTAAATGAGACAATACTAATATTGTGAAAGGGACTGCAAGAATGAATGCACAAGCTATGTGCATTTTTAATGCCATAGACAGGCTCTTGTTTAACTTAAACAAAACTACTTTAATGCAGAACTTTAAACCACACTTACCAAGTCTAACAACAAATTCTGAAGTTAACAAAAAAAGACAAAGAATGTGGCTTCAATAGTCTAATACTTATGCTTAATAAAATTGTTCGTTCTTGAAAAAGACACACGTGTGCTTTCTGCTGTACTACTTGATTTTTTTAGGGATCAAGATAATGCTATTATAAGACCTCTGCCTAGAGTGAAAAGGCTGTTGTCAGATAGTACTTGCCTTCCTCACATCACTCAGGTAAGTAACTCTTCAAAAATGTACCTGAATTGAGTGAAGGTTTTGCTTACTCTACCGTCTTCCTCATGTGAATATTTTAGATGGGGTAAATGCATCAAAGAGCAATTGTAATATTGTGCAGATCTCTGACCAAGCAGTCGTTCATTTTGTAGGGTGTTGTTGACAATTTCATGCTTTTCAGCCAATATCTCTTAAAGAAATATTTCCATCCTTGGAGAAACTGAAAAGCCACCTTGACATGGTCTTTATCAGCTAGGTCTAGAAGATCACACTTTCAGCAGGGGGGTTTGACAAGATGATCTCCAGAGGTCCCTTTCAACTTTAAATGTTTTTTGATTGACACTTGTTGTTTTTAAGCTGAAGTATTCTTTAACAGTAATACCTGTAAATTTATGTGTTTTCCCAATAATTAGTTAAAACTTCAACTTTGGCTAGATAACTTGTATTACTTGCAGCTAATATAAATGCTTGTGTTTGATTTTAGCTGTTACTGACTTTTGATCCTATTCTGGTGGAAAAAGTTGCTGTATTGCTCTCTCATGTCATGCAAGACAACCCTCAGTTACCTCGTTTTTATCTGAGTGGAGTATTCTTCTTCATCATGATGTACACAGGTTCCAATGTACTTCCTATTGCAAGGTGAGGAAAAAGAACAGCCAAAAGTACCTCTTGACCAGTCACACACAGGACTGCTGCTCTACATCTCTACATGCTCTGGGGAGTGTGGCTTGGTAGAACCAACATGAAATTCTTCTATAAGAGTTGTGTCCATATGATCTAGTCAGTCACTAAAAAGTGAATTTCTTATCCTTCCAGAGAGGGAATGAGAACGTGTCTGATGATACAGTTCTAAAAGTAAACTGGGTATGCCTTACTGTAGAATAAGCCTTTTACAAGCACTTAAAAGCAGTAATACAGGCTACATATATGCTGATGTATCTTTTGGTAGTAGGCAGCTGTTGAAGGGGTTTAAAAAATCTAATAGCCTCTTTCAATATTGAAACCTAAAACAGTTAAATCAGTCTGTACTGCCTGATAATGTACTGCAATGCAGGTGGCTACTGCCGTTCTTGTCAGTACTTTTCTTCTAAATGTAATAGTTATTAAAAAGCTATCCTACAATTCCAGTTAAGTCTCTGGTACAGTGAAATGCATTGGGCAAAGATGACTCTGGTGTAATGGCACTGTCAGCACTTAGTCTCAAGTCATCCTATTTCATCCCAGTGCAGAGTTGTCTGTGTCTCTATCGGCATCTTTTTTTGCGTGGGTAGAAAACCAGCTTTCAGGAGGAAGATTTTGAAGCTGAAATCATGAACATTAGGCAATATTTATAACACGGGAGTGCTTAGCTTTGTGGAGTTCCCAAGGATTTAATGAACTTGGTACATAAATTCATGCAAGTGTTGCAGTTATTCTTTTATCTCAAAGTCAATGTGTAATGCCTGCCAGCTGGACTATGTTGGTCTGCTACTATTTAAGGGTGCCTAAGTATCAAAGAAAAAGAAAATAACTGCTGTTTCTCTTCTAGGTTTTTGAAATACACACATACAAAACAAGCTTTCAAGTCTGAAGAAGTGAGTAGATTGCAACAGTAACTACCTCTGTTTCCAAATAGTTTTGCAGACTACCTGTAGATGTTTTAAGTAGAATTTAGCTACTATAAGGGAAAAGGGGGAGAGTTTTTAGGTCTCAAATTAGTTAACAAAACAGAATTACCTTTGAGGTGACCATGTGATCTCTTCTGTAGACAAAAAGTCAAGATATAGTTCAAAGAAGTATACTTGGACATATTCTTCCTGAAGCAATGGTGTGTTATTTAGAAAACTATGAACCAGAAAAATTTTCCGAGATATTCCTTGGAGAATTTGACACTCCGGAAGCAATTTGGAGCAATGAAATGAGGTAACTGTTTTCTGTCAGAGGGACAAATAAATCTGAACTACAGGTTATCTTGAAGAGGTATTTGACATTCTTAAAGCTGAAAATACCTGGATTCCATGGCTTCCTCTTGTTTGCCTTTTGCAAGGGCAATGTCTTGCACTGAACTCTACTTCAACCAAAAATAACCAGAGCAGGGGAGAGCAGAATTGGCAGTGAGAAGGTGACTATTTCTCTGAACATCTTGAGTGAGTTACTTTTGTGAGTGGAGACTTGACTATGTAAATGAATAGCTTAATACTTACTCATTTATATCTACTTTATTACCAGCACCTATCTCTGTGATATACCCCTAATATTCCAATACATATTGGGGTCTTCCAGAAAGTAAAAAGATGTTGAGAAAAGGAAAATAATGTTTTTAATTTATTTTAATACATTAATTTTAATGGTGTTTAAATAGCTCTCTAATAGAATAGGACAGAGTCCTATTCTAAATCCCTACTGAAATGTGGGAAACTTTTAAGGAAAACCTTTTCAGAAGAAATGATTGAACATGTTTGTACAGTGAGTGAGGACTGAGGCCTACAGGGCAAGTACAAACTAAACTTTGTACCTTTTAGGCGTCTCATGATCGAGAAGATTGCTGCTCATCTTGCTGACTTCACTCCTCGTCTGCAAAGCAATACAAGAGCCCTCTACCAATACTGTCCTATCCCTGTTATCAACTATCCCCAACTGGAAAATGAGCTGTTCTGTAACATTTATTACCTCAAGCATCTTTGTGATACACTCAGATTTCCAGACTGGCCAATTAAAGATCCAGTAAGTAAGAAGTATTTTAGGATTCATTTAGTTCATTTAGTTCAGTCCTAAAACTTGATTTTGTTAGTATTTTAGGACTTTTCATTAAGTGCTAGGTTTGTTGCAAGTAACTCCTTTATCGTGAATTTTGGACCACAAGTAAATACATCAAACCCGACTTTATCTTGAAGCAGCATAGTGTTCTTTCCACATAGCAACCCCCATAAGTGTATCCTTCTTGTGGTGACTACTTAAATAGCAAAATCAAGCATCCAAGAAACTTCAGAGAGTGTCTCACTGAATCTTATTTTGGAGATGGGGAGAGGGAATGGAAATAATGACTTTGGAGTTCTTATTTGTCCATGCTGCAAAAGAAACCAAGCTAACATGTCAGTACATTAACTGAAGAAATCTTTTTGGTTCAAGTCTATGGACTAGATCTGTCTAAGCAGCTTTATGTATTTGTGCAGCTTTTCAGTTTTTATGGTATCATGATTTGAGCTGTGTCTTATTTAAGTGGTTCTCCATCTTCTAATTTAACTCTTACATATCATTTTAATAGCAAGGTGCTTTTATCTTGAATAAAATACAGGATTCATTAGTAAAACAGCATTTTATTAAAAATTATGTATAGTAGTGTCAGCATAAATTAAACACTAATAAATTGTAATTCTTGAGGTTAAACTGTTGAAAGATACCCTAGAAGCTTGGAAGAAGGAGGTGGAGAAGAAGCCACCTACCATGTCAATAGATGATGCTTACGAAGTTCTTAACCTACCCAGAGGACAAGGCCAGTAAGTTGTCTTCAGGATTTAAAGTTGTTTAAATACTTTTATATAAGCTCCATGCACTGAACAAACTGAAGTTTCTTATCTTGGTACTTGGAACAAGTTAGTGGTACCAGCTCAGTCACATGTAGCACCTGCTTCTTTCACAGTGGAGTGCTTTACTAAAAAGAAACAAAGCTTGGAAGTACAATTCTAATGTTTGAGAGAACAATTGTTGAAGTGTTTAGATAAGCTGAAAATGGGGAAAATAATGCTCTGAGCTTTGCTCTTTTAAAGGACAAACTTTAAGCATAATGAGCAAAGAATATAGCAGAATTTGAATATGTTCAAAGGAGCTTTTTTTTCTGTAATCATCCTTCTCCCTCCCCCATATTGCCCTTTCTCTTGGGGATTAGACCCTTAGAATTTTTTGCATCCTGTCTTGCCACTGGTTTCTGACTTCAGGTCTCTAGGAGTGAACCAACAGCAGTTTGTGTTTATCCTTCCAGAACAGTGCACTTACTGCAAATGATGAAATACTAACTTTCCACACTTGTAGCTCATTTGGATACTTTATTTAAAATATTGAGTGACTTTGAGCATTTTCTGGTTAGCATATTAGGTACAAGAGGTATTAAAATACTTTCTCTCTTTTAAATGTCTTCCTGTAATCCACACGATTACCGCCCATTCAGTGTAAGATGATGAAGCAGGGTTTTAGAAAGGAAATAGGAGAGCTTTGTTGTTTTCACTTAATTGCAGTTACTGTTAGTACTGTTGTCAGAACCTCAGGCTGGTTTTGCTGTGCTTGTTTTATATTTTTTGTTATTAAGTATAATTGATGGAACTCATTTTATTGCAGAAATGATGAAAGTAAGATTAGGAAAGCTTATTTCAGGCTGGCTCAAAAATATCACCCAGACAAGAATCCAGAAGGCAGGGTATGTACAGCACAAACTTATGGTGTTAATAAAATGGGGACATATTCAGCTATTACATGTATTAAAGATTTTGAAATGCACACTTAAATTGTCTTTCTTTCTTTTAAAAGCTATGCCCTAGGTGAATCTGAATACAGATTAATGTTACAGATTACTAATTTAACTAATACCATTCATGGGTTTAGGATTTCTACAGTAAACTGGTATAGTCAGATCAGACTCACATCTCAGAAATGGTCTTGTTTAGAGAGTTACACAGGACCTAAACAAGCTGTTTGTTCCTTTTCAGAGACTGACTGCATCCGTTGCCTGTTCTCAAAATCCAACTATACTTATTGCTTTTGTCATAGTATGATTGACTTTAAGTCTCTTGACTAGGGCAGAGTTTGGGAGACAAAAGAAAACTAATCTATGAACCAGTGTTTGCAGTTTTTCCTGAAGTGTGGTGAGGCAGCAAAGCTAGTGCTGTTTCTCATTACCTGAAATGCTTTATTTTACTTAAAATGATGCTTCATTAATTTAGAATGTTCTTAACAACGCTTACAGCTGTTTCTTCTTATTGGCAGGATATGTTTGAAAAAGTTAATAAAGCATATGAGTTTCTATGCACAAAGTCTGCCAAGGTGATAGATGGGCCAGATCCAGAAAACATAATTTTGATCTTGAAAACTCAAAGCATCCTCTTCAACAGGCACAAGGAAGGTAAGCATGGTGCCTCAGTGTTTTATGTTTGTTTATTTAGTGGTCATTTCAGTCAGCTTTAATCTCCTCTCTTCTTTAGTCTATGCTCTGTTGATCTGGTTTCTGACTTGCCACAGCATTATAAGCCTTCAAAATATGACTTTTTCTTCCATGAAATAAATTAATCTGCAGTAAAACTTAATTCAAAACAGCATGAATAGCTCTTTGAAGTGCTCTGCTCCAATACTAACCAATTTGAATCTTCCTCTGTACAGAGAATTCCAATTATCTATGCAGAAAAATCCTCACTAGTACTCAGTCACCCAGGTGCTGGTTATACATGAGATTATATAATCTGGCTGTTAACAATGAGCCATTCTTGCAGGAATTCTGGCCAGTGTTAGAGTCCTTGGGTGAGTGTGCTGTGACACAACCTATCTCATTGCTCAGTTGGGAAAGAGGAATAGCTGGAGCACCCTAACACTTGGCTCCAGCTACAGTCCCAGGCTGGTAGCTGCTGCCATGTCTAAGTCTTGCAGAGCCAACAGTGTCTTGCTGTTTAAGTGTTACATTATAATGGTAAACTAAGAGCCTCACATGCAGTCATAGTCCTGTCAGTTATGTGGAGCTAGGGATAGCATTGGTATAGACTTAAATGTGTTGGCTTGCATTTGGCTCCATATGAAAAATGAAATTATGTTTTTAGCACTGCTGAATTCTAAAGGAATGAAAAATGCAATTTAAAACTTAAAATTGCTGTGTCAAACTGAACAAGGTCCTTATAGGCTTATTGTTAGTCAGTCCTGGCCTAAGATACAGACCAAGCTATACTTGAGTTTCTCTGGAGAGAGACAAGCATCGTTGGGGAGACTTTGAGCTTGGGGGCTTACTGAGCTGGAGATAAGCCTTTTTGATCGTAAATGAGTTCTTCCTGTGAAGCTCTCCTAGCTGCTAGCATGAATATTTCTATGTAATGAGGAGTTAGATTGTGTGGACTGCTCAGTCTTGTCTGGGATTCCCCGGGTATTTGGCTTCCTTTCCTAGTTCTTATATATCTCATATATCATCTACCAATAATTTCATGGTGGCTTAAATTGTTTAGACTGTGCATATACGTAAACTTGGACTTTTTCTCTTTCAGATTTGAAACCTTACAAGTATGCAGGCTATCCTATGCTGATAAAGACCATTACCATTGAAACATCAGATGACCTTTTGTTTTCCAAAGAATCTCCGCTGTTGCCTGCTGCTACAGAACTTGCTTTTCATACTGTCAATTGTTCAGCATTAAATGCAGAAGAACTGAGGAGAGAATGTGGAATTGAGGTAAATGTAAAGAAATATGTTGAAATGCATGCTTTTAGTCTTAACTTTTCCATAGCTAGAAATCCTGGATCCTCAATGCCTGGGAAATCATACGTAATTGAGAATTACTTTTGGTCCTGAGACACCTGTTATTCTTAACATCTCAGATATTCTGGATACAGTAGGAGAAACATCTTGCAGAGTATACCCTTTTCTGGACCTAGGCTTGTCTATTGAGCTGTGGATAAACATGCTACATATGAAGTTTCTCTACTCCTTTACAGAACTGCTGCATTTTTTATGTGAAAGAAGAAACGTGAACAAGTCACTCGAGTAGAAGGCCTTTTCATTTTATATATTACAATATTAGAACCATATAAATTGGAGAAGATGGTGAAGATCATTGAGTCCAACTGTTAATCCCCACACTGACAAGTCCCACTAAATCATGTCCTCATGATTTCTTAAATACCTTCATGAATGGCAATTCAGCCACTTCCCTTGGCAGCCTGTTCCAGTGCTTGACCACTCTGTCGGAGAAGAAATTTCTTCTAATATCCAGTCTAAACCTTCCCTGGCACAACATGAGGCCATTTCCTCTTGTCCTGTCTCTTGTTTCTTGGGAAAGGAGACCAATCCCCACCTTGCTACAGCCTCCTTCCAGGTGCTTGTAGAGAGTGGTAAGATCTCTCTCTCTTTAGCCTTCTTTTCTCAAGGCTAAACAACCCCTGCTGCCTCAGCTGCTCCTTATCAGATTTGTACTCCAGACCCTTCCCTACCTCTGTTGCCCTTCTCCAGCCCTTCAATGTCTTTCTTGTAGAGAGGGGCCCAAAAATGAACAGAGAATTCAAGGTGCAGCCTTGCTAGTGCTGAGTACAGGGAGACAATCACTGCTATGGTCCTGCTGACCACACTGTTGCTGATCTAGGCCAGCCTTCTCGACCTCCTGGCGACCTCCTGGGCACACCGTCACTCATGTTCAGTAGCTATTGAGCAACACCCCCAGGTCCTTTTCTGCCAGGCAGTTTTCCAGCCACTTTGCCTCCAGCCTATAGTACTACTGCATGGGATTCTTGTGACCCAAGTGCCAGACCCAGCACTTCATCTTGTTGAACCTCACACAATTGGCCTAAGTCCATTGGTCCAGCCTGTCCAGATCCCTCTGTAGAGCCTTCCTGTTCTCCAGGAGATCCACACTCCCATACAACTTAGTGTCATCTGCACACTGACTAAGGTATTAGCTCACAGGTGAAAAGACTGTCAGCTCTTACAGAATCAAAGGTTATTATTAGCTCTTGCAAGGAATTTTGCACTACAAACCATTTATGCAAACAGCAGATTTTTGTCAAATGTTTCCCTTCAGCCGTTGAAAATGACTTTACCAGCTAATGTTTTGGTTTTGCTGGCTTTTACCTCTTTTTGCTGTCACTGAATTTGTATATCATGCAATCCTCACAGGTATTGCAAGAAGCATTTAATCGTTGTGTAGCAGTCTTGACTCGTTCTAGCAAGCCAGATGATATGTCTGTACAGGTGAGTTTAAAGCAGCAGCTTTAACTGAGCATATGGTCTTTTCAGAAGACTACATGGTATATGTATAATATGATAATAAACACAGATGTGTGTGTATAGATAATAAAAATCTTGATCTAATATTGTATGTATAAAAAATACAATTGTAAATATGCATTTTTCCTCCTCTTGGAACCAATAAAATATTGTGTTTTGTAGGTATGTGGATACATTAGTAAGTGTTATAGTGTAGCAGCCCAGTTTGAGGAATGTAGAGAGAAGATTACAGAAATGCCTAACATTATTAAGGACCTCTGTAGACTACTGTATTATGGCAAGGTGAGTGCTTCTTTCGTTTGTCCAAATGGGTGTTTAACTGTTAAATGTTTAGGGGAATATTCTGGGTTTTGGGCAGATAAGACAGTCAGAATCATAGAATGGTTTGTGTTGGAAGAGACTTTAAGTTCATCTAATTCCAAACCCTCTGCCATGGGCAGGGACACCTTTCACTTGACCAGGTTGCTTAGACCAGCATCCAACCTGGCCTTGAGCACTGCCAGGGATGGGGCATACACAGTTTCTCTGGGTAACCTGTTTCAGTGCCTCACCACTCTCACAGTAAAGAATACTTCCAAATATCTGATCTAAACCTGCTGTCTCTGAAGGCTTTTCCACTTGTCCTGTCACTCCATACAGTTGTGGATAATCCTTCTCCCTCTTTTGTGCAGGCTCCCTTCGGGTACTTGAGGGTTCAGTTAGGTCACCTTGAAGGTCACCTCTTTTCTAGGCTTAACAAACCCAATTCTCTTAGCCTTTCCTCGTAGTTGTAGTGCCTGGTGAAACCCTTCTGTGAGATCCCAGCAAATCATGAGATACAGAACTTGACTGCCTTGTTTCAACATGTGTATTTGAATCCATTTAAACTGTAGATTTAAACTGCAGACACTCTAAAGATTCAGCTACTTTTGCCTTTTAACTTAGCAGATAAAAGTACTACAACTAGGCCTTGCATAAGAAGATAGACTCTAAAGTCAGCATAAACTCTGGAAACAATATTCAAGAAGTTTCCTTGCCATTTAGCTCTTTTGAACTTGCCTCACATTATAAAAATGTAGAATTTTGTCTGAATTAAGAAAGGAAATCTTGTCTTTAACTTTTCATGGGGAGTGTCTGAAAACATGAGACTAAAACCATATTCTAGTAATTGACTGTATATGCTTGTGTGTCCTGTAGTCCCTGCAGGACACATGTATTGCCATCAAAAACTCACCTGGCAGTCTCTGCCGCAGTTTTGAGTTGCTTTTGCAGCAGTTCATCAATGCTTCTTTCTAATCATATAAAATAACTATTGAAGTACTCTTCCCTTTGAAAGATACTGACTAATTAGCCATGTTGTTGGTTACCAATACTACAGCTGCAGAAATTATCTCTATTTCATTTTAATCTCTGGGCTGCTTAGATAGTACTGCAGAATTAGCAAGTTTTGGGTTTTAAATCTTTGGTACAGAAACCAGTTGGCATTCTCTGGTTACAGGCATTAAGGCAAGCTTCTTTTTTCTCCCCCCAGACCATACCACGAGTAGCTGCTTTAGGTGTAGAGTGTGTTAGCTCCTTTGCCTTAGATTACTGGCTACAAACACATTTATTTCAAGCTGGAGTTCTGTGGTACTTACTGGGTTACCTCTTCAACTATGACTATACACTGGAGGAGAGCGGGATTCAGAAAAGTGAAGATTCAAACCACCAGGTAATGTTGCCGAGTTGCTGTCAACAAGCAAAGGATCAGCTGTTGTTTGCTGTCTCTTACTAAGAGACCAAATGTATTCAAGTGTTTGTTAGAATCATTGACTAGGATGAAGAGTAACATTAACAGAGAGTTTTTTAAGAGGATTTTTGTATAGTGATGAATGCTCTTAGAGTTTGTTGGGGTTTTTTTTGTTTTTTAAAGCATTCAACTGTTAAAGCTGCCAAAGCCCATAATTTCTAATGAACTTCATGCAAGACACTTTTAATCTATATCAAACAGTATAAAAGTAAATTTTTGCTATCAGAAGAAAGCTCTAGGTTTTCTCAGACTGTCTATATTTTTCAGGAGGTAGCAAATAGCCTGGCTAAACTCAGTCTCCTGGCCCTGAGTCGCCTTGGAGGGTATCTTTCTGATGAACAAGCTACCCCTGAAAACCCAGCGATCAGGAAAAGCTTGGCTGGAATGTTGACACCCTACATTGCAAGAAAACTTGCTGTGGTCAGTCCTACTGAGGTGAGCATCTGTTGGCCAAAACTTTCTCTAGTGATTTATAAAAGAAGTAGGTGGTCACTTCTAAACCACTGAACTCTCTTAGACCAACTTTACACCGAGAACAGCAGTGTAATTTTTAGTTGCAGTAACTGCAGGGTAAAGAGACTGGTTCAGCCTCAAACACTATGGACAGGAACAGCTTTATAGACTAATATTTGCAAAACAAATACAGGAACAAAAAAGTGAAGTTAATTGTTCAAGGCTTAATGATGATAGAGAGCAAAGGTTAAACTTAACTCTTTAAAAGTGGTGCCAAGGAAGTCATCTGTAAAGAGATATTGCAGGTAGTTGTTGCTCACTGTCAAAAATGGATGGAGAATCTGAAGTAAGTGTGTCTCAGAGCAGAACAAAGAGAACTAAAATTTAGATTGTACTTTTGTACATAACTTGCACATACTGTTTTTCCTGTAAATTTTTCCAATATGGGAAGTTTCCTACTTTAAACTTGCTCGTGTGATTAGTCTAGCTGTTAATGAGATTGAATTTACTGATACCATGAAACATGCTGATTACTGTACATAATGATCCAAAATGTGTAAATGTGTTACATCGTTTAAATTCCTTTTCTTAGACTCTGAAGATGCTTAACAGTAACACAGAGAACCCCTACTTGATCTGGAACAATGGGACACGAGCTGAATTACTTGAGTTTTTGGAATCTCAGCAGGAAAGCATGATTAAGAGAGTAAGATACTCTTTACTTTAAATCCCAGTACTATTTTTTAAAAAAAACTGTCTTTTGTTTTCCCATATCCTCTTGGGATGCAACGGTATGGTAAATGCAAGTATCCATTGTTGTCTACCTCAAAATCACTTTCTTCATTCCATAGTTTTTGAAAGATAACAAAAACCCTAAGATTTTACTTGTTCATTTCATGCTGTGTTTCAGTCTCAACTTCTGACTTACTGAAGTATTAAGTTTTCTGTTCAAGTATTGCCTATTTAATGATCAGATTATAGCTTTACGCTTTCTACGAGATTATTTTTTGTCTGAGCTTGTATGCTTATTTCTGCTTAAAGGGTGATTGTGACAAGAGCTATGGATCTGACTTTGTCTTCGGTGACCATGCAAAGGAACTTATTGTGGGAGAGGTTTTTGTTAGAGTCTACAATGAGGTCCCTACCTTCCAACTAGAGGTGAGATGTAGCTAAAAATTTTCCTGTTAAAACTAGTGTTTGGAATGCTGCTTCTTCCCGTTTATCTATCTGCGAGTGCAAATAGAATGAAGGAAATACAAAATATTATGGAATATTTCTTCAAGATCCACATGTTATGAGAAAGCTCTTTACTGGAGCAGAATAAATTAAAAGACCAAGTCTGTTGTAAGATGTGCTCTTCAGAAGTCTTAATGACTTTTCTCTACCAGCTTGTGATGCAGGCACTTGGGTTGATTCAATAATTCCAGGAGGTGGTGGTTCTGCCTATTGGCTTTACAGTCAATGTCTATGTATGGGCAAAAACACACCTGTTGGAGTAATGGTAGCTTTTTAAGTGTATGTTTAGCTAGAAATAGGGTTTAATGTGATCCAGCTGTTATAGTGATCATAGAGAAGATCTGCCTGTCTGTAAGAAGGGAATATGTGAAATGTAGAAGGTACTTGGATACAGTTTCTTCTACTGTGTTGCATCACACAGCTAAAAATGCTGTTCCTTCTACTTCATAGCTTCCTAAAGCATTTGCTGCAAGCCTCTTGGATTACGTAGGCTCACAAGCACAGTACCTTCATACGCTCATGGCAATAACTCAGACTGGGAAAGTGGAGTCCAATCAACATGGAGATCGCTTACGGAGAGTTGAAATGGCCCTGGAGGCTCTGAGAAATGTCATAAAACACAACCCAGGTAGGCTTAAAACTGAACTTCCCCAGTATACTCTTCTGTGGACAGCCTTAAAAACTCTGAACCTCTGTAGTCTGTATCTTCTAGTGAGAAAGAAGCTTTTTTTTTCTTTCTGACAGACTTAAACATTGTTGGTAAGTCATATAAGCTTGCTGGTTTTTTCTTTGCCTGGAGAACGTTGTCAGTAAATGTAGCAAAAGTTTGGGTTAAATTCAAGCCTTATCTGTTTTCATGTCTGAATCATTAGGTTTTAAATGTAATTCAATCCTGCTGTTGCTAGGAAGACTTAAACCTCTTGAAAGAAACTTGCTGTAATCCTTCAAAGAATCTGCAATTGATTTTTAAACTTCCTTGCATCAAAAAAATCCTCCTTGAACTTTGTGCTAGTAAACACCTAAATGGCACCTGTATTAGGGCTGTAGTAAAGCAAGAGGAGAAGATGCTCTTGAGAGTGGGCAGCAAAGTTTAATGAGCAGACATCAATGTACAGACTGGGAAAGCCTGAGACAAATTATTAGGATGTTTTCTTGCTATATTATATGCTGCTTCTAAAAGCAAGCAATGTTACTATTGTGGCATCTAATAATAGCTGGTTAGGATGTTCTCCGTGTTTTCAATTATAAACCTGAAGGCAGCTGCTCCTGCTGGAGACAGCAACCCTGTTCTGAGCTGGGACATTCTTAAAGGGCAAGTAGATTTGAAAACAATAGGTTTTGATGGTCAATGATAAATAAAATTACATCATTTGTTTAGTGGTTTTGTAAGAATACAAGTGACTAGGTAGTCCAAGAACTACATCGGTTACTTTCCTTGGAGTGGGGAGTTACCCTCTGTTTCTGAAATACTGTTGACCTGAAATTCTGTGGAAGCTAGATTAATAGAGAGGAGTTCATAATTTTCTAACTGTAGCAGGTGCTGTCCTGTATGATCTATTAAAACTTCTGTGGCAGACTACATACAGCTGTGTAGTCTTTGACACCTTTCTGTATAGTGAAATACAGGCATGGGAATTGGCCTTCAGTGAATGCTTTGGCTAGTATGGAGAGTAACTTATTTCGTCTCTTGCAGGTTCTGAGTGTGAATGCATAGGGCACTTTAAGTTGATATTCTCCCTTCTGCGTGTTCATGGAGCTGGCCTGGTGCAGCAGTTGGCTCTGGAGGTAAAAAACCAACCAACGAAAAAACAAACCAAATCCCAATCTCCCTATCTGGATGCTTTATATAATCACCATAAACAAACCTGATTGTGTAGCTGTTAGAGTAGATTCTAAAAAATGCTAAGACTGGGGTTCCAAGGTATCAGTTCCTCCTCGGAGGAACATGTGTCATGCCTGTGTCTTTGCATCTTTCTTGCCTAAAGAGACAAAATAATTTGGTGGCAGGAATAAATGTAAATATCAGTTCTGGTGGCCAGTGAATTGGCTGACTTCATACACTAGGTTTTCAGAAAGTGTCTGAATAGCTAAAGTATAATCAAGTGCTGTTTCTGATCTTTTGCAGGTAGTGAACATAGTAACAAGTAATCAAGAATGTGTTAACAACATTGCTGAGGCAATGGTCCTTGCTAACTTACTGGCACTCCTGCATTCCTTACCTTCAAGTAGGTACCATAGGATTCTCCATCTTGCAAGGCAAAGGGTTTCCAGCTCAGGAATTTATAAGAAGGCAGCTGGCTGAAGTTAGTTCCAAGTTTTAGGTTACAATGGTCTTGTTAGCTTTATAGGACAGAGAGCTGGGTTATGAAGAGAAGCTACAGTAAGAACACCTATATATTGGAACAAAGCTTTCCTCAGGCTTCCCAGCTGTTGCTGTTCTCATTCCAGTTGCTCAGCTATTAATGAGAGCAGTAAGGACAGTACTGCAATACATCTTCAGTGAAACATGGTGTTCCTATGCCCAGTCCTAATAACATTCTTCAGCTATCCTCACTTCAGTTACTCCTCACTACATAAGAAAAGCAGAGCTACCAAGCAGGAATCACTGTTTTTTTAAAGGAGATGACAGGAAGCAGGAATAGAAATAGATAGTTTTTTAAATAAATGGAAAATTGAGACCATCTCTGTCATCACACAAGCCCTATGATATGCTGCTATGTCACTTCTGTCTACTGATTTAAACATTAGTGACTATCATATCCAAAGCTAACAAGGATGGTTTACAAAAATGTTGTATGTGACCATTTTTTTGTCTTAAATGTGTGACCTGAAACATAGGAAATGCAGGTACTCTGATTACTTCTGAATTGTGTAGTGTTCCATTGACAAATTATTCCTGGAAATTTAGCTAATTAGCATCTAATTAAGAATTTATGCTGTATGGGATGTGGGATTGATTTGACATTGCTTAACAAACGTAGTGTAGGCAGAAATCCCTAAGCTTGTAATTGTTTGAAGCTTTATTGCAGTTTTTAATGTTTTCTGTTAAGATCAGTTACATTTATCTTCACTTATTCATTCTCTGTGACACAAAGTTCTTAATGCTCTTTATTTTACACAGGTCGGCAGCTTGTCCTTGAAACTTTGTATGCTCTGACATCTAGCACAAAAATAATTAAAGAGGCCATGGCAAAAGGTACAGTACTACACTGAAAGCAAATGTTTCTGCAACAATGGGTTTAAAGTGAATAGAGTGGCCACTCTTCCCATTAAAATAAGCACCGTGTAATTGGAGCATTTCTATTACTTGTGATCAGAAAAATATATTGAATGCTTCCTATCTCTTTGTTACAGGTGCTTTAATCTACTTACTAGATATGTTTTGCAACTCAACTCACCCACAGGTCCGAGCCCAAACGGCAGAGCTTTTTGCTAAAATGACTGCAGATAAACTGGTGGGTCCAAAGGTAAGAATCATAACAGGTCATGTTGGAACTTTTTCTTGATCTTACCTGCATTTCTCTAAAGGTGAGCAAAAAAATCCTCTTCTGTATCTGAAATACTCATGTAAGGAGCAATCGGGCTTTTTCAAAATAATTTAACTTTTAATCTGTGAGCAGACTTGTAGAAGCTGTTCTATGTACAGTAACTTGTATAAGCAGTTTGGTTTCCATTTGTAATGACTTTAACATTAGACACCTAGATTTCAGAGTCACTGGCTATTGCTATTTAAAATGATGGCACTGTTTTATTTTGTGGTGTTCTGGTCTAGTTCTTGACACTTCTAGCATTAAAAACAGTTGGACTTTGTGGAGTTTTCTATTTCTGTCAGTTAGTTTGTCATATGATACACTTAGTGTCATTTATGTTCATCCCTTCTAGGTTAGAATCATACTAATGAAATTTTTACCTGGAGTCTTCATGGATGCCATGAGAGACAACCCTGAAGCTGCTGTTCATATCTTTGAAGGAACCCATGAAAATCCAGAATTAATTTGGAATGACAGCTCCAGAGAGAGAGTATCAACAACAGTTCGAGAAATGATGCTTGAGTATGTGGAAACCTTATGACTGTTATCTTTAACTGAGACACTCTCTTAGTGGCAGTAAACCAGAGTAGCTGTAGAAGAACTGTGAGACAGAGCTCTGCCTGTGAAAAGTAGAATTCCTGCAAGCCAGACTTCAGTGAAATAAACTTGTTCACTGTTTGTGTACTGTACCAGTAAGTCAGTAATACAGGTGTAGTTTGTGCACAGTCCAGTTATTTGCTCGCTGCTGTAGGATTTGGAGGGATACAATGGGGGTACAATGGAGCTTAGAAACTGGAGCTGCTTCACAGTGATGGGGGGAGACTAAGGTGTCAAGTAGAGAAAACAACTGCTTTTTTTCCTGCTCATTAACACTTACTTTCTTTTTAAAGGCACTTTAAACTTCAGAGGGACAACCCTGACACTAACTGGAAGGTAAAAGTATACTGTTTCTGCTTTGAGTGTGTCCAGGGAGGCTGTAAGCCACATGATAATAGATGCTTGTATTGGACTCTTAATAGGCTTTTCTCTTAAAGTACTAAGAGGGATTCACTGCTATGCTGTGAACATGCTATGCTGTGTTCATAACTGAAAACATAACTGGTTTAATGTTGAACTGATGCTATTGTTACTGCTTGCAGCTTGAAACTAGACACTTATGCGTAAAACCACTGTCAGCATATTCTGAATATTCTGATAGTTCAGGTCATTCTTAATCTCATCAGAAGTCAGCAACAAAGGAGAATACTGGATTGCTGGAAAAAGGCTTGTCAGTACACAGCCATAGTAAACTTGCTCTTGGTAAATGTGAAGTAACTTTAGTAAGTCACTGGATCTCAAAAAATATTCAAGTCCTTAAGGCATTCCCTCACATCAGGCTCATCAGTGAGGTGTTTCAGTATGTAGTGATTCCCAGTATCTGTGAAAAGCTAGACATGACTTCCTCCTAGAAGTCCTCTAGTTCAACATTAAACCAGTTTTTAAACACATCATTATATCTATTTTGATCCAAATGAAAACTGGAAACTTCCCTAGACTGATGGTGAGAAACCTTTCCCTGAAGTGTGCAAGGAAGGAAAGGGCTGTTGTATCATCAGCCTTGTTGCTGGTGCTTCTCTTCAGCTAGGGTTTGCCAGTGTTGCAGCTGTAGGTTCGGTTATTTGTGTTTTTTGAAAGAAAAGTTCACTGTAGTGGTACTGCCTGCACTGCACTGTTCTTTCTACTGTCACTTCTTACCTCATGTTCTTTCAAGATGAAGGGTTTATTGGTTGGAGAATATTGTTATTGACCCTGACCACTTAGAGAAACAGTGTCAGACCTCTTAAATACCATTGTCAATAACTTCTACTTTACAATTCAACAGCTGCCTGAAGACTTTGCTGTGGTGTATGGTGAGGCAGAAGGTGAACTTTCAGTGGGGGGAGTCTTCCTCAGGATTTTTATTGCCCAGCCGGCCTGGGTTTTACGGAAACCAAGAGAATTTCTCATTGCACTGTTGGAAAAGTTTACTGAGCTACTGGAGAAAAATAACCCCCATGTAAGATGACTTTTTTCTGGTTCTATGCTTTGAATCTGTTTAGCATTCTTAAGTTTTTAGTCTTTTAGTTTCTGATTAGCTTAGATTCTCACACTTTCTTCCCATCATAAATGGGGTTTTCTGTCTGATTTCTGACTCTCTGTAAAAGTGTGTTGATATATTTGGGCAATTTCTGAACAGGAGTCAAAGTTTTTAAAGTCCCTGAAGCCATAGAATTAGCTTCAGTTAAGTCTTAGGGACTTAATTTGTGCTAGAGATGAGGCTTAACAAGTGAAATGTCTTCTAATTATTCCATGACTGACCAACCTAAAAAAATGGCACTTGTTCTACACCACTTAAAAATTTTCTGCTCTTTCTGTTGTCCTTCTGCAACACTAGCTTCTCACTCTAGTATAAATTATATGACTTACAGAAGGCTGCCACTTTAGTTAGTGTAATGAGTACAGCGAATGTATTACAGTTTAAAAATTAATTTTTAAACAGTATTTGGACAGATTTTGTGTTAGACTTGCAGGATGGAAACTAACTAGCATGCTGAATAAAATATGCATCTTTGTTACAAAGATGTAATAGCAGTTTGTAGAGGCATGCAGAATACACAAGGTGTGATGAATGCTTCTGCACAGATTGCAGAATCCTTTAGGAATTCAGGTGGTCAGCCAAACATCCATGCTATCAATGATTCCACCAAGCAACTTAGCCAGATATTGCATTCTCAATATGCTGGAAATAGTGCTTAGGAATTCCTGTGTGATCGGTCTTTGTGGGACTTGTGAATGTTTGCCAGTATTGGAGCTGATAATCATGTTCTTAACTTGTTGTTTTCACAGTTTGAGGGCAAAGTGATGTAAAAGCATTAGGGGGAAAAATCTATAATGGAAAGTGAGAAATGTTATGATGATACATAAGACTTTACTGAGTTACACTTTCTATTGATTTTTAATTTTCTGCAGGGGGAAACTTTAGAAACCATTACCACAGCAACTGTGTGCCTGTTCAGTGCCCAGCCTCAGCTAGCTGATCAAGTTCCTCCTCTTGGTCATCTTCACAAGATAATCCAGGCTATGAATCACAAGAACAATGCCATTCCTAAAAGTGCCATTCGTGTCATGCACATATTGTCAGACAATGAGGTACTGAATCATTTTAAGTGCTTGAGGGGAGAAAAGCATAGCTGGAGTTATTTGTATTGTTTAGTAGTGTTCCTAAAAGGGCATTGTTCTAACTGCAAATACTGTGTAGCAGGTGAGCAGGCACCTATAGCTAAATAATGGAGAATTGCTAGATTAAATACTGAGGAATGTGTGGTGTTGGCTGACCATATCTGCAATAACCATTAATCTTGGCATAAAATAAAGTCCTCAGGATATTTATCTCTCTACAGCTTTGTGTTAGAGCGATGGCATCGCTGGAGACCATTGGCCCTCTCATGAATGGAATGAAAAAGAGATCAGATGTAGTTGGGATAGCCTGTGAAACACTGAATCGAATGTTTCAGAAGGAACAAACTGACCTAGTAGCCCAAGTAAGTAGTACATTCTCAGACTGTAAAAATGTGGTATATTTAAACTGTTCAACTTAAATGGCATCTGGGAAGCCTCCTGGATGCTTTACTAATGTGCTTTTCTTGCTGGAAAAGTTTTTTTATCTAAAATGCAGACCTATTCAAGGATGTTACCTGAGCCTTGAAGCTTAATGCACAGGGTAGTGCTGTGTCCACTGAGAAAGTGTAGTGTAATGCCAACTAATTCAACTGAGTTTACACCTAGACAGAGCAGTATTGCTCGGCAGTGTCTTTACTTTCTCTTGTTTGTATTCATACAGTTCAGGAAAAATGGGCTCATTTTGGCATTTGTAGTAATAGCTGTTGGCACTTTTGGTTCACACTAATGCTAGTGATATAAAAATTCTGTATGGAACTTCCTGTCCATTTTAAGACAGCTCATTTGGGTATGTTTGCAGGCTTTGAAAGCAGATTTGGTCCCTTATCTTCTGAAGCTGCTTGAAGGTGTTGGTCTTGAGAACCTGGAGAGCCCATCTGCAACAAAAGCTCAGATTGTTAAGACTCTGAAATCCATGTCTCGTAGCCTGCAGTATGGGGAACAGGTGAGTACTCACAAGTCCTTTGAAACTTGGTAGGTGTGTGTCAAACTCTGAACATCCCTTGTTTAATCTTCTGGCTGTCACATGCATCATTCCACCTGAAGCGTTAACACACTGCAACTGCAAAATGATTATAGTTTGGAATTTCTTCACCTCTTGCTTGTGGAGAAGTCATTGGTTCAATGCATGTGAAGACCACTAATAAAAGAGACAAATCCAAAGTGCAGAAATGTTCTATGAGCTGGTTATCTTTAACTGACAGCTCTTCAGAACTTGTGTTATAAATGTAAATTTGTCTTCTGTTTTCTGAATAAATACATAACTGCAGCAGCTTTATGGATGTATATCTCAGTAAATTTGTCCCAGTAGTTAGAAAGGCACTTAATGCCTTTCACTTACCCTTTTGCTGAAAGCTTTCTCAATGGGAGGAAACTTGGAATAGGTCTTTCTTCCAAGTAGTCCCTATCTTGCTCTATTACAGGAAAAGTTATATTCTCCCTCAGCTGTCAGTGAGTGGCAAGTGCTGCTTCTAGGGTTGCTTTTCCTTGTCACCCTTTTGGGGAACAAAGGATAAAGTCAAGCTACTGAATACCTTTTTTTGAGCATTGTGTTCAGCTGCACAATTCACATGGAAAAGCAAGTGTCCTTGGAAATGTGCAACTATTCCATATCGCAGCCTGAACTACTGCCATGTTCTTCAGTGTAATCCCTTCAGAATGGTTTGGCAATGGGGTTGTTCCCCTAGAACATGACAAATGGCACTTGCTCACTGTGTTATCTCTTCAAATGCTGTAGGTAAATGAAATTCTGTCTCGTTCTTCTGTGTGGAGTGCCTTCAAGGATCAGAAACATGACTTGTTCATTTCTGATACACAAACATCAGGATACCTCACAGGTTAGCAACTCTTTCCTGTTTATGTCCTGAGTTATACTGAACTGTTATTTAATTGTCACACTGGACTCTAGAGTTACTGTTTATCCCCAGGATCTAGTGCCATCACATGGTCTGAACATTCAGTGCTGTACAAATACAGTAAGTTTTTAAAACACTTACTAAACGGTAAACTTCTTGCTGGTTGTGAGTGTATTTCTCTGCATAGTCTTTACTTAGAATCTGACACTGGCAAGACTTGCAAGTACTCTGTAGTGATAGAGCAGAGATGTAATTGAAATTGATGAATAACAGTAGCTTTCCATGCTTTGTCAGGATCAGTCTACTTCAGTTCTAGAACACAAGTTTGTCTACAGTTGGAGGGATGTGTAAACTGTTTTCAGAATCACTCAGACTGTCTGTATTAGTTGGCTGTGTGAATTAACAAAACTTTAGTGTTAGGCAGGTAGTTGTACTGTTGGAAAAGTTGTAATACTAAGTAGATTGGAGTACGAGGCTATGTTCCAGCCTGAATCAGTGGTCTGCCAGGGTGGCCTTGTGCCTGTACATGGAGCTTACAGCATATGCTTCACTGCAGCTTCACCCACCCTTGGGTAGGTCCCCTGCTGGTGCCACTAAGATTGAAATGGCACCCCAGATGCACCCCACTGGTAGTGAAGAAGAGCATTTTAGCTGTGTCTGCTGTGCACTGTATGCACAATAAGGTTTAGCTACTGAGGGAACTTTCTTGCATGGTGCAGACGTAATCCCAGATCAGTTATGTCACTGCAAATCAACTCCTGTTCTTCCTTCACTTGAGCAGCACTTGACAGACACAGTATCACAGTCCAAAACATTGCTATCACATAAAATATTTTCAGATGTAACAAATAATGACATTGCAGCAAACTATCAAAAGCAACACATGATGTAAACTTCTTACTTACTCCTCTGTAGCCATCAGCTGAACAAACACTTGGTCTTAAAAGCTTCGCCTCACAGGTGAGGTTTTAAAGTAATTTTTTACAAGCTAGTGTGGACACAGCCACGTGCCACATGGAACTTCCTCATCCAACCCAATACAGGAATCTTGGTAAAGCTTTTGAGCATAACTGAACTAAGGAGGTATAAATTAGATGGCCAAAGTTTTTCTTGCAAGATACTAGTATGTCTTTTGAGAAAATGAAGCAAGAGCCTTTCAAGTCAGGAACTACAAATTCTAGAAGTAGTTGCTTGTATTTTGAGAGTAGGTATTGCAACACTTGATGCATTTTTTTCACACAGGATTCTGCGCTTTAGCTCTCAACAGGAGTTTTCTGGTATTGTATTGTTTAATGCCAGTTTGACAAAGAACACTGGAACTGATCAGTTTGTACTGACTTTTCTTGGTATTTCATAAACATTATAAATTTAGGAATAGGAAGAAAACCTCACTGATTATTGGCCAGGAACTGAAACTATATCAGATGTGGTCAGGCTTGAGACTGGGGGCAATACAGTTTTCCAATTGCCTTAAGGCCTGTGCTGCTTTTAATTGCCTAATGTTTAAGTGCTTGCCAATGTAGAATGAAGGTGCTGTACAAATGCAAAGTGTAGATGGAAACCAAGCTTTATTTTTAACCTCTCTTATCTTGTATTCTGCCTTATGTCTTGCTTCAAATTGCTTTGCCATTTGCACTTCCCTTGAAACTTCCCTTGCTTATTTCTCTTCCCTCAGGTGTCTCTTCTCCTTCCCTTCTAACTGGCAGCAGTCCCCTTCACCTGAGAAGTGGGCTTTAGATCTGCTGTGTCAGGCAGCTTGCTAACTTCTGTGTAGCTCTCTAAAGCAGGTAGATACCACCTCGCAGAACGCCCGCTGCGCTCGCTGCATTCCGAATAACAGATGCATGTCCTAGAGCTGTACAAATGCATGGTCCCAGACTGCCCAACACCAACACACTTGCCTTCCTCGAGCACACAGGAGCACTACACTGACAACTGCTCTGGCTGGTACTTGCTGGTACTACACAGGAATTCAACTTTGGAACTATGTTAGGAATCCTCCATAATGGAAAAGCTTCAGGCAAAAGATAACTATGGGGAATTTTTGCACTAGGATGGGTAGCAGCAGGTGTAACACTTGGCAGGTTCCACTGATGGGCTGGCAAAGAGAGATCCCCTCCTGCAGTCAGAGAGCTTTTTATTGCCAGAGGCACTGCTTGCTTTGCTCTCTGCCTCAAAGTAGTAGTGTGGGACCGTTTGCAGCGAGACAAACCACGCTCTGATGTTCTGGCTGAAGTGGGAGAAAGGAGGGTGGGGCAGGAAGGAACAGTAAATTTGGGAGAAATCAGTGAGGATGGCATAAAGGGGAAGAGTACAGGACCCAGCAAAACTTAGTATGTTGCATGTTGGCAGTGTAGGCTGGAGGTCTAAGACCAAGTCAATCATTGTATTGGTGCAGGAACGTTTTGTGAGTGATCAGTTTTCTAGTCATTAATATGATAAAAATTACTGTTAAAACACCTCATGCTGCAACCTAAGTTTTTATTGCATTTGTGGAAAGTTTCTATATGACTAAGGTTTTAATTCCAGGCTTTAATTCCAGAGAGAGGGACTTTGCCTGCAGGGCAAAACTGATTGCCCCTATCATAATCAACATGTAAACTTAGTAATGGTGTGAGTCCTGCATCTCCAGTATAGAATTTGTTTATCCCAGGAATGCTGTCACTTTATTCCAACTGAAGGCACAAAATGATGGCTAGACAAGCTTTAGGCAGTTCTGGTTCTTTATGGGGCAGTCCATTGGGCTTCCTGGAACTATGCAGCTGGGAAAGACCTTTACAACACTGAAAACATATACAAGGAGACCAGTAGTGGAACACATGCCTGAACTCACTTTAATTCCATGGCAGGGCCTTTCTTTAGCAAAGGAAGGCCATCCCCGCTTTACTGCTGCTTCTGTGATGGGAGGTGAGATGGGTAATGCAGGTGGTTGGGGTTTTTCTTCACTTATTTGGCATTTCAGAATAAAAAACAAACTGAGTAAGCCCAAAAATGGTCCCCACAAGCTATTCCACTAGATAGACTAAGAAGTCTTAATTTCTAGTGTTCCTAGGTTTTAAAGAATCTAAGAAAAGCTCTTAAGTGTTCTTGTGTATGGTGTCTGGTTGACTTAGATGATGTATCTGAGTGTTACCAGAGGGAATAAAGCTGTTCAGTCACCCAGGAGAAGGAAAACTAATCCCCAGTATTTGTTTTCCTCCCAAAAGGCCCTGGAGTTGCTGGTTACCTCACTGCAGGGACGACGTCATCTGTAATGCCCAACGTACCACCCCCGGTAGACAACGAAGTGGGAGATGTCAGCTAAGGACTGGAAATCTTGTGGAAGAGACAAAGGCAGACTGGCCAGTGATGAGGAACAGCACTTTCCTCCAATACATTGAAGTGAACTTACTGCCTTTCCAGGTGTTTATGACAGTGTTATTCCTTTTTTCTATGACTTTTTTTTCTAGGAAAAGTCAGTGAGTCTAACTACCACACTGTAACACAAGAAAGCACTCTGTGGATCAGCTGAAATGGGTACACAAGAATTTTTTCTTGTTGTACATAAGCACATTTTGTTCCTTTATATTTGTTTACAAGACTGTGAATCAAACTTTCCTAGTTTTTATATTTTATGGATTAGCATGACTGGAGTTGAGCTACAGTCTAGAGAAATTGGGCTAAAATAACTTTGACCTCACCGACCCCACTAAAAGGGCATCCCTTCATTTCTCAGTCTGATGTGATCACTTCCATTGAACATGACCTGAAAGGGTTTGTTCCTGCACCAGTTCACTCATGTCCTTAATCATTAACATTATCTTCTTCCTCAGATCGAACAGCATTAGACATTTGTATGTATAACTGGCTTGACCAAATTGACGAAGCTTCAGCAAAAAAACCTTAAAAAGTTGACATGTTATGTAAGAAATTAGTGTAATTGTGAAATGTTCTATACATTATCCAGTATATAAAAACTTTCTATATTGAGTGTACATTATACAGATCATTCATATGTACATAGAATTTTAAAATAAAGGGAATTAAGAGCCTTGTTAATGAGATAAAGGTGGTATTCTTGTCTAGCTGTTCATTGAAAGTGAGAGAAATTAGTGTGGTCAGAAACCCTAATTAGAACATGGCTAAATATGATCCTGGGCATTCTTGGTTGAAAAAACACTTTGTGCAGGTTCTGACAGCCTAGAGCAGAACTCCTGAACCACATGTAGTAGTACACTGCAGGTGCTTTTTTATTTGAAGTGCATTTCAGCCACTGACCTGCTGACACTCTCAACTTCCTAGAAAACATTCTTGGCAGGAAGCAAGAGGAAACTGAGGTGGATGGAAAGGTAAACAAGAATTACTGCTTTCTCAAAAGAGGTTATAATCTTGGTTTTAAGTATAATGAGGTAAGGAACTTGATGGAATGCTTCTAGTTCTAGGTACTCTGCCACTGTACCCCCTGCGTGACCACTGCAGCTGTAGCTGGACACCTGCAGGTGAGCACTCGGCTCTGGGCTCAACGGCAGAACTGACACAGCCTCATAGCCTCATCCTGCAGACTGAGCCAAGGAGAGTGTGTTCTTCCCAGGCTCCAACAGGAAGTAGCTTGGGGGGGGAGGGGAGGGGGCTTATTTGTTCTTGCAAACAGTAAACCCTTGTTCCTTAACTTCACTGCCCTTAAGTTACCAGCTCTGCGTAAGATGAGAAGCGATTATCCTAACTCCAAGCTCCAACCTTTTGTGCTGCCCTGAGCCTCACTTGAGGGGAGCTGGGAGCAGGACTGAGTGTAGTCTCGGGACAAGGCAGCTGAGAGCAGGAACTGGGAGTAGAGAGGGTTGGACTGCAGCTGAGCTTTGGAAAAATAAAAGCATGGTACTACCTCCAGTGTTCCTCAATTTAACAAATTTAAAAGTTTAGCCTAGCTTGCAATAAATTAAATTTTGTGGGACTTCTGACTCAAAACTGCTTTGTCTACAATAAAAGGATAAAATGCTTTGAGATTCAGAACAAAGAAAGCACTTGAAGCCTGTTAGAAAATAGATTTTATTTAACATTATAAAGAAACCCAGATAAGTTATTGCATGGCATTCTACAAATTCTTAAAAGCAAGCCTGTAATTATTAAGTGTAATAAGTGCAAATAGTGAGAGAATTGCTTCCAGTTAGAATCAAGTTTTTGTATTCATTAATTTTTACCTTAGAGACCGTTATTACACTGCAACTTTTCCCTTATCTTCCCTCCATTTGAGAAGGCTTTATGCTGACATTAGATTTTTGCAGTGAGTTTCTTGGACTGATCAAGGAGTTCCCACCTTGCAATTGTTGAGAGATGAACTTCATCGGGCCCATCTGCTAGGCGCAGGGTGCGTATGGACGCGAACCTGTGGGGGAGAGCTCAGTTAGGGCTGGGTTCCTGACCTGCCACGGCAGCCACACGGGAGCTCTCAGCACTGCTTTTGCTGCCCTTTTGACACTCCTTGCTTTGAAAAGTGCTATCACATGGGAGATACTGCAGCAAAATCTTTCTGACACAATTGAGATGGATGGGCTGGGAATTCAGAAGTTTTGCTTCTCCCCGAGGCCATAAGAGGTAACATTACATTTTAGAAGCACATCCTCTTTACTGCTGACAAGAATTATGTTAGGTTCAGTGCAAGCTTTTACTTTCTGTAAGGCTATTGCACTAGAAAAACAATTGTTTTGAATTTTATAGCTTAAAGGGACACACACTATTATTTCATGCTGAGGTGAAACAGCGTGTACTGGTGTTACAAATTGTAACAGAAATGTAAAAGAAATGCTTAGAATCTACAGGAAATCTTCTTTAACTCACATGAATGCCAAAGGAAAATCCTGGGAAACTCCAGCTCCACCACACACTTGAACTGCACAGTCAATCACTTTAAGTACAGCCCGTGGAACAACCACTTTGGTCATGGCTACCTGTAATTAGAAGAACTCACATTATCAGTAATAGTCTCATAAGCAAGTGGAAATATTTACCCAACACTTCTATTGAATATTGGCGTCTCTCAGTACATTCCTTCCTCTTGGGGTTGGATGAGAGCTCTGCTGTTCCGGTTCCCAGGGTATGGTAAAACTGTTTCCAGTCACTCAAAACTATATTACTGTGTTGAGACAAGCAAGCAATGCTTAAACAGATTCATCTGTTTCCAACTGAGATTACTCACCAATCTCTGAGAATTAAAAGCATATCTTAAGGCTGTTTTCAACATGGAGTTATTCTCTACACTGAGAATAATAATATTTAACAATATGTTTTACCTTGTCTTTTAACCAGCTAAATGCACAGGCATTGCATCCATCAAGTCCTAGCTACCAAAAAATAACATTTACCTCTCTCCTTGCTCTTCTGTTGCCCAACATGTCGATCTTGTGGGCTGTCTGTAGTGTGAGCAGGCGAGCCTGTTCTATGCTAAGACGGCATTCGGCAATCCAGTGGGCAACAACTTCCTGCAGAGGCCAAAGCCAACAGCAGGACATCAGTTAATGCCTCTGAGCACACATGGAGCTGCACCTCTTCCTCAGCATGAGCACACTACAGCCACTCATGTGCAAATTAAAGCATATCTAATATCAGGCATAATAAAACATTAGACAAACAGAAATATTAAAGATAGAACAATTCTTCTCCTGCTAGGAAACAAGAAAAAGGGAAAACTTGTGGATTCTGGCACATAATTAGGCCCTACTGTGTGCTGACCATTTTCCTGAAGCTCTTCCATAGCTGCTTTTTCCCTTCCTGCTTTCCTTTACCCCTTACCATCCCTCACAGCCTTCTCTCTATATAATAAACTCCAGTATACAGAAATAGGGGGGTGAAAGGGGAGAGGAATTCCTTGTTCTGCTTATACTGGTGGTGTGTGACGCATAGAGGCAAAGAGCTGCAGGGTGGTGCCTGTTGCCTCTGACTGATGATAAGTTAGATAAATTCTCTGTATCCAAAATAAAGTTATAATCTTGGCAGCCCTGCTCTTCTTGGCTAATTCCTCCCTGAAGCCAGCATACCACAAGAGAAACAAATGTGTGATGCTTGTCAGTGCAAAAGCTGTTTGGAGCCTGAGCCAGCCTCAGGGACACTATGCTAGGGCTGGGGGTTTTGTAGGACACACAGGCAAATGTGCAACACTTGCTTCAGTGCAGTCTGGAAGCCCAGCTTGGCTGGTGCCAGCAAAGGTGATCTGAACCTGGGTGGGGTGTTCAGTTCTCCTCAGTTAACAGTTCCTCGGGTCATAAATGAGGGCGTGGGTGGGGATGGGCACACTGGTACTCAAGGAAGCCACCAGCCTCACCTTGTCACCCATCCTCACTGTAAAGAACCTGCATGGGCTTGGCAGCTGCCTCAAAGTTGGGCCTGTGGCTTCATCAAACATCACTGTTACTTCAAGAAGCTTCTGAGAGCCAGAGTGTGCCTCATGCACCCCTTAGTCATTCTAGGTTATGTTGGTTAAAGGAAGTTGGGCAATTACATGACTGGAAATACAGATATGTAAAATTGCTCCCTCTGGATCTGCACAAACAATTCACTACTATCCATGCCAGATACTAATTCAATTTCCTCTTTCCATTGCTTTTACTAGTTTTTTCCAATAAAGCCATCCTAGATGTTGGGTAAGATTAAGGAATATTTGAAATGTGACAGGCCAACTACCAAACTGATGGTTCTTATATAAAGCAGACTGAAATTTCAGTATTTCAATCCTGAGCAAGATAAGAGCAAGGATCTTCAATCTGCCCTTGATGTGGTCTGTACTTTCATAAGCAACTACAAATATTTAATCAAAGAAGTAAAATTTTCAGTGAAACTTAGACCCCTCAGTGTCTCCAGTGATTGTGAATGGAGACAGCCAGGTGACAGAATGGATACACAAAAATTGTGAATTCAGATAGTAACTACAGAAACACAAACTGCATGCCTGAAAAAATACCTGTCCAAATTGATCAGGAAAAGCAGAGAACACACAGTGACAAAATCCATATTCAAATCTAGCAAAGGATATCCAATTCATTGCATATTGCAAGGAAAAAAAAAACCAGAAAAAAAGAAGATGCTGTAGGTTATGGTGATAAATGGGAGCCTTGCAGTATGGGTTTGTTTTTTTTTTTTCCCCTTTACCACCCAAAATTTTATGACTAGTAATTCAAGATTAGGGCACAGCTGCTGCCCTGCCCATTATCAGAGCCACAAGGCGGTGTGGGCAAAACGCGGGTCAGTGTGTGAACTGAGCCAACGAGGGACGGTGCTTACGTGCTGATAGAGTTTCCTGCCGAAGGCCTCGCGCTGGGCCGCGCGCTGGCACAGGATCTCCAGAGCGGCCTCGGCCACACCGAGGCACCGCATGCAGTGATGGATCCGGCCCGGCCCCAGCCGGCCCTGGGCTATCTCAAACCCCCTGCCCTCACCTGCTTGGAAAGAAAAAACAGGCTCTGCAGACTCTGTGATTCCTCTTGAAAGGGTCCAAGACCCAAGCAGAAGTGGTCCCATAGCAAAATACAAGAACCAGAGAGGAAATAGAAGAAATCAAGATCTACACTAAGTGAGAAATAGGGCAGAGTTCTCCATGCAGGGGATCACACTGCTGGCTTGCTTGTTACTTCCTTTTTCAGTTCTGCCAAGTACCGACCATGGAGTGCATCAGGACATTCTTTCTAAAAGTCTGTAAAATCTATAAGAGCTGCTTCTGGGGGAAGAAGAGCACACACAGACTTTGCTTTGCTCTACTTCAAGGCAGTGATACTTGTGTGACAGCCAAAGCTGCCCTGCCTCCTTCTGCTCTAAATAAGGTACAGTCAAGCAGCAGATAGGCTGCTAAAGGAAGAGTGGGCTCTCTCAACTGACCAGAGCTGTTTAAAATAACTTAAGGTGATTCATGAAACAAAGCACTGTCTCATAAAGCTTGGTTCATTGTTGTATGTATTAAAAATTAATCAGTGCTGAAACTCACCCAGTATTATATTGGAGACAGGTACTCGCACGTCATTAAAGTGTATCTCAAAATGTCCTCCATGGATCTCATCTACAAAGATAGAAAACACAACAGCAGGGTAAAATGAAGGAGGATAAAAATACAGGCCTCCAGTTCCTAGCCCTTCTAGATATCCATTTTTACTGATTTATTTCATACACAATATTTATTAGTATAACTGCGGCTTCTGAGCCTGCTAAAAAAAATGAATACATGTATAGCTCATAAATATGATCACCTACCCATGTAGCCAAACACTGAGAGAGGTCTTATCAGCTTCAGCCCTGGGGTGTCCATGGGAACAATAATCATACTGTGCTGCTTGTACCTGATCAAGACAAAAAGCACAGTTAAATCTGAGCCTCCCTTTTGTCTGCCCCTTCTGCTTTTTTCATTTTCCATCCTCAATTTGGGACTTGCATAAAGCCAGTGCTGAGATTTACCTGTACCACCTGCACCATCCTGCCCACACAGTGTGGCTTCTTGACCCCCAGTCAACAAATGAAAATGTATTAGTGGCACCTAATGCACCATGACTGAGAAACTCCTGCTGCTGTCCCTTCTGTGTACACAATTCTGTATCACCCAGTCAGTTCCTCCCCTTCTACCTTTCTGTTTTGTTCTCAAAACGAGTTTATCAGAACCATCATCTTGGCTTGCTTACAGCTTAGGAAAGAAATCCATCCCCATGTTTACATTCCTTCAGAATATTTAAGGCCAGTTTTCAGTCACACAGAACTGGAGTTAATGCCCCAGGTCTCTGAATTCAGTCTCCAGTTCTAGCAAGTGGAGTGTCACATAATCCCCTCCATTAACTTCTCTTCAGCTTCTAAGAGCTCAACAGATGCCACTGTCTGTACAAATTCCCAGGCAAACCTTTCTGGGTGCTGTGTGCAAGTTACTGATTGCTTCTTGGTGGAACCTAGCCAAACCTAAAAACTTCAGATTATTCATGGGATTTGGGCTAAAATCCCTCTTAGATAAAAATGTCACAATTCTTTTGCATTACACGCTGTGTGATGTTAATAGCACCAGACATGTAGCACTTTATTCATTACTTGTATAAATTTTTGCAAAAGCTTGCAATTCTAGTTTGGTAAAGAGTTGAATGTGTTTTTGTTTCAGACAACTTTCTGTATCTACAGATAACTTTGTGGAAAACTTAGTAACTTCAGGTCTCTGATGTGCCACTTGTACCCATTCTATTCAGGGAAGCTCTGAAATTTTTGGTTTTATTATTCAAGCATTATTATTTATTATTTCATTCTTCCTGGTGTTAATTGTTTTATACACTACACTTACAAAATAAATTGTAAGCCAGAGTTGCTGGTTGTTGATGCAGACTAAACAACTGATGCAGACTAAAATTTATGTGACCAAGATAAAGCTAGTGAAACCCCCAGAATATCCTGATCCAATTCATCACACAGCTGCACAAATACTGGTGCATTGCTGGTGAAATGGAGAGAGGTGGGAAGCATGCCAATGAAAGATGGTAACAGTGGAAATGTTGGAAGGACTCAGTCAACAGATTCTGGCAGCAAAACAGGAGCTCAGGCTACAAAAGACAAGTGCTGAGGTTTAAAACATCCCTCTAATTTAGAAGCACATCCATCTGGTCAAGGCAATTAATGGCATTTCACTTAACAAAATTCTTGCAAGCAGTGACTCCTCCAGGGAACAAGTTTTAGGGAATTCTGAATGTCCTAGGAATTCCTACCTGGATGCTGATGAGTTTTTGGTTTTGCCCATTACAATTGCCACTTTGCAATTCGGGTTCCCAGCACCTTAAAAAAGTGGCAAACACAAAAATTGTTTTTAGTATAAAATCTCAGTGTCAAATCAAATGAAGTTTCATAATAAGAAACCCTACTCCCTTCCTTTTGAGAGGCAGAAAATGCAATCTACCCCTGTGTTTATCTTCTGAAAATCACACTGAAACAAAATACATATTTATACTTATCATGTAAAAGGGATCTGATTTGTGGGAAGGGGAACATGAAAAGCCAAACATCCAAACCCTCCAGGTCCATCACCTATTCCTGTGAAAAGGGAACAAGAAGGTACTTGAAATGGAATCTGATTACTTCAGTCTCCACTACAGCTGAGCAAATAAGTGTGATACAACAGCACATCTAACAAGGTGACAGGCTGCCATTTCAAAAGTAAAATTTAAAAAAAACTTCTTCAACTTATAAAGACTGGAGGGTCTATGTGGGAATGAAACACCAATCACACTATAACCAAATTATGTAGATAAGGCTATCAAAGGGTTACTATGATAACTTTGCTACTACTTCAGCAGAACTTCTCTGGAATGCAAAATTTCTCCCTCTTTACAAAAATGATTTTAGATAGCACTTTGAAGAAACATCTGAGTGAAAACTGTTACCTGAAAATAGCCTGCTAGCATTTCAAGCCATTCATAACATTACTTGAGATGTTTCTTATTATGGATATATTTATTAAGCCTTTGTAGCATAAAGACAGCACTTTAATGTACTAGTTCTGAAAAAGATTCTACCATTGATTAAAATAACATTTCTATGACCCTTAAGCCTCCCTGTCTTTTTCTTTAAAGGTTCCTTAGTACCAAAGCAAGCTGTCATTCCTTTCAAAGTCTCCCACAAACAATAAAGCTAGGAAAAATACCTCATGGGTATAGCAATCAGTAATTTTTTATGCAGATGACAACCTTTGTAGAGATTCAATTCAAGGCTTGATCTGTAGCAACTTAGCTTTGTTCTGATGTTAGAAGCAAATACAACTTTATGACTTCTCTGGCAGCTGTTCTTACAAGGCTTGGGAGACTCTGGTCTGGACAATGCAACCACCTGGCTTTGAGCTGAGCCACTTCCTCCTACAGCCACTGTGATGGGAATTGGGAGAGAGATTTATTTAATTGTGATGAACACTCCCTGTTTGGAAGGCCAGACTGCCAGATGTTTACTTTCCTCTTTTGCAATATGGTATTCAGCCACTCTCTCCAGAGGGGGCTTACAGGGTGGCCCATGAGCTGTACAATGCCAACAAGCTAAAAATCCCAGTGAAAAGCTTTGGGCAGGAGCATAAATCAACTTGGTGGGGGAAAAAAAAACCAACAAACTGGATCCCAAACACTTGGCTCACTTGGGCAACTGCAACAAGCAGCTGATCAACCCCAAATGACCCCAACATAGTCTTTGCTGGGTACTATCCTGCACAGGGAAATGTCACCTCTGCACAAGGGATATTTGACTCCTCTCCTTTTCAATGGAAGGTAAAGAATTGCACAACTGCTATTTTCTAAAACAAACCTATGTTCAAGTGAGGTTTACAACAAAAGGTATTTTGACTTTCTGGAAACTCCTGAAAAACTGTTTTGTAAACAATCCTCAATCTCTGCTTCAAAATGAAGAGCAAACATAACCATGTTGTATGAAAAAAAAACCCCAAAACTCTCACAAAACCTCAGAAGAAGGCTTCAACCTCACTGTTGAACTCAGTGAGGAGTTCACTGAGAGCTGGACATCTGGTTAGATGTTCTAAATCATGCGTACACATTTCTGGAAGGCAAATGAATACCTCCATCTTATATGTGCTTGTTCCAATCTAAGCACAGATTCCTGGCCCTTCTATTCCTTAGAGTCTGAAGTCCTGAAAAACTAAAATAAATTTTATGTCACTTCAACCCATAAAAGGCAGAAAAAAAGTTCTAGTGTAATGCAAGACTCTGAAAAACTCCAGTGCTTTGACAGAATGCAAACAGCCTGGATGGAATAAACACCCCTTTTGTAAATGACATTTTCACATCGTTTACAGAATTCAAAGATATTGCTGGAGGATGGAGGGGAAGAGTCAGAGAAGCCTGTTATTTTGGTAGGAGTTACAAGTAGTTTTAGTAAGAAAACTCATGATTGAAGAAACACTAGATATTGCAGAAGGTCAGTTTTAACCATATTTCCATATTGATGAGCTTTCAATAAAGTTTTCAATGTATATGGCTGCAGAAACCAAAACTTTTAGACCACAATGTTGCGACACTGGTAAACATCTTTGGTTTAACTAACTTCTTATACTTTTGAACTCTTCATGGCACTCACATAGTAAGGCAAAGATAGTATTTTAAAATGTGCTAAGAGTGTTGATCACAATCCCATTAGAAGCCTAATCTTTGCTATCAGAGGTGTAACATGCTTAAGTTTACTGATCTTTACACAATCAACTTATACAGGTTCTTTCTGGTGGAGAGACTACTAAATGTGGCAACATTTGAGTACCACCTGTACTAGAGGAATCTGCCATAAAGTCTGCTCTCAGAAGCCAGCAGCATTTTAATTCTTACTATGTATTTATTTTTCAATGTTCAGCCTTCAATTTCCTGTCTAAATGACTAAGGCCAGATAAACTATTGCCTGAATGCTGAATAACTATGATTTTTGCAACATTGGCTGCTGTACCCCTCAGCCCAGCAGGTTACTTCTCTCTGCTAAAGGTCAGGGGTATGTGGTGGTTTACAGACCTTCCTAGACAGGCACTGACAAACACATGTTCTGGACTCCTCTGTAAGAAGAAACTGGTCTTGTAGGACCAACACCCTTAGTAAGGTAGATGGCAGCATGGTAATGATTGTTGGAATGTGGGAGTCTCCTGATGGAGAAAAGGGACACACAAGAGCCCGCAGTAATTTCTATCCACTAGCATATTGTATTCCAAAGTTTTATGTCAGCTTTCTCCAGATAACAGTGCAGGCAACTGGTTCATGGAGAGCAAAGACTATGCTGTAGCTGCAAGCAAACATGCAATACTGGGGCTGTGCAGCTGCAAGGGCTTTGCAGTCCTGCCACTGAATGTGGCTGCTGGTCCTTCCCAGCTGGAGCTCACAGGCCCTGATGGTGGCAGGGAGAGCAGGTGATCTGTTTAGGAATGTTTTTTCCATGCCACTTTCACACACCCACAAGTGTTTTTACTTAAGGAAGACCCATGTTGTATTCACTCTTACTTACTAAATAAGTTTTGTTATTTTTGACCCTACTGAAATACATACATGACAATATTGTTTCATTACTCTGACTGGAAGGATGTGTCCTCCGTGCACCCCTGAGAAGTTACAAGGAGCTGAGGAATGCAACAAGCAAGGCAGGATTCACATGAATGGCCTTCCTACAGCCTGCCCACAGAACCTCTTGGGCACTTTTGCAGGCAACACACAATTCCCTGAGAGCATTCTCAGCTCTAACCTGATTATTCCATCTTGTTGGACACCCTAGTGATACAAAGCCTATCCAGAATTGAAAGTTTAATTTGTTTTAAAGAGATATAGCTCAGGCCTCAAAGCCATGACATGATCTGTGAGGAGAGAGCTGGGAAGAAGCTCAAGCATCTTATCTGCCACTGTGAAGAGCACCACTGAAGTACTGTGATGACTCAAGATGAAAGCATTGCAAAAATATACACAAATATTGTAGCACTCTTCCTCTAGACTACAATTCCTCTCCCATCCCACTTTGTCATTCTGAAACAAAATATAACATGTGGAAAACATCTGCCCATTACATTCTTAGCTGCCCATTTTTTAAGAACCTTTCCTTTCACATATTTCAAAGTTATTGAAGCACAGACAGAAGGTTAATCCAGTCATGGCAGGTGCACCAGAGTGCCAAAAACCCCAAAAATCTAACCTCTGGTCTTCTTAATATGTTTCTCTGTTGCTGGGCTTCAAGATTGCATTTACTGAAGGTCACTAGGTTGTTATCCAATCCAAGATAATTCAAACAGGTCACTAATTTGATTATGAGATTGACTGGCAACATTCAAGCCGCTGAGAACTCTCCCCCAGGATGCAGGACTCTCTGCTTGTATTCTGGTTGACAATTTTCTACTTGCCTTCACATATTTTCCTTACCATCTTTCTAGTTTCAAATACTGAAAAAACCCCTTTCCCCAACCTCACAAAAAGCAACAAAAAGCAACTCATATTTCTACTGTATTCCCTAAAAAGGGAATACAATAGAAGGAGGGAATGTAAGGATCCCTTAAAGTTTTATACAGTCAGCATCAAAAGCACAGTACTGCCCTGAGGAAAGAATGAGTGACTCCCTGTGGTGTCTGAGGCAGTAACTCAGCCCCAGATGCACCTCCTTTCTATCCTTTTCATCTTTTTAATGTGTTGTTTGATAAAAGCCTCTTGATGATGTATAAAACATTTGGACTTCCAGGAATAAAACCACAAACAATAAAAAGAAGCAGTCAGAGTGTGCTGACCTTCCAAAGAGCAGTCATAGTCTGTGGGAACAGGAAGGAATGTAGGAAGTGTACATGCTCAATACAAGAAGAGTCTCCAGGAAAGCACAGATTTTAAAAGTATTTTTTTTAAACTGTCAAGTCAAAATGAAAGTGCAATGGACTTCCACATGAGGGTGTGGTGTTTGAAGATAAAATGCAATGTGTCAGAGCAATTTAGATCACTTCACTGAGGCACGTCTCAGTTGCAGTACCTGCTACTCGTCTGCCGACAAAAGGTTAGTTTTATTTTAATCCTTACTGCTCTGCATATCGGATTATATCTTCTTTGCATACATTTACTCTTAGTTAAGTTGGCTTTTCAGAGAGATATCATTTCACAGAGGCATGTCTCCTTTCCAGAATCAAAATTAGATTAGCTGAGGAGCAGGACAGAATACTGCTTAATTTATCAGAGGAAAAAAAAACCTGTCTGTTTAAACTAGGGATATTGATTTAATTCACCATCACTCATACAATCCCACATCAAGTTTAAACACACAAACACTGAATTTCTGTGTGGAAAGGCTGGAAGGCTGAAATAAATCTGCAAGAAAACATGCAGTTGCAGATTTAATATATTTATTAGTATACCTCCTAGAAAACACTATTTGAAAAACCAGCAGCTTCTGAGCTGTTTGGATACTTGTGGGCACTTTGTACGTGATAAAATTCCTTTCTGTCATAACATTCTGAGAAGCTCCAGCTGGAAGATGCAGTGTACCCCCAGCAATCTGCTTCTGTAAGATATTCCACATGGGCATGGTTTGCTGTGTGGGATGGAGACTACACCTAAGTTTTTCCACCACTCTTCAGTGCCCAACTCCCATGGGACTGCTTGGCTGTTTGCAATGGGCACATGCACGTGTGCCTGAGAAACAGCCCTACCAGGAAAAACAAATCCAAACAGGTATGGGAGCCAAAACATTTCAGATAATTTTGTTTCTGTTCTAAACTCAGGGCAGACAAAAGCTTACCAGGCAGCGGAACACAGTCACAGCCAAACTGCTTTGTCATACACAGACATTTAAAGTTTTCTCTGAAATGTTTACTGGTTTGCTTTCAAGTAAATTTGCCAGTGATCCAATTTGATTAAATGTTCTGTATTAAGTCTTTTAAGAGCACAACAAAATCTTTTCATTTAACTTCTATTTTTCCTCAAATCTCAGCTAAATGGATTAAACTCTTCAAGCTGCAGTTTTCCTTCTACTAAAAAAAATTAATAAAAATTATTTTGCTATTGATAA
Source organism: Chloebia gouldiae (assembly GCA_003676055.1). Lineage (NCBI taxonomy): Eukaryota > Metazoa > Chordata > Aves > Passeriformes > Passeridae > Chloebia > Chloebia gouldiae. The sequence continues at coordinate 41,494,065 of QUSF01000003.1, forward strand.
CTAAATCTCTCCTCAAAGTACTATAAAGCTGCAAAAGATTACTGCTGCTGGAGAATTCTGCTAATGCAGCTTTTTAGGCATAGAACAGACATCCCTTTGCCAAAGCATGAAGTAGAGTGACTGTACTTTTCCATTCTGCATATCTCATTAACGCAACAATAAAGAACAAGTTGCAAGACTTAAAAAAGAGTAATCATTTTTTAAAGTTTGATGGGGAGTGTTTTCAAATGTTAACAGAATAATACAACAAAGTCATTAAAGATGGAGCCAAACCAGATAGTTAATTTCAAACTAATACACTTTCAAAAAAACTTGGCTAGAAAAGTCATGGAAAAATGAACAAAATAAATTATTAATTTCTCTCTATTTAATTAGCCTGCATCCCTTATTACGAGATCAATCAGCAACTTAGTTTTTCCTAGTTAACAGGTATATAAAAAAAACAGGTATATAAACAGGTATATATAAAAAAAAAACTTTAAGAGACACTTGGCAACCCTTCATTTAAACAATTGTCTAAGAAACAGAAATGGTATTTGCATTTTTCTTTCAGGCTTGAAAAAACCAAATCGTAGCTCTGGGGCAGAATATCAGATAATGATCTGCTTTCAGCAATATAGACCTCAAATTCTGAACACTGCATATGATGACAAAATGGAGATATATTTTTCATTCTCACTTGATTTTTGCTACTGCTTCTAAGAAAACTTAATCCCATTTATTACAAGGAAACAAGAGTACTGCAGGTCTGTATTTTACAAGACAGAATTTCAGCACATTAGTCATTGAACACAGTTACAGGAAAAGAAGAAAATAATGCAGGACATGAACTTGCTTCAGACGCAATCTGAAGATACAAATACTTAAACTTCAACTGTGAGCTGGAAGTGAGAAGCCAGCCTCAGTGTTTACAGAGTAAATCTATCATGAGATTGTACTTGAAAACCCAGCAGAGTGTGGAGCTGTTTGGGTACTTGTAGTCAGTTTGTATGTGATAAATTTCCTTGCTGTTTTAACATCCTGAGAAGCTCCAGCTGGAAGATGCAGTGTACCCTCAGCAATCTGCTTCTGTAAGAAATTCCACATGGGCATGGCTTGCTGTGTGGGATGGAGACTAAATTAAGCTTGTTCTGCTGCTGTTCAGCAACTAACCCTGTGCTGTGCTTTTTGTAATGGGCATATACAGTGTACCTGAGAAACAAAAACATTCTCCTTGAACTATACTCATATCCAAAATTTGTCAGAATTTATGACAGCAGGCAGCTGCTTGTCTCAGCTGTAATCTGCTCATATTCCTTATACACCTGATTGTAACAGCATTTACAGCAATCAGCTGGTATTCCTTTGCTTTGCAGAGGCTGGAGAGGGGGAAGTGTAAGTCCAACCCCATAAAGGTACAGAAAGAGTTATGTGCAATGGAATATTGTCAAACATAACACAGCCGAAGCAGTTAAAGCAATGATGGCTTCTTGACTCAAATGCAGAAATTGGTGAGGGGCACTCCAAGCATTTTACAATCTCAAATGCTAAGGGTAAGGAAAGCATTTCAATTTAATCCATTTTACAAGTATTGCCCACACTGATGTCCTCAGTTACCCATTTCACGTGAGAACTTGAGATGGTCTGCTCTGCCTCTGTTACCATCCAGCTTCCCTTTGATTATTCGCAAATGTATTCTGAATATCCAAGTTCCTTAAATTTGAGATGTATAAGCAGCTGAAGAAGGGTTTTAGGTTTCAACAGAAATTTTAGAAATTTTAAACCCAGTATTATTTCTTTAGTGTCCCCTTCTCCCCATTTTTTTTGTGTTTTGTAGCTTTGCACGGTCTGAGATATGAATAACTCAACAGATTACTGGATTGAAGATGAGGAGGATGATATCAACCCTCTTATAGATTACAATACCTATGAGCTTCTCTGTGAAAAAGGTGATGTGAGAAATTTCAGGAAATTATTCCTCCCAGTGTTCTATGCACTTGCTTTCACGGTTGGTGTGGCTGGAAACTCATTAGTGGTTGCAATTTATGCCTACTGCAAGAAACCCAAGACCAAGACAGACGTGTACATCATGCACCTCGCCATCGCTGATCTGCTCCTGCTCTTCACCCTCCCTTTTTGGGCTGCAAATGCAGTGCAGGGATGGGAACTTGGAAACACAATGTGCAAGCTCACTTCTTCTCTGTACACCATGAATTTCAGCTCCAGTATGCTGTTCCTGGCCTGTATCAGTGTGGATAGGTACAGGGCCACTTCTGACTCCCAGGGCCATAGAAGGGTTGGCAAACACTGCAGTGGTACCTGCATCTGTGTCTGGCTGGCTGCCACTTTCCTCAGTATCCCAGAGCTGATATTTAATCAAGTCAAGAAACACAATGAGAGGAACGAATGCCTTCCCATATTTCCAATGAACATGGAAACATTCTTAAAATCAACCATTCAAATCCTGGAAATTATCCTGGAATTTCTGCTTCCTTTCCTAGTAATGTTGATCTGCTATTCTGCTACTGCTTGGGCAATCTTTAGGTCTGCAAATGTTAAGAAGTCCAGGCCTTTCAAGGTTCTGCTGGCAGTAGTGGCTACTTTCATTGTCACTCAGCTACCCTACAACATTGTGAAGCTGTGGCGAGCCATAGATGTCATCTACATGTTGGTTACAGACTGCCACACCAGTAAAACCATGGATGTGGCACTCCAGGTCACCAAGAGCATCGCTTTGTCCCACGCCTGCCTCAACCCTCTCCTCTACGCCTTCCTGGGCGCCTCTTTCAAAATGCACATCATGAAAATTGCAAAAAATTATGGGTACTGGAGAAGACAACAGCAGAATGGAAGACCTGAAGAAATTTCTATGAATTATGAAGACCCTACTGAAGAAACAATCAGTTTCACTATATAGGCCCTCTATTGCTTCCATAATCTTATATAACCAAGGGAACTGTTAACTAATTCCAGGGGGTATTGCTTCTACAGCTGTTTCTCTGCAAGTCAGCTTTCAGATGAATTTCTGAACCTGCCAATACACCACAAAGCACTTCAGAGTGGAATGTGTTTATCAGAATCAAGAAAGAACTGAATACTGAAACCCCTAGAAACAACCTGAGATATTTACTAAAAAAATCAAAGAACTCAAACAAAAAAAAACCCACCACAACAAACCCCAAATTTCAAACTGTCACAGTACTAGGCAATTAAGTAACTGTGTAATGAACAACCTGTACACATCGAAGCATGTGATTAAAACAGAGAAAAAAAACATCACCACCAATCAAACAGCAAGAACCTTTGTACCAGAGGTTAATAGTCTTGTGTTTCTCCAACTATTTTGTAAAACTTTAGAACTTTTGCCTAACAGTTCAGCTCCATTTCTCAACTCAACTATCATTCCATAGATATCCTTGCAGATTGAAATTAAGTACAAGCTTATGGCTGAGAATTGAGAGGGAGAAAGAGGAGGGAAAAGCCTTGTGTTTCTACAAATGTATAGCAACACCAACATCCTCCACAAAAACACCCCAGAAACTCACTTTCTATAACTACAGAAAAAATTACCTTTCACCTCTTCTTTCCTGCTCACCCTAAACTTCAACAAGACCAGTGCTTGAAGGGTGGCTGGCATATTCTAGATTTTTACAAATGTAATAAAAAGTTCAGGTAATCTTCAGATACAAGGCTTGGATTTTTTATCTAGAATTGGTAAAATTAATCAAGCACTGCAATAACTGTATCTGCTAAAATATGTGAAGATACAATAAAATCAAAGAATAGAAAAAGTGCGCTGGTTTTTGTTTTTTTCTTATTTTTGTTTTTCTTTTGTTTTTGTGGATACTGACATCTCTCACCATAGGCATTTACCAAACAGCATATGGGAGAGGTTTTGCTTGACGAAAGAGAGAGGTTCTCATTCCATATGGAGCTTATGGATTTACAGATCTTACACAGAGAGGTACCAAGGCCATCCCCTGCCACATACTGACATGCTAGATTAGCTTTCAAAATGAAGAAGTGGTGTTATATCATACTGTCCTTGTCTTTAAACGTCCCGTGGGCTCTGACAAAATGTGTCATCTACAGATTAGGAAAGCCAACAAGAATCTCATTTTTAGATACCATTCCTAATTACACAATTATGGACTGGAACAAAAAGCTCTAAAATGAAAGACAAGAAAGAACAGTAGCATAAACAAGACATGAGCCTCTTCTCCCTGTTTGGATGACAAAAGCTTACAGAATGTCTGCCCAGAATATTTTAAGAAATACTAGGGCATGAACAGATAAGTCAGAAGTGCCTGACCAGTTTTCTACACCATAAATCTGACCTATTTAAGCCATATTGGATTTACTGTACACATGCAGAGCATAATAAGAAACCCCACTTTTTCATGAAGTAACTAACTCCTTGCATGTGTGATTTATGACTTGTCTTCACAAATACAGAGTGACATTCTGACCAGTCTACCAGGCTTCTGGAATTCCCACACATCCAAGGTTTTAATGTCCCAACTTTTGTCCCAAAAGTTAAAAAACCCCAACCAAAACCAAGACCAACAACAAAAAAATAAACGTTCCCAGCCAGTCAGAAAGAGAGACTAATACAGAGCCAAATGAACACATTTCTCAAACTTCTTGGAATTGCAGTGCTTTTTATGCATCTGTCTTTATGCAAATCTGATTGCCCCGATTGTATTTATTAGAAATAAATCATGCTATTTTATGTTTACTCTCCTTTTTATAATTCACATAACTAACTTTATGAATATTATTCTCTGTGTGTGACCCCCCCTAAAACTTTCTCATTACTTCCTCAGGGACTGCAATGCACGGCTGGGAGACACTGACCCAGAGCAAAGGCTAAAAAGCAAGCAGTTAAACAACACTTTTGGGTCATGAGACAAGATTCCATGCTTCTTTTTGCTGCCAGTTTTACAGGAGTAGAACAGAGAGAGAGAGAGATCTATCTTCTGGTGACTCCAAGTATTGCACAAGCATGTATCAGCAGCTAGCTGTGACAATCCTGTACATAAATGAAACATTCAAGTTTAACAACTCTGTTTATTTACTTGGATTCCAAACTCCCAGGGAATGATGACTTTCAAGTTGCTGTCACATGTTTGCCAAAAAAGTAACAATACTACAATATCAGGGACAGTTGCCAAAAAAGTAACAATACTACAATATCAGGGACAGTTGCCACTTACAGTACAATGCATTGATTTTACTGGGAATTATAACATAAGAAAATCTCCTTTAACAGTCAGTCCAACAGCATCACAGGCTACTTTAAAAGCAGCCATGTTTTACTGTAGCTACATGGTACTCTCAAGCCTCTCACACAAGCTGCCAAAGACAGCTTCATGAAAACAAAGTCATAATGTGTAATTTGACTGATAGAAAGGTAATGTTTTAAGAAAAGAGCAGCATTCACTCTGTGAAGAAAATTCAGAAGTTCCAAAAAGGGCCCAAATCCCCAACTTGATTTGAATCTTTGGTTCATAGGAAAAAAGCTTAATTCAGCTCCTGTTGTTTTACATTCTATTGTCTTGACTCAAGAGAAGGCAAATTTTCATCTCAGAAATGGAGCACAAATACTTTTAATAATTCTTAGAAAAAATTCTAGCCTTAGCCCTTCTTATGTAGGTTTCCACACTTACCACTGCTCCACCATTTCTTGCCATTGATCACGTAGCTGTTCCCATCTCGCTCAATGGTGCATTGCATATTGGTGGCATCACTAGAAGCCACATCAGGTTCTGTGTTAAAGGGAAAAAACAAACAACTAGATTAAATATAAAGGTAATACAACCTCCACAAATATAGGCCTGTAGACATACTCTATTAAAAGTACACTGCTTTGCTACCAGTAGAAAAACGCTTTGAAGGCCCTTGCTGGCTGTTGTTTTCCAACAATCTGTTATTCACAGCCAGTTTAAATGTACTTGTTCTTTGGCTTGGACCACCCTTTGCAATCATCATTCTTCCTTTCCTTCTATTTTAAAATCCTTTATCCTTCCATTGTACTTACAGGTAACAGTTATATATCTCCTCAGCCTGTTTTCTCCTCCTGAGTTTTTCTCAAGCAAAAATAGAAAATGGAAATAATTTTGTGGAAGGTTAAGCTCTATTGTAAAGCTGTTTGGTACTAAAAACTGTATTTTACTTGTTTATTTGTATAGTAAATAAGTAAATTGTATTTACTTATTTATTTGTATAGTACAAAAATTAAACTAAAAATATATAGAAAGCAAATACTAATTATTGTAACCATGAAAATTGGCAACTACCAGGAAAGGCAGCAAGGCTGCTCCAGTTTGCATTCACACCTCAGAGATGATTTTATATTCAAGCACATTCACTGATACTGAATTAGCACAGAAATGTCCACTGTAACACACAACATGCAGTTTTCTACTTTTCCCTGCATACACCATGTGAAGTTTCAACCAATTGGCTCTAACTTTCTTCTGAAGAAAAACTCACCTGTCATGCAGAAACAAGAACTAATTTTCCCTTCAAGGAGAGGCTCCAGCCACTCTTTTTTTTGCTCTTCAGTGCCATACATATGGAGGACCTCCATGTTTCCTGTATCTGTAAGAAATCAGCTGTCATGCTTACTGCTTGAGACACACAGCCTGTAAAGTGTAAGACACCCAACTTTCTAATGCTCCAGTGCCATAGTTTTGGGACTAAACCAGGGTTGCTAACCTGGTGCATGGCAGTTGAAAACCTCAGGAGCAATAAGGCTTCTCCCTGTCTCCTCAGCTATTAGGGCATAGTCAAGCTGGCTGAGACCACTGACATCTGGGAGGAAAAGGTTCCACAGACCTTCTGCTTTGGCCAATTCCTATCATGAGAATCAACAGAAAAAACATCAGCAATAAGTCATTAAAAAAAATAATAAATTCTGGTTTGCAACACATTTTCTTCTCTCCTGCCTACTCTACTATCCAATACATATGATGCTTTTTTCAATAGCTACTGTGAAATTGTAGGTTTAGTCTTTGATTTAAAGTTCAGATATACCCCTCTCAGACCTCATTTTGTTTTTCTTCTCTCTCATTTGTTTTCTCACTTTTTCCATACTTCTCTCTTCCTTTCTTTTCATTGTTCCTCACAATTGTTTCTTTCATGTTCCTCACATTGTTTCTTTCATGTAAAGTAACTTCTCCAACATGATACACCAATCACTCTTATCCTCTGTGTCTGTGCTCTTTACTGCTAGAGTGCTTGAAATATTTGTTATCCCATACCTTCAGCCTCTCCAGCAGTGGTGGTTTCTTCCATTTGTCCTCAGCATTTCTATGTTCAGTATAATATTTTATTATTTCCTTAGAAAAACAAAATAAAAGGTGCTGTTTAAATTAAGAACACATGTAACACACAAATAATAATACATCTCTTCCAGATCTATGACCCAAGGAACCAAGTAAAAAATATTCAACACAGGTTTACATTACATAGTTGGCTGCATTATGAAATTAAATATATAATTGAAAGTTCAACTGCAAGTCGAAGTTCTATTCATTTTGCAAGACTTTAAATATCAGATGACCCCAATCAGTACAAGAACCATTTGGGATGGTTTAAAGTATGTGATGCTTGCACTAGAAGGTCAGTATTTTCTGGAGATAAAAGTACCTATTACCAAAAATATACACAAGAGGCACAAACTCAAAAGTAAAACAACAAATAAAAGCCTGATGTACTAACAGTTAAGATTCAGACAGATAACCCAGCTAATCTTTTGTTAATTGTGAGAAAAAAAAAATGCAAAAAAAAGCATTTTCTCTTCCTATCAAAATAATTCCTTAACAGATAACATAAGCAGTCATTCCAAACACCAGTCCTTTAGTTTTAAGTGAACCTCTGCATTCAGTAATCTTAGTATTTTCATAAACATGTTTTAGTGAGACACAGAACTTCAAACCTGGCCCAGACCTACTTATAAAATGAATAAAAGTAGTGCCCCATTATGAAAATGACACAATAAAGACAAATGACCAAGTAGAATTTACAAGTCCTGATTCACAATCCCTGTAACCAGAAATAACATCCAAGCACAACAAACTCATCTGAAAAACTCCCATGGCTATTTGTGGTTTGTTTGGTTTTTTTAAAGCAAATACTTCAATTATTGCAAGGTTTTCTTGGAGAATCTGAAACTACAATCCCAACTTAGTCACAGACATAATTTTAAAGAAACTCTGCATATCAAAAGTTACTACCCTTGACCCCTCCTTGTGATAAGTAGATGTAGTGATTTAGATTAAGGTGTTTTCTGCATTTCTGCCTGACTTGGATAAAAAAATCAGAAAGTCAAAACAACAAATATTGCATCAAAAGCCATCTGTACTTCCAGGAGGCTAAAAGCTGAACCAACTTTCTAAGTGGAAATTCCCAACCTTCCTAGGATATGAAGTAAACTACTTCATCTAATTTTCCCTTACACTAACTATGGACATCGTGTATATCTCAAACATTCATTGGTATTAGACATACTGAGGAATGACACATTATGCAATCCCATTTTTGTCACATCCTAAAAAGCAAGAAACAGAAAAATTCAGCTTAATATAGTTAAAATCAGCAGTTTCTATTTTTAAATAGGTGTCTTTCAGTTTAGTATGTAAGAGTTCTAGGTTGTTCTTAGTCTAATAAGTATTTTGGCAACTTTCTTTAAAAAGCAACTCTTTCTAAAAATAGAAGGTTTTACACTTCAAAAGTTTAAAAAAATAACTCTTTAATTAACAATGCATACATCATTTTAATCCTGAAAAGAAATAATGCATAAAAAGAAATATTCTGCTAATATTTTGTAATGTCACAATCAGTACTGCATGAAAATCAGGCTGTTTTAGAAAAAAAAAACAAAACAGGAAGACATGACTTCTATATGTATATTTACATTTTTATAAAGTCTAGTCAGAAAATGTTCCTTTATAAATAGGTTAATGAAAAGCTTTTACCTTCTCAGCTGGATAAATGTGTTGCTTCATGAACTGCTTAACCTTCAGCAAAATTTCTTGGCCTTTCCTACTTTGATGGAAGAGCTCTCCAGAAATGCTGTGCTGTGTGCTGCTGAAGGATGACCTACAGAAGAACATTCAATGCAGTAACAAGACCAGATTTTCTCTCATAATAACATAAGCTGCCTTAAGCATTTAAAGAAATGAAGATATTGGAAAAGATTTGCCTTGCCTTTGACCAGTAGTCTAGACCACTCTTACCTTTTTGAGAGCTCTAATCCTCTTTCTGCCAAAGGTTCCACAAGCTTTGCAAATTCATGACTGTTCTCTGCAGAAGCATTTCCAATAAGATACCTGGCATATACACCCTAAAACCAAAATAAAGCCATATATGGTATAATTATGCACTTCAAATTGTCTTTTTAACACACTGGTGATTCAAATATAAAAGTAACTCTTAAATGCACATGGTCTTAAAAGGAAAAAACTCACTGGGATATGCTAGTACTGGTTTTGGTATGTATCCGATATAATGGAGATGCTTGCTGCACAAGAGCTAAAACCATATCCCAGCTAAACCAAATGAAAGGCAAGTCACAAAAAAGTAGTAGTGGAAAAGTAAAAAATAAAAAAGAAAATATAAATGTCTGCATGTGATATGGAAAACGAGCTCAGCCTGTCCCTCAAGCCAACTGACAACAACATAGACGTACAATTATTACCCATGACTAAATGAACTACCCACAAACACACAAAGGTATGTGGCATTTCAGCAAATGTGAGGGTATTACCTGGGCTATCCCTGCCACTTTAAAATAGGACAATGCAAGAAAAAAGTTCAAGTTGGGTAAAGCAGTGGAAATACGTCGGCAGCGGCAGTAAACGGAAACCAGTTCTTCACAGGAAGGAATTCCTCAAAAAAAAAAACCAAAACTGTTTAGAATACTCAACATTTTCTATAACTTTTTTTCCACCTTATTCTTCAAACATTTGAACAGTTTTTAAACGTTATGAGGTATTTCTTTTACATAGCAAACACCATGATTCATCATTTGAAATGACATAAGTGTAATATGGAGAGACCAAAGGAAGTAGGAATTGCCAGAATTTCAGATCACCATAACATTTCCTGCTGCCCTTTGTCTCCACTCTAGTCAGGCAAATAATTTGACCTGGGGGAAAAAAGGCTTTTTGATAAAAAAAATTTATATATTTACATTTCCATTTCATTTTTCTTCCATTATCTCTTAGAAAGGTTCAAAATAAGGTTTTACAGAAGTAGCATGTTGTAGCTAAGACAAAGCTTGATAAAACAAAACTATCTAAAGCCTCACTATCAGAATGTTTGCTACAACCAAAAAAAAAAAAAAAAGAAAAGTTCCTTACAAATGCAAAACTACATGTGAATTTACCACTTACTTCCTACAACACTTCAAATAGAAATCAAGCCTAGGATTTGTTTAAGAAAAAAAAGATTAGTTTCATACCTGTGGTGTCTTTGAAACCCAAGATAGAGACTTGACCTAAGTCCTTAATAGATGTAGGCCAAAAGTAGAATTGAATGGCATATGCTAAATCTGCTAAAGGATGGCCAGTAGTTGAAAGCTCCCAGTCCAGCACTGCCAAAACACGAGCCTTAAATAAAAATAAAAACCTCAAGTGAGTGCTACAAGACATGTTCTCACTATGCACAGATGCACAACTCACTCAATATCCAAGAGTTTTTTTGGTTACTTTATGTTTAAAATTAAAACACACACTGTAGCTGTCAACAGCAAAAATAATTCCTTTTGGCATTATATAAGATCTGCAGAAAATTAACATTCACATAGGGACAGAAAACCAGGCATTTTTCCAAAGAAAATCTCATTTAAATCTACATTTTTGAGTAGTGTCCTTCCTGTCAGAAACTTCCAAACTCCTCTAGTGTAAAAGATGATTTAATTAAAATATCCTAAAGAACAGCAGTACTGACAGTTGTCCTGTTTCTTTCCCAGTCCTATTGTACAGTCCTTTAGCACAAAAATTAACAGACAGACCATGCATCAGAAAATCTAATTTATCACAACGTTGTCCATAGATTAACACTTCCATGGGGAGCTGAATTTCTTAAACAGAAAGTGAATTACTACTCAGACTGAGCCTCTCCTGCAAGCATCCTTGCAATGGTGTCTTCATCAGGGTGTCCTGAGACTCCCTACAGTGTCATTCTGATAAGTTCCTATAATCCAGATGTCCTGTCAACCTGAATGACCCCTCCAGCCTACTCATGATCCATGGCTACTTGAAATACGTGGAAAAGTCCTTCCTACATGGTCAGTCCTGCACATTCAGGAACAGTTTCCACAGATGCCTTAAAATAACCTATGTACAACTTGGTCAATTCCTTCAGTTCCATCAGGAACAGCTGTGAGATTCCCCAAGACAGTCAAATTCCCTGCTCGGGGAATCAATCAGCACATTTAAGCCTAGAAATCATGTCTTTCAACTAATCTATGTACAAAATCTCTAGGAATCTTTTGGATCTGTTGCTCCGTCAGGAGACAGGCATTGCAGTCATGGTCACAAGTTCCAGGCATGTCTTCTGGTCACAACTCAGCAGGTAGCACAGAAAAAAAAGTAATGAAAATGCAACTGTGTTGATATAGGTAGCACACAATTTATCTCCATGAACTAGAAACAAACAAACAAACAAACCATCTCTTTTTTTTTTCCACTAAAGATGAATGGGGAACTTTCAGGGTCTCTGTGACCTACATGTGCTCCACGTCCATTAGTCTCCTGTATCACACATTCAGCTCCTGCTCCAAAAGCCCTTGTTGGTAACTGAAGCCATAAAACAGACATCAGTGGGCTTTGGATCAGATGCTTATGTAGTTCAATGAAGTGATTCCTCAGCTGCACTGAATCCAATAGGATCCATGCATATAAAATTCTTTCTTCCTGAACTTTGAAGCAGGGACTAAAACTAATGAATAGAGGATCTCTCAAAGACAGGTTGGATGGGATACTGAGCGACCGGGTCTAGTAAAAGCGTCCCTGCCCATGACCAAGGAGTTGGAAATAAATGATCTTTGAGGTCTCTTCCACTCCAAACCATTCTATGATTCTGTGATTCTGTTGACTCGATTTCACTCCAGAAAGCCAGGACTGTATTAGGTACCTGAACACCTCACACAGAGTACAGAGAAGAGTTCAGTTTTCTACTGCTTCTTTCAAAGAAGTTTCATGTACTAAAATAATCCACATATAAGTGTCCCATTACATGATAGGAGTACAAACCAATGGAAGGTCAAAACTTACTAAACATACAAATACATTTCAAGTACCTCTGTTGGGTGGAAGATGATGTTATCTATTCTGAAGTCCCCGTGAATCAGGCTTTCTTCATTATCATCAGGTGGCAAGTTGTTTGCTAACCACTCAGCAAGCTTGTTCATGGCAGGAATATCTGTATGAGCAGCTGCATCATACTGTTTCTTCCAAGTTGATACCTTAAAAATACAAACTCCAACAGCTTTTTCAGTTGATTCACAAGTTTTTCAAGAGTACAAAATTTTGAAGCACATGCTTCTGGGCTTTGGCTATCACCATGTTGCATGAAAATTCAGTAAAACCCAGTAACTCTGCATTTGCAAATGTGAACTGAGATATCAACAGATGAAATGAAGACTACATCTATTTCAATCCTATTTACACAGCCCAAATCTAATGTTATTCCAAAAGCAAATGCATATCATTCCCTAAATACAGCATTACAGAATTAATCTGAATGTAGTAGTGGCTTCACATTGTGCACAATTCATTAAGCTAAGTGAAGGTTTAATAGCTTCATAACTACAGCTTAATAAAATATGATCATTAATAATTAACAATTTAGCTTGCAAATCAAATAAACATTCAAAGATCAGACAAAACAAGAGAATGTTAAGAGCTGTACCTGTCTTTTGCAGTATCCTGGTCCTCTACCGTATCCTTGGAGACCCAATGACTGTAAATCAAAGGAGTGCAGCAGGGCCAGAGTTTCTATCATTGCAAGATACAGAGCAGAACGCTCTGCTGGGCCCACCTCAGGCAGAGACATGTCTCGGAAAATGCGACCCTAGAAATACCATAAATCAGGTATTTGGTGGGACGTACACATCAGATGAAAAGAAGTATAGCTATACATTCCACACCCAAAACCAAATGTAGTGCACCAGCACTCCCTTTGCAATCAAAAATTCCTTCCTTATTTATTTTATTCCTCAGCCAGGGCCAATGAAGGTGTTCACAGTAAACCCAAGTCAGGAGTATATAGTATATATATTTCATCTGTAGAGGAAATTCTGAATTGGAGCACTCAATCCAGGTGTCCTCAAGCTTGAAAGCACCAAAACAAAACCAATGTTATTGTATTGTCTTCAAAAGCTAAATTGCAGAAAAAATACCAATGAAGACACCCGGGGAAATGGTAATGGGTGGATTGTGGGTACAAAGACTCAAACAATCCAAAGAAATACATTTGTTTTTCTCCTTAAAAGCAGTTGGATGCATTTAGAAGATGGGTTTGTTGTTCCATTTTCACAATTGCTAAAAAGAGAGCAGTGCTGACCATCATAGAATGGACAGATCATACTTTTACTTACTTAGAAATGTAACAAGGTTTCTTTTTAAGGAATCACTTTGTTGTAATCAAAACCAGCAAAATTCTCCATCTTTCAGTTTCAAATTTTTCACAGCCCTTACATTCTGTTACAGTTCGATTTACGGTTTTTTTAGGAAGGTTAACCTGGTTTGCCTAATCTACAGAAACTGGCCCACAAACTTACATTTCTAATTTCCCAGTTAATCTAATGACAGAACAGGATACAATGAAAAGGAAAAGGCCTGAATTCAACTCCTTCTCCCAGGGAATAAGAAAAAAGAAAAAGACACAATACAGCAGACTTGTGCTCAAAATCGCCAAAATCTAATAAAAAGTGTTTTAATTCAGCTACAGCACCCCCAGATGGAGATATGTGTGCTCTTTCTGAAACTAGTGTTTGAACTGGAATCCTGCTTTGTTTTCAAGAATAGTCGATTGTATGTCAGCTCCTATCTTCAATACTAAAAAGCCTCCAGCATATCCAGAGGTTCATTTTACAGACTGATTTTTTCCCTCTAACTTGTGTATGCTTTTCATAGAAGCAATATTGCCTCATTTCAAGATATCCTTCCAAGAGCTCAAACAAGAACAAGAGGTTAAACACTGAAATAAAAAATTCAACAAAGTGCGAATAAGCCCTGGAGAAGCTAAAATCTATGAGAATCACTGATAGCTAGCATTTCTTCAAAACATCAGAAGATTATTTACTCTCATATCACAAAACTGTGCAGAGCAGCGCTCTAACAGAAAGGTTTTAGACAATTTAAAAGCAGATTGTAGTAGGGAGAAGGAAAGAATCTCTCACATAGAAGGACCAACCTGCACATGCTGCATTACATAAAACTCTGTTCCGATGATAGAAACATCACTGCAATACAAAAGGGGCTCAGGCACTGGAAACCCAGCTGAAAATAAGGCTTTTTGTACACGATATTCTCTATCGACCTGAAGAAGACACAGAAACTTAGGTTCAGTTATACCTCCCAAACATAAATAAGCACAGTGAATCCTCTTTAATGTTTAATTATATGTAGAGTGTAAACATGGGAAGTAATCCAGCAACTCACTGCATTTCTGGACACGTTCATCAGTGTGCTGGACCATCATGTATCGACCCTGGTCACCTGCAAAACAAAGTGTTTAGAGCTCAGTTATGTTACTTACCTTGTGTGCTCCAGCTAAAAGGGGACCATGGGGCTTCTTCCTGAGCACAAAAGCCTTCCCACCCATCTGAAGGTAAAAGGTTGGGTTTGACTGGCCTGAGCTGCAGAGAGAAAGATTATAATTACTCAAAAATTCAAGTACTTTCAAATTTGTAAATTTCTAACAGAAATTGTATTTGCAAAATGCATTGTGACTTGATCTGAACAAAATGGCAGGACGGAGGAAAGCATCTTCTCCAGAGCTGTTTTGTGTTTTGAGGTTTTCCAGTTCTGGACTGGAACAGGCTGCCCAGAGAAGTTGAGGATGCCCCATCTCTGAAAGTGTTCAAGCCCAGGGCTCTGATAACCTGGTCTAGAGAAAAAAGTTTCCCTGCCCATGGCAAGGGGATTGGAACTAAATGATCCTTAAGGTCCCTTCCAGCCCAAACCACTCTGTAATTCCACTCTATGATTAAATTACTGATGATACTAGTACCAAGCCCCACTGTTTGCCAGCCTATCACATCCAAAGATTATGCTAAAGGACAGCCAATAGGAACTGTAAAATTTTAAAGAATGTATGTTGAAGTCACAAAGAAAATTAGCCATTGCAATCACGTGTAAAAGAGGACAACCCAGTTAAACCCTTTATAACAGCTTGTCTATCATAGTCTAATCAAACCCCCTGGTCCTTATTTTCCTCAAGGCTCTGTGTTAATCTGCATGCTTTTCTCTCCTTATTCTGGTTCATTTTTAAGATGTATTCTGACCTAGTCCAATAAATGATTAGACAACTATTGGAAAATAAAAATCAAATGAACTTTTGCCATCATTCTTCCTATTACATCTCCTTTCTCCCCAAATCAGTTAGGGCTTAGTTTGTAAAAGCTTGAAAAGTTTAACAGACAAATACTCTGCTTGGAGCAAAACAAATTTAGGCCAGCTGAAACCTTGAACTGTAATTACAAGACAAAGAAGTAAAAGCATAAATACTAACAAAATTTTGGCAGACTTTACTATTAGCTACTCTCCTAAGGCCCCTCCTAAAATCTTCTCAGCTGAGGTACATAGGAAGATTAGGGCAGATTGAATGAATTAATGTTTTCTATTTACATCAGAAGACAATGAAAAAAATGTTCACTGTTCCTTAGCAATAGCTGCAGATAAGTTAGTCAAGGTCATGCATACAAAGGAATTCTTATTTTTAGAACAACGTTACTTCTAATAGTTCCCGACATGAAGTCGTGCAGCCGCACCACTGATTTGCTGAATGGAAGGGAACTCGGTGCTCTATGGAACAGAGAGGCTTTGGAGCGCGGGTGTGGCACCTCCCTGGCACGCCGCACGATGCTCCAGTAACGGGAACCTCCGCACATCCTCACCCTGTTCTCCTGCATGTGCTCACCTGGTGACAGCCGTGCGCTTTTACCATCGATTTCCTAAGCCGCGTGTGTGCTTATGGACATTACTATTTGCTGTGCAATTAAAGATGGAGCAGGTCAATTACGATTTACGTGTAGGCAAAAAAACAGTCGTGGGTGTACTCTGAGGACAGCGGGAAGTCCACCCAGCACACAGCCCGCCCACAGACGGAGGGTGACAAAGGTCACTTTGACCACCACCGCCAACTTTGTCTTCTCCGGGAGCTCAATGGATGAGCAGGGACATGTCTTCATTTGGACCAGGTCAGAACGCATCTTGAAAATCCATCGATGGCTGGTGCCCGCCATCCCGACGGCAAAGAGCTCTACCTCTGACCGCTTTCCCTGGAGGGGGCGGCGGGCGGCTCCTCCGCTCGGCCGTCCCGGGGGCAGGGCAGCGGGGCCTGCCAGCCGTGTCCGCGCCCTGTCACCAGTGTCACCTGCGTTACCTGTACTGCCGGACGGCCAGCGCGCCCGCGGGCAGCCGAGCCAAGCCGGGCAGGCGGCTGCTCAGGTACCGCTCCAGGCTGCCCCGGTCGAAGCGGTGCTGCAGCCGCACCTCGCTCGTGCCCGGCTCCTCTGCCATGCTCGGAGGCCGCGCCGGAGCCCGGCCCGGCCGGGTCACCCGGAGGCGCCTGGGTCCGCCGGGAAAGCGCTTCGCAGCTGTCGGCCCCGGCGGCTTCTCCCAGACCGTTTCCCGGGAGGCGGCCCCGCCCCTCAGCG
>QUSF01000003.1:41510947-41545292 GCA_003676055.1 Chloebia gouldiae
CCCCTCAGCGCCTCCCTCCGCGGGGAGGCGGCCCCGCCCCTCAGCGCTCCCTCCGTGAGGAGGCGGCCCCGCGGCGGCGCTTCCCGGAAGCGCGCGGGCCGGGCGCGGACGTGTCGCGGCCATGGCGGAGCCCGGGCGGCTGGAGCGGCTGGAGCGGCGCGTGCGGGAGCTGCAGGAGGAGCTGGCCCGGGAGAAGCGCGGGCGGGCGGCGGCGCGGGCCCGCATCCACACCATGAGCGCCGAGGTGACCGACTCCAACCCCTACAGGTGCGCTGGGGCTCCGTCAGGGAGCGGAGGGTGGGAAGGGGGAGGCCCTTCCCCATCCTCCGCCGTGGGTCGGGGTGCAGGTGGAGGAGGCTCGGACGAGCGGGAATCCCCGGGATGGGGCTGGGCGTGCTCGGGAGGGTGTCGGGCGCTGCAGGAGGCAGGTGCTAGGGAGGGATGCTCTCGGATTTCCCACCTGGCTGGGCTGGCAGGGCTGGATGTCAGGGGTACTCTGTATTATCTTGCTTTACAATACAGGCTGAGAGGGAGAGCGAGAGGAAACCTTGTGCGTTTTTCAGCTAGGTTGCTAGTAAAGGGGACAGGTATTGGTATTATATGAAATCTTACTCTCATTCTCCAAATTGCCTAATTTAGAGGTTGGTTTATAGAATTCTCGAGCTTTAGAGACCCCTTCCCTTCTAGAAATCTGATGATTTTTTGGTTTTTGTTTTGTTGGTTTGGGTTTGTTTTTATTTTTCCTTAATACGTGTTGATACTCCTATTTTCATGAAAAAATGCCATAAAGGGATAAAATGTTACTTTAAAATCCTTTCAGTTATCCTCAAAACCTGATAGTCTATATTTATTTTTTTAAAATCTTATGTTAATCTAATCAAATTGATCAGAAAACAGTGCTAGTCTTCACTAGTTTGCTGCCATATGGTTCATTACCAAAAAAAAAAAAAAAAGTGTCACCTTTCATTCTGTAAATCAGGGATTCATTTACAAAAATATCTGTGTCTTCCTGAGTTCATTGA
Source organism: Chloebia gouldiae (assembly GCA_003676055.1). NCBI lineage: Eukaryota > Metazoa > Chordata > Aves > Passeriformes > Passeridae > Chloebia > Chloebia gouldiae. Next base: position 41,511,970 of record QUSF01000003.1, read on the forward strand.
TATTACCAGAGGAATAGGTGCTTGAGTTTCTGCAGGGTTAGGACTCTGGTGCAAATAGGAAAGCATCTACTCTGTCACTCAGACTGTACCTAGCTGGCAATCACAACTGCAATGGAAACAGCAGGCTTGAGTTTATTGCTTGGTGAGGTTATTTCTAAAGCAAAAATGATTTTAAATACCTGAAAAGCAAAGTTGTTCTTAGAAACATAAAGAACATTTTCTGTGTGACGTTGCATTTCTTTTTTCTTTGTAGTCGCTTGATGGCGTTAAAAAGAATGGGAATTGTCAAAGACTATGAGGTAGGATTCTATGTGTAACACAGAACATTACTTGCATTTTTTCCCTGGGAGAACCACTTTTGAGATACTCATCTGTATATTATTTCTTTCTACAGAAAATCCGTACCTTCACAGTTGCAGTTGTAGGTGTAGGGGGCATTGGCAGTGTGACTGCTGAAATGCTGACGAGGTGTGGCATTGGTAAGGTAATGAGAGTTTTTATTCTTCTTTATAGTAGATGGACAAGTCCTCTTTGTAAAGAATTTGATTTGATTTTACCCAAATAAAAAACTGTTGTGAAGAAAGCACTCAAGAACAGTACTTGTGTAAACATTGCACATGAAGAATCTGCATTTTTATTACACTGATAAAATTGATTTGTTTAGGTCTTGATTCTGTCATGTGGGTGATTTTTGTTTGGATGTTTGTCATCTCCATATTCTTATATGAACCCATCTCTCTAATCTTTGTGCTGCAAAAGGATTACTGCCAAAGGAAAAAAAAATAAAGAAAAACAAGGGAGTATATCAGATAAAGTCTTATAAGAACCACGTTTATATCATGCAATTGAAATGTAGATGACAACACAGAAATCTTTATCACAAACATTAGTTTGTCATGTGACAGCAAGTAGGAAGGTGATAATAGAGGTGATACTGTTCATATAGGTTAATCTGCTGAATATTCTTAGTTTTAATGACTTAAAAGATTGGTTCAGTTTTTCACATCCTTATGATGTTAGTACCTGTTGTAGTGAACTGAATGGGCCTCTGAGGGAAGGAGTTTGGTTGGGAGAGTTTTCTATGGCTTTGGTCTTAGAACTAGTTTTGTTGTTCAAAATTGCCACAGTGCTCTATTTGCAAAGTCTCTGGAGATTTACACATGTTAAAACAATCTTTGTTGTAGCTGCTTCTGTTTGATTATGACAAAGTGGAACTGGCAAACATGAACAGACTCTTCTTCCAACCTCATCAAGCTGGATTAAGTAAAGTGCAAGCAGCAGAACATACTTTGAGGTATTACTTGGAGAAGTGGGTATCAAAATGTATTTAGCCAGGATGCTGCTCCAGAAAACCAATGTTTCACTCTTAATAATTTGCAAAGGAGCATGATTTAATTTGTGAATTTGAGTATAAAATATTTGTGGGGATTACTGCTACTTCAAAGACATTTTTGTACTGGCCAAAACATGAATGTGAATCTGCTTTTTAAGTATAGCCAGTTTTGCTCTGAAGTTTGGTATAAACAATGCCACTTCCATATTTTGTGGGTTTTTTTCTTACCTAATCTGAATTTTTGCAAATATGGGTGAATTCTAGAGTTCAGAGTGGAAACTTAAAACTGTAGCAACACTTGTGAAGTTAGGGAGAAGAATGCAAATTATCGTTGTATTGTTTACCACTGACTCCTATTATTTCCTCCATAAGGGATATTAATCCTGATGTTCAGTTTGAAGTACATAACTACAACATCACAACACTGGACAACTTTGAGCACTTCATGGATAGAATAAGGTAAAATCCCCCAGCTTTAGTATATTGCTGAATTCTGCTGATGTGTGGTTCTACACAGCCTCATGTTTTTCTTGTTGGGGCTCTTTTTCAATTTAATAACTTCCAATTGAAAACCTTTGGGAAATAGATGTATATGAAGACATTCCTACCTAGATGTGTTACGAAAACAGATCAGATCATATCTTGAGTGCTCTGTAGTAGTTTTCAGGTATGATTTATAAAATGAAGAAGAAAGTAGTGCATCTCACAGAGATCTGAAATAATTTGCACCATTTGCAGGTGTGTTGTACAAAGATAAAATTCTCCAGTACTTTGTATTGTGAGTGCATACTATATAAAACAGTCTAAAATACCCATATATTTAAATCCCAGCTTCAGCACAGTGTTGTTTCTACTGCAGATCTAAGATGCTGGTTGTGTCCTGTACTGCATTGGCACAAGCTTTGTTAGAAACTCACTTTTCTTGGGCTTCTGTGCTCTAAAGCAGCATGTTGGTTGCCATGTTGGTGTTTTGTTCTGCCGGTAATTTCCTGTAAATTCCTGATGCTTGTTTCAGTAATGGTGCACTGGAGGAAGGGAAGCCTGTGGATCTGGTTCTGAGTTGTGTGGACAACTTTGAAGCTCGCATGGCCATTAACACGGTAAGGCCACCAAAGGCACGAGCTTGTGGAAGTCTGTTTTCTCCTATAAATAATGACAGGAATTGTGGAACTGTAGAAAAGACAGGAAGTTAAAAACAATCTCCTAAGAAATGTCCCCCTTGGCCTGAGGAATCTGACCTTTTACCCAGTATTTATAAACCCATTTTATATGTATAAATATAAATATCACTAAAGACTTTAAAGTTACTATCAACTAATGGTTAGTAAAAGATGGAAGCATCATAAACTCTGTATTTTCTAATTACTCTAACAGTAATTATATGGAGTTTATATAATGGTATTTTCAAAGGCTGATAATGTTAAATCTTACAAACTTTTAAAGATTTTCTATAGCTAATTGTACTTCACATGACTTTTTGTATACTAAAAATGTTGTTTATTTAATCAAACTGATTTTCTTTATAGTAGCAGCCAATGTAGGGTATATGCCAAATGTATGTTTTCTGTTACCCTTAGCTGACTTGATCCATAAATTGCAGGCAGGGAAGGCACACAGATACACTGTACCCAAGCCTCTAAAAATAATTTGTTGAATTATATTCTGTAGTGTGCTGTGACTGGGTCACTAATGTCTGTATGTGTTAGAACATCACAGGTTCTCAGGAAAGCACAAAGGGCTGGCTTCATAAGGGCAACTTTAATTTGCTGTTTGATTTGTCCTTTGATAAATTATTTATCTTCTATCTCTTCATATACCTTTTTCTGACCATAGCCCTTTTGCCTGAAAGCAGGGAGATGAATGTGTTTCATGACACCCAGTTGTTTGGGTTCCTGTTCTTTTCATTAAACTTCCACAGTGCTGATGTGTGTGTTTCTGTGTTTATAAGGCCTGCAATGAACTCGGACAAATCTGGATGGAGTCTGGAGTGAGTGAAAATGCAGTGTCAGGACACATCCAGCTGATCATCCCTGGTGAATCCGCCTGTTTTGCGGTATGTGGTGCTCTGCTGAATTGCTCACTTGCCTTTTAGAGTGGGACTGGGAATGTGAAGATTAGCTGGCCTTGTGAATGTGATCCTGGCACAGCTGATGCAGTACCTTAAAATTGTATGGGATTTCTTGAATGCTTTTTTACAGCTTAATTTCTCTATTGCCCCTCAGTGTGCTCCTCCCCTGGTTGTAGCTGCAAATATTGATGAGAAGACATTGAAACGAGAAGGAGTTTGTGCAGCCAGTCTTCCTACAACCATGGGTGTTGTGGCAGGAATGCTTGTGCAAAATGTTCTCAAGTAAGTGACTGAGTTGTTGCTATTGATGTGTACAGCAAAATATTTAAATATTTAAACATGCTCTGATTGGCACCATTAAGTTATACATAAAAAATGCTACAGTGTTGTCTTTGGAATTTTGTACATGGACAAAAAATAAATTAATTCTCTTGCCTGTAGCCTAGTTATTCTCACACACCACGAGAAGATGGGATTCTGTATTGATCCACTTATTCTGTTGCCAGCTGACTACAGCATAACTGGATTTAAGGCAATTACAGTAACTCTACAACTCCATGAGTCTGAAAGTGTATTCTAAGATCTTTGAGGAAAAATTATTAATTCAACAACTGAAGTTTTAGGTTTACACCTGTATTACCAGCTCCTTCTTTGTGTTTCTAGATACCTGTTAAATTTTGGTACTGTGAGTTATTATCTTGGTTACAATGCGATGCAGGATTTCTTCCCAACTATGTCTATGAAGCCGAACCCCCAGTGTAGTGACCACAATTGCAGAAAACAGCAAGAAAATTATAAGGTAAAAACGGTTTGGGTTTGTGGGTTGATTTTTTTATTTCCCTTTTCTTAGAAAACAAAGCAAGTTGCAAATCTATAGTAAAAGAAAATGTTCGTTGCTCCTCCAGTTTGCAGCAGTCATCTTCAGATGGTTGCACATGTTTCTAAATATGCAGTACTTACAGTTACCTAAAAGTAAAGGGTAGGAAGAAAGGTTGAGCAATTATGTTGAAGAAAATATTACTTAACTGAATGCAAACTTTTCTAGCAGTCATATGTTTCTGAGTGTTAATGGGTTTGGTGTTTTTTTGAACTTGCAGGTATTCTGCCTTTTTGTTCTAAGCAGTCACCATTTAGAACCTTTTTATCTTGTATATTGGAAGAAATGTGAATATTAGGCTTGAACTTCTCTGCTGTTTTTGGAAATTGGACTATTAAATTTTGGTTATTGAGGGGTTTATTTTTTTGTGTTTTCCCTCCAGAAAAAAGAAGCTGCAAGACCGAAAGAAGAAGTCATTGAAAAGGAAGAAGAAATAGTACATGAAGACAACGACTGGGGTAAGTTGTCACCTGGAGACTAAATTATTTTCCCAACACTGAGATTCAGTTTGGGTGAACACAGTTTAGGGTAGATAGAATTCCTCTAGTTCCTATTTTTAATAACTTACAGTGTGTCTTTTTTATAACTTTACTGTTAGCTTTTCACAGGTTTTGAAAGTAATTTTACTACAACTTGAGTGCAATATTTTGAGTGCAGTATGGTGTTTTAGGCTGAAAATGTAACTGCTGCTTGAATAAAAAGCTTCCTCCGAGGATGGTTCTGTAGATGAGAGCAATATAAGAAGATGTATATTCTGCATTTTCTTTTTAAATATACTAAAGGCATTTCTATAAGCACTGTGCTGAGACATTCCATGGATTTTTACATTCCTCTGAGGGTTTTTAATTAGAAGGAATTATCTTAAGGAATTGTAAATGTGTTTTATATAGCCATTTTAAGAATGACAATATATGTTCTGTTTATTACATGCTATAGAAAACCATCTTATCTTACAGCTGGGAGAAGTGTCCTTATGGTAAAGTTTAAATGGTAAGGACAAGGAAGAGATGCCATTCTGGTTCATAAGTTGTCTATATAGAATTATTTTGTATATTGGAAAGGGAAAATATTTTCTATTGATAATGGAATGAAGTCGTTGACAGCAAAGGTTTTTCTAGTTCACAAAGGGAACTAGAAAGTAGTTGGCAAAGTAGCTGCATTTTTCCTCTTACTGTGATAACTTGGTGATTAAAGAACTTTAATGGAGTTTTTGTTTCCTTTTAATGCAAAGGCATTGAATTAGTATCAGAAATTTCAGAAGATGAGCTGAAGGCTGCATCTGGCCCAGTACCTGAGCTTCCTGAGGGAATTAGTGTAGCATATACTATCCCAGACACGGTAATGTACTTATTCTTTATGAATTTTTGAAAAACACATTGTAGATTAAATTTATAATAACCAGTTTGGTTACCCTTTAAACCTAAAACATCATTCCATCTTGAACAATTCCAGTGATATGTCACCTTAGTTCATTTGATTATTCTTTTTTATTGTCCAGTTTTGTGTTCCTGGGAAAGAAACTTCTCTAAGTGGGGATGCTAGTATGAATGTACTGCTGAGATGATAGGAATGAATGCATTTGGAGGCTGGGTTAAGGACAGCAGATGTCACTTTCTCAGTTTATATTTTGGTGACTAGTTAATTTTTACCATACATATCATGTAAAAGCTGTATGTAGTCAAAGATCAATGAGTATACCTGGGGAACATAGAATCTGAATGTCCTGCAGTAAAAACATTCTAACTCCTAGACAAAATAGTTTACAATTGAAGCTTTTAATCACTTAGGCCTAATCTCACAACTGAGTGCCTGCTTCTAGGAAAATGGTGTGGTGTAAGAGCAGTAAAACTGATCTGTGGGGTGGTTTTTTGTTTACTTTTTTTTGTTGACAACTTTTTCTTCCTGTTCCTAACAGGATGAGAATTTAATAACTGGGGAGACAGTAGCAGAGTCTGAAGAAAGCCTAGAAGAACTCATGGCCAAAATGAGAAACATGTAGAAAAACAAATAATGAAGTGCAACTTTCATGAGTTTGGATGGACATTGGATTTTGAGAAGACCAGACTTCTTACTTTTTTTCCTTTTTTTTTCCCCTCCATTGAAGCTTACCTTTTCTGATGAAACAGAACGGTTACAGGGGCAGGAAGGACACAGACTTACATGTTTATATTCTGTTTTCTCATCATGTCTTTATTAACAGATAGAGCTGTGCTACTGTAAATTTCTCAGCATTGCTATGTCCAGATACTCAGTGGCAAATAAAAGGACCTGGATAAACTAAAAAAGCAGGCACAGCACATTATATATGCTATCATGTAACGTGAAAAGCACGTAGAACAGGCCAAGGGAAAGATGAAATCTGCTGGAGTGGACTGAGTGGGTGAAGGGAAGATGATAATGCCTCTCTCATGTTGCTGCTCCTGAGTTTCCAGGCACTTTTAATTGGTTGTCATTCACTGGTCTAAAGTCTTGGCATGGATCATGCTGTGGCTACTTTTTCTGAGCAATGAGAACATATAAGCCTTTTCATCTGCCTTTAATATCCCAGGGTTGGAATTTTCTTTGTCAATGCAGCTTTACTTCTTCTTGTCCTTAAACAGCTGCCTAGGTTTTGTATGTGATGTTTTGAGTATACTGTAAGAAGGTGAAGTCTTTTGTTACTATTACATTAGCAGCATGCCACTATTTTGTCTGGCAGATACTTTTCATGACAAAATTATGATCAACATTGGAAAGAACTGGAGATTTTGTCTCCCTTGTCAGAAGTCTAAATATTTTTCTTGGTTACTGGAAGTTTAACTATAATTCTGATCACTCCCCTTCACATGGTCTATATTAAGTCTGAGTTTGCATAGAAAGTCTTCTAAAATTAGATGCTATAAATTTTTAGTTTTGCAAATATTTTCATTGCAGTAGCTCACCTGTTGTATTTGTCTTGTAAATGACATAAGTACAGTCATATAACCTTTTAAATGGCCACATGTTAAACTGACCTGTAAATATTTGCATCCTGGGGCACCAGTACCCTGCAGAACTGGAAGGGTCAGTTTCAAATATTTTAACTACTGTGGGTATCTGATCCAGAACTTGGTAATTATTTCAGCCTTGGCAGTATAATACAAATACTTCCAAACTGTGCTCTTCAAAAAACTTATCCACAATTTGATGCAGCCAACACAGAGCCAGCTAGTAATGGCAGTAGTAGTAGTATTCCACTAAAATGAAAAGAGACAGCAATACCATGGTGGTGCTTCTGTTTCTTAGGGCAGCTGAATGAATACATGTTAGTTATACTAATAATTAGTTTTAAAAATGTTTCATTTCTAAGTAATGGTTACAAAATTCAAAATCGGTTTCCTCCACAGCTGCCATCAAATTATATTATACACAGAACAATCATTTCACAGTGAGGGAGATTTTGCGTGGTTTTGAGTGTGGGGCATTATACTGTAAAACTGAAGTGGCTTTTCCAGATTGAGTTCTGTTTTGGAGAAACCAGGTTTTAGAAATGAACTGCAAAGAAACATAGGAAATAGATTAATGAGACCATTAAAAAGGTAGATAATTGGATCTGTGTCACTAGGTCTACATTAGCTTGATCCACTGTCAAGTTTGTGTGTTACATTTCTGTGTGACTTGCACCTTTCTGTTGGGAACAATAGAAGTCAGGCACACTGCTGTGTGGATCTGGAGATCCTGAGGCAAATGGCTGACTCATTTCTACAACAGCTCAGTTCATCCTGACTCTTAACTATTTGGCTGCTATCACAGGATTGACAGCTTTATGAGAGGCAACTTCAAGTACACTTTTATGAGGGAATTCATACACTTTTGTATGCCCTGTTAGAGAGTACAGAAAATGTTTCCTGTGTTAGACTTTGAACTTGTATATACAAGAAGAATTTGAAATAATCAGAAAATAAATAAAAGATGATTTATGTCAATGGTTAAAATTATTTAAAAATAAACAGCATCCAAAAAAGCAGCATTAAGGCTTCTCTTTTTTTTAATTAAAAAGATGTTTACAAGTATAATGTACTTTAAGTAAGTACATTTACTTTTAACTGTAAAACACAGTAGAATATTTATTGCTTCCTTGGTTATGAACTAATAAAGTACATTGCCATGATTAAGTCCAGCTTTGTTTATTGCGCAATCTTATAAAAGTGTTCAGTTTTTACAGTGTCACATAAATGTTATTAAGATGTTGATATTCTAACAGTGTAATTAGATCTCCATTGAAACTGGTGTCCCTCTGCTTTGAGGTGGAGTTCTCCTACACAGAAGTTTTAGCTGGCATATCACGTACTTTGAAATGACTTTTCCTTGCTGCCCATGAGGTACAGCTCCATGGAAGCTGTCTCATAAGCTTTCTTTGGGTAGGCACATGGATTCCTCACCCTCTTTGCTAAAGGACAATGGATGGTTGGGATCTGCTACTTTTTTATTTTTAAATTTTTTTTATTTTAATTTTTTTTCTTATTCCAAAACCAACCCTGAAACCTATGAGGAACTTGGAGAGAAGTTTCCCAATGGAAGAAGAGTAACAGTTCTGTAACAGTAACACTGAGGATCTAGAAAGTAACTTCTTATTTAAACTAGCAACAATAAGGGAAACTATTTAGGAGACAAAGATGTACCACCGTTGATGATAAAATCAGAGTAGACATGACAAGCTAGACCAGACATCTGATAATTCTTTAGAGGAGAGAATTACAGCAGGTTGAGATTTTGGAGAGGAAGAGGGTTGGGTATTTTGTTTGGGGTTTTTTGCGTGTGTATTTGTCTGTCTTTCCTTTTGCCTCTCTTCTTAGCTGGTGACAATCCTGCAAAGAACTTTCAAATTTTCAAAACTTTTCAAGGTGGCTAAAATAGAGTGGTAAACCCTTGCTTTGCGTAAAAACCCATTTTCTGAATAAGAGGAAAATATTCAGAGAGCTGTTACAAAATGTCAACTCTTAGTGCTCTATAATAACACCTTCAATAACTATTTTTGATTTTTGTTTTCAATTAAACCTTAACCTCAAAAATCACATTTGGGTTTTATATTTGTGGTGTCAGTTTTATATACCTTTTCTTTTGCCAAGTTACTGCATTATCAAAATACTAAATTCCTCCTAATCAGAACAAGGGCTGAAATGAGTAATATTTAATTCTACTATAAAAGAGAAAAAAACACTTGGAAGGAAAGTACTCCTTTGAAGTGAAGGCCATTTGCATTTTTGAAACTGGATCAAATTAACATTCGTTGCCTCTGAAATATTATAGTAGGGTTTCAAATAATTTTCCACTTATATTTCTTTTTTTAATAAAAAAGTCTTTTTTTTAGTATGTATTTAAATTGATACATACATTTATGGACTGAATGAGAATAGAACTCAGACTGATTCTTCCAATGACTCGGAGAGTAAGAAATACAACAAACAGGCAGGTATATTTGATTAATATTTCTTTATCTGATGGCAAACTATTGTGCATCACTAGTTTTGCCCAGCTAATACAAACATTCTTATAAGGGATTCAGTACTATTAAACACTGAATGTATTGCTAAAGGTTTAAGAACAGGAAATTGGCCATAATCATCCTTGTTCTGATTCCTCACTGGAAGTATTTTTATTGAACAGAGTGGAATCTAACAACAGCTTTATCTGTACATGATGATGATATATTTAGACATCCTAGTTTCCCAAGGAAACCACTTAATTTTGCACAACTCCCTTGAATGAAAGTTTGCTTAAACTGAAATAACCCTGCAGGTAAAACTTGAGGTTAAACAGTATTTCAAAGTTTTTTCAAAATTACCATTTCTTCAGAAACAACTTTAAAAGCTTGTAAAAAGGCAGGAAGGATTGATGATTAAAAAATACAGAAATCCTCTAAGCCATGCTGTTACAACACAGAAATAAGAAATGCCTCTTAGAGTTTATACAAGTGATTCAGCTTAATTTGTTACAGTCCTGGCACTTAGGCTAGGAGGCATCAAGTTTTTGCTATTAGCTACAACTTGAGCATGTACCCATGTACAATGAAAGAAGCTCACTTTGTACCGTACAGTCTGCAAAGTTAAGGCAGAATTCATGAAGACAGGCATCAGTCCCAAAACAGTACATAATCCTTAGAAAAATGGATTTGTCTTAGTAATTTTCTGTCTACTAATATCCATAGAGACTGCCTTTTCTTGGAGCAGGTTTGTATCACCTTTGTCCATGTTCCAACAGAGCATTTGGAGATAATGCACTTTTTAAGCTGAATGTGTCTCCACTTGATGAGTGTCGGGAAGTTGCTTTTCCACCTATCAACAGAGTCTCTGCTTCTTTTATTTCCATAGCTCTCTTGTAAAGTTCAGCTGCCTTCTCAAAGTCTCCCCTTTCATAGCTTTGGAAAAGAGCAAAACAAAGTTGAAACAAGCAAATAAAACAAGTTTCTCTATTTACTTAAATTGAAATATACACCATACTATCAAAGTAGTGTACTTAAAAGTCTCTACTTTCCTAGAAAGTACACAAGCCAGATGTTTTGTTTCATGCAGTAATTTGCATTTATAGGGTTGAAGCATATATTCTTACCTTAGCACGGCCAAGTTTTTCAGTGTTTCCCCCACACGAGGATGCATTTGACCAAAGCTGTCTTCATAAATCTTTAGTGCACGTTCATAGAGAGGCAAAGCTTCAATCTGTTTTTTCTTTGGGTAGCAGAAAGTTTCTTTGTTACAGATGTGTATTTCTTTCATACAGGTGTATATTACATGGGCTTTTTTTTTTTTGCCAACATAGTATCAATGCATCCTAGATGCAGTATCTTGTCTACCATTCACACCAATTATTTCTTCCCTCCATACATTTTCCTTGCCAAATACGCTTTCAATGTTTAAAATGGAACCCAATAATTTGCAAATACTATAGGGAATTTCCCTTTTCAATACAATCAAGTTTATTTTGTTTCATTTAGGTATAGCTCATAAAAAAGCCTAAGACAGGAAAGTTAAATGTTAGGCATGAAAAGCTTACCATCTGACAGTAAAGGACAGCCAGGTTTACCAGAGCAGTTGCTACACTCGGGTGTTTTGGGCCAAATGACTTCTGTCGAATTTCAACTGCTAGCTCATACAGAGGAACAGCCTTGTCAAGTTTTCCCTAGAAATAACAGGGAAAAAATTATTAATTTTTCTGCTATCAAGATGGTAACAGCAAAAACTATTTTAAACAAAAGCCTTGGAGAACATCTAATTGTTTCTAGAATAAGGGGATAAACTTTGCTAAATAATACATATATTTTGTATAGATTATTTATCCTGACTATTTATTAGAACCTTATTTTCCAAAATACTGGGCATATTCAACTCCCAGTTAATGTGTTTCTCAGCTAGGTCTATTTCTTCCTTTCTTAATTTATTTTTTCCCCATGAGTGTCTCATTTAGAAGGCTGTAAAAAGAATTTTCAGTTGTACTTTTTATCAAAATAATTGTCTCCGGCGACTTTTAATTTGCGCTCCATCAAACTAGCAAAGAGATTTTTGATGCAAATATTGAGTGGCTTTGCAGCTTCCAGCAGCATGAAAATTAGAAGCTGAAGTTAGCAGAAAATAATGTGACCCAAAACCATTTAATGCAGACAATAGCAGGTAAGAATTATTTCAAAAAAACATGAGCAAATTTGATCTAAGAGATTATCTTCAAGGTCTTTTTTCTCTTTGAAGAACAGTAAAATGTGAAAATATAAAATAAATAAAATTCTTATAACCCACTGAACTTAATCTTGGTTCAACTGTTGGAAACAATATATCACTATTAAACTAATAATACCTAATGGTTAGAACAACCATCTACAAACACAAATATTCATAACACATTTTGAAGTTATGAAATGCAGAAGTTAATTTTACTCCTGTTAATTTTACTCCTCATAGTGCATTTTGCACAGCAGTAATGCTCATCTTTCACTGAGTCAACAGAAGCTGAAGGTGGTTCAGCCAGACAGTTTATTTGTAAACTGCTATCTCCCTCATAATTCTAAAAGCTTCCCTTAAACTGACTGTAAAGTTCAAGGTCATTGTGTAAAAAGAACTATTCCTACCCCCTAAAACATGATTTTTTCCATTAAGACAAAGACATTACAGTTAATTTAGGTGATCAGAAGAGGTAAAAGGTGTGTGCTTACCATCTTTTTGTACAGCACTGCTAGGTGTTTCACAGTGTAAGCCAAGGAGGGATGATCTGGAGCTAAGGCTCTCCTCCTGATGTCCAAAGCTTTCTCATAGAGCTCCTCAGCCTTGTCATAGTGCTTCTTCTCGTTGTACAGGGCTGCCAGGTTGTTCAGGGACTGCGCACAGTCTGGGTGGTTGGATCCCAGGACTCGCTCCCGCATTTCCAAGGAGCGCTTCAGGAAAAGCTCTGCTGTCCTACACAACATATTTGTTCATCAATATTTTAAAGCTGGTAACATTGGTACAGGCTGAAGTGCCTGTTTGAAACAAACTCGGCCTTGGAAACTCAAAGTAGAATCTGTTCAGAACTAACAAAGTTGAAAAGACTCTGTGTCATGTCACCACTGAAGCAAAGAGCACATTTTATCTCACTACAGTCAGGTGCTACTATTTCAGCTTTCATTTCAGCTTTACAGCAGCTCCTCTATCAAAACTACAGGTGATCCCCCCCATAAGACTGATAACATCCATTACTACTAGGCTGCTTCTTATCATGACATCCACACACCCTGTCATACTATTCTCAAAAGGTCAGCTTAGTAAATTGGAAAAATCTATTTTACGTTAGAGGAAAAAAAAGACCACTTATACACAGAACTGTAGGTACAATTCTGGAGCTCTTAGACAAGTATCAAAAGGTGTTCACTCTATGCAAGGGCTGGACGATCATGTGTGACAAATAATTATTCATTAAGTGACATACCCTTCTGCCACTGATTTCATCCTAACTTAATGAAGTCTTGGACTTGGTGGTTCAGAGCAGGGATATCCATTTTTAAAAATTCCTTACACCTGTACTAGAAAGTTTATACCTTTTCTCACCTATGAAGTAGTGGAGATACAGCTACTCTTGAAGTAGGCTGCGTTTAACAGGAACTACATATGAATAACATAGAATATTAAATCATCTTGTATGAGATTAGATAAAATATTACTCCTCTATAATCAGTCATTTCATGAGGGTAAACTGATGAAAACTCCCCATGTCCAACAACTCCCCATGTCCAAAATCAATTCTTCACTGCAGAGATCGTGATTCTGTATGTAGATCCTAAATAATTATATACTTCTGTAATTATGCAAAAGCTACAGGTGCCTTAAACATCAGGTACAAGAAGAACTGGAAGTAAAAATACTTCCAGAACTCACTCTATGCTTTTTTGCTGGGAAGTTCTGTTCTTCTCTGAAAAGACTCAGTTCAATAGAGTGGGATTTAGGTCGCTTTACAATTCCCTCATAACACATAGCTTAGATTCCTCTGTCAGCTAAAGAAGCTGATGTGAAGAGTGGTTGAACATACAATCAGAACTATCTTGCACCTCTTATTCCCCTTCTTCAACACCCCTGTTTATCTCTGACTGCTTTTAGAACATCTTTGCGCTGTTCTGGCCTTTCTGGCTTTTAGCAGGATGTCACGGTAAAAGCTGATGGATCACAAGCACAACGAATATTTAGGACATGACTTCTTGCAATACTGTCATAGAAAAACAACAATCCTGCTGTTCAAAGATGAACACTGCAAAGGAGAGTCAAAAATAGTGAAGATGAGCAGAGAAGGCAGAAGTTTGAGAGAAAACTGGAATTTACAAAGCTAATTAACTGTGGAACATCAATTCTGAATGCAGGAAGTGCACTGACTTGCTAAATACTCACATGCCAATGGCACCAAGTAGAAAATAGGAGTGAATTTCACAGTGAACAAAAACCAGTAGAATGAACAAGGGACAAGTATTTGATCATTGGTCTGCATTTAGTGCTAGATCTCCCTGCTCTGCCTCCATTCAGACATCTGAGAACACTCAGTGGATGTGTCACAATCAGTACAACTTACTCAAGATTATTCTGCAGGTAGTAGAGAACTCCAAGCTCATTTAGGGTTCGAGCATTATCTGATGTATCCTTGCCTAATGTGAGCTCTTCCAGTTGCAGGGCTCTTTGACGCAGGAGAGCAAAGCCACACTACAGCAAAAAGAAGGAAATGTAAGCCAGTCACCAGTACCTTTGAAGTTTAACACTAAAGACAGAAAGTCAAAAGACTTAGTTTGGTGCCAAAGTAGCACAATAATCCTCCTTAAGTTCTACTTTTGAGCTACATGGCAAATACTTTCTTACAATATATCAGCAAACTGCACCAAAAATTTGAAATGTTAGTGAAAATTTCCTGGCAATACAAGTTATTGTGCAGTCACACCTCTCTCCTTGTGTCAGACATGCTAATTTGCTTAAACTCCACAGTTCAAATAACCAGTTCAGATCAAATTCTTAGGTTTAGAACCTAAAAACTTAAAATCAATTTAACCTCCACTCTTAAAACACCAAATACAAACACATATAAAATATTACTCAAGGCTTCACATCAATCTGTTTAAAATGGGCAAACAAGTTAATGCTTACAAACAAAATAAATCAAAGTAAAAAGTGCATTCTGCTTTTTTTTTATCTTTGCAGTATTGATAAAAATATTTTTGCAGAAGTACTCATTACAGAAATAGATCAAATCTTCATGAACCACATTCATTCTTATTTAATTACTGTGAAAATAGCAACATATTTATGGGTTTTTACTACTTTCATTAGAGCTACAACTTGAACTCTGGAGTTAGTAGCTGGACTCTTACAGTACAGGCATTACATGATAAACTCTTAGCTCAAAAATGACAAGAGAAACCCTGTAGCTGAAAACAACACAGGAGAAGAAAACGGGAAAACTCTGTATGTCACCCAATACTTTTACTGGGATTTTCCACTGCACTAAGCACTGCATTCACTTGTAGGACAAATGCCTCAACTATTCTGGAGATCACCTTTTTCCATTGTGACTTTAGCACACAGTTGTATTGGCTGTAATTCTGCACGTCTGAAATGTATATATCCACTTGTTTCTTTTCCACTTCTTTCAACTCCATTCCAGTTGTACTGATACATCTCCACTTCCAGCAGAGTTGAAAGTATAGTTAACAAAGCTGCTGCTAAGGTATTTCACTACCTATGCCCACTATTATCAAAAACCCTGGAGCATTGTCAGCTCTTTGGACATAATTTATCATCTGTTTAGCACAACTGCAACATGCCCTGTACCACTTTTTAAATATCAAGCACTGCCTTACCAGACTGCCTTTCTGCCTTGCTGCTTTTTGGCGTATTTTGAAGGACTTTTTCCTCAGTTGCTCAGCTTGTTCATATCTGAAAGTAGTTATTTGGATGTGAGAAGAATGTCAAATGTAGTGTCAATAAGTATCCTGGAAAGATTCTAAGTTACTTAAGTGTACATATTTGAAAATTTAAGACTCTTGAGAATAACTGCACTTTTTTTCAAATATGAAATTTACAAAATGATTAGGGACAGACAATGTTTCTCCTTTACCTCTATGAGTTTTTTGTTAAACTAAGCACAAAAGTTGGCCCCTCCTATGCGACCTGCTACAAGAATAGAGAGGGGATGCTCATGGTTGCATTTGAACATATGAAACTTGAAAAAAAGAAACAAAGAAAAATTCTGTCTTCAGAATGAAAACTTTTGCTGTTAATTTTTTTGTACTACCTCCACATAAAACAAAACCAGCAGTGTAATTAAGCTTACTTGTTCTGCTTTTGGTACAAGGTTGCAAGTGCATCAAGTTCACGGGCCACCCGAGGGTGTTCAGCTCCATAGGCATTTTCAGAGATTTCCAATGCCTGTTTATACAGCTGTTCAGCATTTCCAAACTTCTTCCATTGAACATACACTCCTGCCAGCTGGTGGAGTGACTGTGCCACCCTGGGGTGGTCTGGATCCAGCGCGGTCTCTCGAATCTCCAGAGAGCGCTGCAGAGGAGCTACAGCCTGTAAGAGCCAAGGCCAGAGCATGAGGGCAGCAGGCAGCATCCTCTATGCTGCAATAACTGAACTACTGCCTTAGAAAGCACACACTGAGCTCGGCTTCATTTGCCTTTTTGCTGTTACAACAATCTCTAAATGTACTTACCTGACTGAGAAGACCTAGGTCCTTAAGAAACCGTCCCAGGGTCTCATAAAGATCAGCCAGGCAGATCATACTTTCCTCTCCCTCACTGCTTTTTTCATATTCTTTCAAAGAGTCAAAATACTCAGCTGCCATAGAGCTCTTATCTTTCCCAACCAGCTGCCAGTAACTCAGCAATTCTGCAAAATGTCCCCTGTTTTAACAAGGAAAAGAATCTTATCTCTGATATCCCTCTATTCAGATCAATGCTAGCTTAGGAAAAAGGCCTACATGCACAAATGTTGTTATGCTACAGCATCTACAGAGATAATCCATGGAGACTAACACTATTCAATAGCAATATTTATTCCTTTACCACCCCCAGGGTGTAACAGAATAGAAAAAATACATTATTTATATGGAAACAGCATTTAGCACTTCAGCCTCTCCTATTACTTCAGCTCTACTATTTATTTGAATCTGTCACTTTCTGATTTATATTGAAAAAAAATTGAAATGTTTATAATGGCCAAAGCAGTTTCTACCTTTGTACCTTTTGTAAAGGTTTTGGGACACAAAGAGATTCAAAAGACACTTGTGTAGCTTTTGCTTATCTCCCTGCTGTTGGAAGAGCCAGGGAAGTTCATCTGCACTTCTCCAAGTCACTCTGTCTTGACTATTGAAAGAAAAACAAATGAAAATTAAAACTCCAACAGGCCTAACATCTTGTCAATTTGCTGTGAAAACTAGGCAAGCATACAATTTCCACACCTGAATGTCTGAACAGATTACTGTAAGACCTGTGTACTCCATTTTCTTATATGTTCATTTTAATTTCACTTCAGAAGGCACTGGTACCCCCAGGCACTCCACAGGAAGCTGCTTCTCCATCCCATATGGACTAATCTGTGCCTGCCAGCAGGACTGCAGCCCTGCAAGAGCCCACTGTCCCTTTGTGCTTCCTTTGTCTGGCACACTGTGGCCCTCTTGGCTTTCTGCTATCCAACAATAGATGCTTGGAGGAGCAATAAACAGCAGCCCACAGCTGGGACTCAGGTAACTCAGGATGTAAATGCAAATCAGTTTTCAAACTGGATATGAACTTGTAGTTGTTCAGCTGTTCTACCAGAACAGCTCTTATCTATGTGCTAATTGCTTGCTGAACACAAGTGGTTTTCTGCTTCAAGTCCCAAGCAAACTCAAATTTCCTAGCATTTACTGGGAGTTAAAAATCCATAGGGGGTTGGAGAACACAAAATAACTGATATGGTATTAATTAATGCCCCACATTTCCCCATGATCACTTTATCATATGCCAGTTCCCCTTCACAGACCTCATTCTTTTCCAAGACTAAAAAGCAATCAATAAGTAAACTTTTAAACTAACAAATTTACATTGTTATTTTGCCATAATAATTTACTAAACTCAAAGAAAATATATGAAGAAACCAAAATATCTATGAAGCATGAAATCTGCAATTTAGCACTTTTTGAAGAATTCCGACCTACCTTAACTGCATGGTGAAATATTCCACTAGTCTTTGTCTATAGGCAGAAATAACATTTTCACCTGCTTCCATATACTCTAGTTTTACCATCTCCCAAGCCTGAAAGAGAGGATAATTAAAAGGAAGAGAATACATTTAAGTGCTGATGATACACAAGGTGATGAAATACATCCCATGCTGTAGAACTAAAAATCTTTCAATGACAAAAGCACTTGTCTTACATTAGACCACAGCTCCGGTTATTCAAGCAATATTCCTTTCTCTTTCAATTCTTGTTTTTTTTGGGGAAGCCAGTGTTTTCTAGGATGCATGGAGTTAACAATTAATAGATTAGAAATTTTCAAAGGTTTGAAAGGCCAGATTTTCAGCAATACTGGTTTATCACAGCTCTGGTAGTTTTCCAGATGTTTCTATATCTGACCAGATGTTAAGGAGAATGGATGAGCAAACATACATTTCAAGGCCTAAGTAGCTAACAACAGAACTTATCTAAAATAACAGGGCTTGGAGTCAGGGGATGAAGCTTCACTTGCACATGTTTAGCACTACAAACTTTACCTGGAGGTGCTGGAACTTCAGCAAACCACAGCCATATGTGAGCAGACACATTTTGTGCAGGCTGTGAAGGAGTGAGGCCAGCACTGCAGAAGTCAGCTCAGGATAAAGCTCCATCAGCTCTGACTCACTCACCCCATTGTGGCTGACACCAATTACACACAGTATCTGCATGAAGCAGAAAACAAGATTTCATACAGTTAGCAATATTTCCTGTAGAGCTTAGTTACATTGACATCTCAAGAAAAATACTGTTTATCACTGTGATAATTGTATAGCCAAAAATTTTATAGTCAAAACCTTGCCTATGCATGCCCTTTCCCTCTACTCAAAGAAGAGACCTCAGTGTTAATGGTTTAATATTCTAATAGATAAAGAACCAAATGGGACACTCTGGGACAAAAAAATGGCTCCTCAGACTTTCCTCTAACACACTGGGAAAGAGTAAGTCCATTATCATGACGAACTTTCATCTAAGTAAAACATGCTGAGGACTTTTATGCAGCCAGAACCAAAGAACTAGCAAGTAAGAGTATTGTGTCCTAATTATAAAAAATGTTTTGTACAAGAAGGAAATTCTGCAAAGGTAGAAAGAGGCGTCAGAAATGTAATAAGCAATGCCTGTATTCACAAGCCACCATGTAACAGCTCACTTGATATTTAACACAAAGCAGTCACTCTATAGTTATGCAACAGATGTAATTACATTAATTAAATTGTCCCTTCTATACTAATAATATATAATAATCTCTGAATCATACATATGAACTAAGATAAATTTGTATTTACTTTTAAGTTAAGAAAAACTCTTTACAGGGAAGAGTATTCATTACCTGTAGAAACCATGATGCATTCTCTGCTTACCTCTCTCAAAAGATCTTTCTCTTTATCATTCTGCAATGATTCCTGAATTGATCTCAGAACAAGCCTGTACAGTGACACCGTGTCTTGACACTGGCAACACTGCTGAAGAATCTCATCAATATTTCCTGTATTTCCAACACTGAGCAGGAGGACAAAAAGGGTAAGGTTTAGCATATTAGATTTGTCTGACTAAGATTGATTTGAAACTACAGAAGAGCTCTATCTCAAATATTCTCTGGATTCCTACTGGGTTCAAAAGGTGCAAAGCGCCTGGTGAGATTTAAACAAAGAAGAGGTGAGCTCTTGCAAGCCAATTTCTGTCATACTGTCTGATTTTTCTAAATAGCTGCAACAGTTTTATTAAAAAACCTAGGATGAAGTGTTCTTATGGTCTGCAGGAGTACAAGTAAGAACATCAGGATGGATAAAGATAAAACCACATGCTGCTATTTCATTTAATGCATTTACAAAGCAAGTTTTCAGGAGCAATTAAGTCTTCTAGAAAACAAAATGTGAACAAAAATAATGAAATCAGTCACCCAGAGTAAATTACCAATTAGTGTATTATCTTCTGGGAGTCTCTTAAC
The DNA here is from genome assembly GCA_003676055.1 of Chloebia gouldiae. Lineage (NCBI taxonomy): Eukaryota > Metazoa > Chordata > Aves > Passeriformes > Passeridae > Chloebia > Chloebia gouldiae. Next base: position 41,531,906 of record QUSF01000003.1, read on the forward strand.
TAAAAATGCATCTTTCTCAACAAGATGAAGTTAATAAGAAGCCAACGCACTTATTAGGTATTCTCTTGCACAACAGGGAAGATTAATTTTCTCCTCAGCAGGAATTACAAGGCTAAGGACCATATGCAGGAAGTTAAACTACGCAGTTGTTGAACTTCCCTGTATCCTTAAAAATCTATAGTGCAAACTCTCTGGTACATCAGTAAATACAACACACCTAAATTTAACTGTTTAACAACACAATACCAACATTCTCCAAGTACTTCTAAAAACCACTGAAGCAACTGATACACCCATAAAGAAGAACAAATTAAAATAAAATAGAAATAGAAGTGCGGAAAACAAATAGATACAATTACTTGGGTTCACTTAGTATCAAACTGGTGACTGCACACTCTTTGATTTCTGTTCCTTTTGCATCCAGAGTCAGTGAAGAGCAAAACTTCTCCATCATTTTCAAGATTCATTCTGTGTTAAATGAAAGCATTTCAAAAGGCTAACCTACTTGAAGTCTTCTAATCTAGTGATGACCATAGTAATTTCCAAAACACCTCAACTTACCAAGCAATGGTTTTGCCCAAGAGAGTGACATACAAAGCATTGCAAGTCGTAGCAGAACGACAATGTCTCTCAAGCTTCTTCTCCTACAACATTGTAAATAATCATCTGTGAACTGAGATGAAACTAACCATACAAATAAAACACTCACTGTTTGAGAAGAAAACAAAAGTTCTAGATATTCGTTTATCTGCAATATCTGAAGATTATACCATAGTAAGTAATACACAAAATACTGCACACATTTCCAGCTATAGGAGCATATGAGTGAAAGTCTCATTTGAATTTAAGATGAAGAGTTAGGGTCTAACATTATACCTCAACATGAAGGTTACCTTACAGAATCCATCTCAAGGGCAAAGTAAAATACTGACTTTCCCAATCTCTCAGTGATTGTTACATTATTATGCAAAAATAATTAATTAAAACATAATTAAACTTTCTGATGTTCTAAAATAAAATATCACATTTAAAGCAGTATGTGCAACTGCACAATTTTTCTGTTAAAAAGTTGTGTTGTTCCATCTGTGTTTCAGGGCTATGAGCCATGAGGTAAAAATACTCGAACTTCATGCTATCTTGAACAATCATATTTAGTTAGTTAAATATAATATTTTACTCTGGCAGCTGGGCTTATTTAATCTTCCCATGTTTTCATTAAAAGTTATACTAGAGTAAGGTATTTTAGAAAAACTGCAACAGACATACCTGTTCTTTAGTCAATTTAACATTTGCAGAGTTACATTCTGCACTAATGAGAGATTTAACATCTTTGGAATTCAGTGGATCAAGATGAAGAGTGGGCCATAACCTTTGGTAAGACAGAACAAAGTCATATTTGAACCTTATTAAATAGCACAAAAAAGTAAAAAAAGACATCAGAGTTCCAGGGCTTTTTAAAGATTTATATCAAAGCAGTAATTGAAGCTGTTCCCTGCTACTATGAAGTTAATCTGAAGTAGAATTTACACTTGTAGCCTTATCCTGAATCTACATCATGGTATTGCAGTTCTTGATGTGCATCTGACTGCATTTAGTATCATTTTTCATACAGTTATGTTGATAGATCCATCACAGTAAAAAAAAAAAAAATCTGGTTTTTCAACAGCTAAAATCTGTCATTGCAGCTAAAATAGAGAAGCTTTCATTTTCCTCATAGATTACAAAATCTTATCCTATTAAATCTCCACATCTTGACAAATCTGTCTGCTCTTCAATGAGTTACTGCAATTTAAAATAATAATTCTAAGCCAGGATACTATGACACATCACAGAAATATAACATACCTCCACGCCTGCGGACAGGTTTCTACATTCACTGATACAATCACTCTCACGTTCACTGGCAGTGGATCTATCAACCACTTCATATGCTTCTCAGCTTGCTTAAAAACAAATTTTCATTTCTTAACACAGAGGTTGTTCAAAACAATGCCAGAACTTATTATGTTTCATTAACTGTGCAATTCAGTGAAAGAAGTCTTAAATTCTCCAGTGTCCTTTAAAATCTTTCATGATCTGGTCCTCTTGACAGTACTAAATGACCCACTTATATGTATCAGTACAACTGTAAACTAAATAAAGCAGATGGAATGCTATTTTTGAAATGTTCACCTCATAAAAACAAGGCTATTTACATGCCCAATAAGCCAGCTCACAGCCTTGAATCTTTGGATAAGTAATATAACCAGACTGCTCAAAAACAAAGGCTTAAAGATAAAATTTAGAAGAAAAATACCAAAACAACCCTAAAAAAATTATCTACAAAAATAACTCAACTGTTCCTTTTACAAAACTATTTTCTCTATGTTCTCTCCAGAGCAAAGCAAATACTAATATTTTTTTTACATAGCTATGACTGAACCTATTATAATAGTCAAAATTCCTGTTAAACTGAGAAATGACAAAGATATTGAAAACATACCTGTATTTGGTCAATAGAGTCAATTATTATAATAATGCTGCCTTGATGGCGTGCAGAAAGTTTTTCCAGCCAACGGGGAAACTCTTCCAAAAGTTTAGCTGGATCAAAAGTCAGAGGTGATACTAACCAAGAGTGCTGCATAAGCTGCAGAATTATAAACATGTACAAGAAATTATACTTTAAAGATCAGCTAGGATAGTTGAAAGAAGTCTTAGAAGACACAAAAAGGGAAAAAAAAGCAGTTCTCCTCCCCTAACTCACCTCCCCCCCAAAAAAACTCTATGTGATTTGGGGGCAATTTTTCTAGTCAAGTTCACACAGAATTCTTTTCTTCTAGTATATGCAGAAAGATGGCATATGCAGAACAAAGAATATTTCTTGAACTGAGTGTCACAACAGACAAGAAATATGAAGACTTAAAGGACTTGAAGTTGCACAGATTAAACAGGCAAACATCTAAGATAGATGAGAAAACTGCACGGATAGCAGAACTGAATTAATTTTTCTACAGGTTTTAGTACTGTGAGGCCCTTAGTGCCACTCTTGTGATGGAAAAAGCAAGTTCAGACCCTGGCACAAAAAATGATCCTTCTTATTCCCCATATATTCAGCACACAATTAAAAATAAACCAATATAGGAGAGAGCCTAGTCTAAGAACAAGATGGTGCCAAGTGGTCAATACAGCCTCGGGTTTCTAAGCACATAGACATAAGACGTACGACATGCCTCTCTCATTGGCCAGATGGCAAGGAGTTTTGGAAGGAGCATAATTATATGGTTTTATGTCATCAATATAGGTCACTGAAAACATGACTGCTAATGCTGATCTATTATGTGATGCTATTTAGTTGAGCTACATTAAGTGTAAAGGATCAGATTCCCCTCATTCTATAATGCCTTACATTTTATAGACTCACAGAAGAGTTTGGATTGGAAGGAGCTTTAGAAGTCCACCTAGTCAAATTCCAATTCCCTGCAATAAGCGGGGGCATCTTCAACCAGACCAGGATTCCCAGAGCCCTGACTGATCTGAAACTGAATATTGTTCTACTGCATTTGTATTACTTCTCACTGATGCTGAAAAATTTGTAGAAAATGTTATCTTTGCACACACAAACACAAACACAGACACACAAATAAAGATGCAATTCAGAGCATGTATTTAGCATTACCTTCAGAGTAAGGCGCTTAATTATCAATGCAGATTCTGAACTGGTAGACATGGGCCTTCCAACAAAGTGGTAAAGAATTAGAGTGTTTGGTGAATGCTTCTGCTGTAATTGAATCCTAATGAAAGAAGAGAAGAAAAAAATAAGACTCACAGACTGTAACTTTGCAAATAGATCTCACCATTACTGATAGCAAGCAGCAAATGTCCTTCCTGGCACTGAATAGTAATATGCCACTAAGCTTTTAAAAAGCAATGACACCATCCATTTATTTTTATGACAGCAAATTTTGTCATAGTGTACAAGTGACCATAAAATTTGACGGTCTATGATTAATTATGAGGATTCTTTCTTTATTTCAAACTCTTCTTGTGTATCACAGAAGGACAACACTATTGAGCTATCAAAACCACACTGTAATGCTGTGCAAAGACAGATATGTAAGTAATGCCTTATCATAAGGTGTTGCAGCTGGCGTCAGGGAGATGTTAAAGGCAGTCCAGATTAAATTAACAACTCAAATACCACAAATCTTTCCAGGATGCTTAAATAACATCAGCACTTTGTAAATGCCTCCATTTTACCTCTTATTACTGGCACAATGTTTGAAATGTAATGGAAACTTTTTTCTTAAATTTCATTCATATAAAGAAAAATAAATTTAAACTACCATTTTGACAGAAGGAGAGATTTCCCAGAGCCTGGTCCTCCTGATACAAGCAGTGGTGGAATTGGTGCTGGTGCTGCTACGAGGTCATTCAGACGTTCAAAGTACTATAAAAAAGAAGCAATCATTATAAATAGTCCGGTGTTTAAGGATAAAATATAGTGCCTGGTATTGTAAACCATTTCAATTCAAAATGCACGTACCAGTTTATTAAAGTTAAGGAGCAACTACTGAAATGCAATATAATACAAATGTAAACAGATGTTGCAAGGAAACACTTAAACCACAGAATTTATTCTCTCTTTTTAAAAAAGTGTAGAATTAATTAACACTTTCTTCAAAACTCTATTTAAAATGAAATCTTCAGTGTTAATAAACTGAATTAGGGTTATTATAGTAAAGCAGCAGTGTTCTGTTTTTATTCAGGCTTCCTTGCCCTCCCTTTCCCCAAACTACTCCACTCTACTGGATATGGTTGCCAGGAAAAAGCTGGCATCTGCCATGAATGACTATTTTGAGCATACAAAAGCATACAAAAGAAGGCTTTCTTACAGCATATTAATGTCCAAAAATATTGCAGCAGATGACAAAATGAAGCAAAGCAAAACACCTTTCACCTGCTTGGGAGAAATATGTCTTCAAAGTAAAGATATTTTTTCTTTAATATTCTGTTATTCGATTGTGCTAGAATGTAGTAAAGATGGTACAATCCTCCAAACCATTACCAATACAGGAGTGGTGAAGTAAAAGAATATATTGTGCTAGTAAAATAAGGGTACTAAGAATTTAAATGCATGCTTATATTACACTGCCAAAATAAACTACTGCACCACACTGTGATGACTTTAACATTTATCTTCCTACATTCATATCTTCCCAACATGTAACTACTCCTGATACTCACAAATTGAAAAGTTTAAAAAAAGTATTTCCAGTAATGAGTAAGTACTGAGGTATTCAGCAGCTTTCCACTATAAAGTTTCCTTTGTTCTTTTACAGCTCTATGATGAGATGAAATCTTTTCATTAACTATCTCCAAAAGACCTAACTCCAGGTGTCAAGAAAGAGATTGGATTTCCTTGGAGAAAAATAAAAGAGAAATAAAAAAATAGAAGAAATAAAAATAGATAGAGTGTTTCCTATTGATGACCAACATCTAAGAGGATGCTCTGCTTCTGGCACACTCTTATAATGCTTTTCTCCAGTGCAGGCACAACTACTTCTTCATCAATGTCATTCAACAACACACCAGCTGGCATCTCTCCCAGAAAAGAAATATGCCATCTATATCAGACATATGGCTTCTTCCAGCACAGGGAGTGATAGCCTTAAGGATGCTCTCAGACACAGCTTCTGTAGACATGCATCTTGCCCAACAAGGGATAAAAGTGAGTGATTACTTTCTCTTCATCCATATACCTTTACAATGTACTCACTTTCTCAAATCCCAGCTCACATGTTGAATTAGAGGCCTGCTGAAAAGCTTCCATCTGTTCTTGTTCATCGTGTGCATCCCACAATACATCACCAAAAACTTCTTCTTCAGGAGCAGTGGAGTCTTCCTTATTACCCAAATCCTTGCCTTCTAGGTCTGTCATTTCACACCCCAATATATCCTAAGTAAAAAGAAATTACATGGTGAAAACTGCAATGATATGGCAAGCACATTTGCTGTTAGTCTCAGTATGAGCATGGCTCTACTAACACCAATATGCTCATTGCCTTGTAGGGTAGCAGAGAACATACATAAATAAGCAATTAAATGAAACTAAGTTAACTCTGAATGCACAGGTCTCAAGACATTGATTTTAAATATCTCACAGTATAAACTACAAGGCGAGGACATATCTATGATATATATATAAAGAGAAATTAAAAGCTAAGTTAGGCCCATAAATGGAACCCCTTCCCATGGTCCAGTGCTTCTGTCCATAAAAGCACTGCTCAGTTTGGGGTTTTATTTTCCACTTGCACATTTCCTTGCTTGACAGATATTAACGATAAAACAGAGAGATACTTTGAATCACATCTAAGTACCACATAGTAATCACACTGACATCATTTAAAATCATAAATCAGCATAGGCGTAAAAAGTTAAAACACATGATGTACTTTACCTGTTTAATTATTTTTTCCACACAATTATAGATTTCATATGCTCCTTCCTCCACACCTCCAACATGGTCAATCATCTGAAAAAGTAAATGGAAAAGCATGACACAACTCTGAATCCAATTGAGAACAATATTTAGGACTTCCAACAAAAACATTCTGGAACACATTTAAATTCCATTCTGTTGCCTTCCTTAGGTAAGATTCACTTTGCCTAAGAACTTTAAAAATTAGGCAACTAGTTTCAGCTATTCTCAACCATTGTCTCTGTAAAGGAAAATACATCATAACTGATCAATTTTTAGGCAGCAGGAATCTCTCTAGAGGTATACTTCATTCCCTTTTGTGGCTACAGAGGCACTTGGACATTTGAATGTCTAAATACAGGTAAGAAATTCTAATCTTAGAGCATAGGCATTTTTTTCAGTGAAAATGCAATGGCTTTTTTCTCTCCCCTGCTAATGAAAATTTCATAACATTCATAAATTTCAGTTTCATCGATCTGCTCACAGAATGAGCAGCCAGAGCAATGAGTGCAATGCAATTTCTTCTAAAATCTAGGACTGTTAGCATGTAGTGTTGTTTATAGCAATTTTTCAATGCCATACCTTTGCTTTGTTCATGCAAGAAATTTGCTCAATTAACTGCTGCACTGAGAATGAACTGACTTTGCCATCCTCCCTTCTGTGGTAAATTAACCGGGGCTTTTCTTCTGGATTTTTCAAGAAGGCTTCTTCGCAGTCCTCCAACAAACAACTAGATTGGAAATCAGCATTCTTGTGCTATATTACACTGCTGTAGTAAACAGTTCAATCAACACAAGCTCCGAAGATGGGTTTCACTGCAAAATCTAATTCAAAAGTCATATCTATTTATAGCAAAAAGCAATCAAATACTTCAACAGAGAATTTGAGAAAAGTTCTGAAGCAAGAAAAAGCTAAGAGAGAGATTTATGCTACTTGTACCAAAACCAGCAAAACCATGTATTATTTTTTATGATTACTGATTTGTAAATGTAAAGCTGTTTTTCCTGTCATACCAATACACAGAGTGAAAGGTAATTGCCTTGCATGGAAAAAACATGCTTTCACATACGATTAATAAGCATAGATATGCTTTGCTATTAGTTATCTGAAGGTTCTGTTCTATTTTTGATCTTTTTAGGAAGAGTCCTTTAGTATTTGTCAGATGCCTTGGGTGACAGTCCTTCAATTTATAGTATTTAAAAAGGAGAATTTGACACCTCCAAATTCAAAAGCACTTTGCATATATATATATGTGAATGATATCCATGGATATTTATTGTTGTTCCACAGAAGGAACTATATTACTTGGGGATACTGACAATAGCAGACAGGATTACTCAAATATTACCATCTTTACACAAGCACCACAATTTTCGTCAGAGTTATTTTAAGAGAAATTCTCTAAATTAATACTTCTGGGGTTTTTTTTCCTCTGCATATTTTGTTCTTACACATTTGTACTCTACATACATAAAACTAGGTTATTTGGCAACAGCATATAATGCATAACAGTAACATTCCTAACACAATTCAAAAATATCTCTCCTTTGGTGTATTTTCTTTAGTGAATCATGCTTTTTCTTCTAGAAGGTTAAGAAATTACTCACTGAACAAACAGACCATATTCCATCACTATTTGTCATGAAACATCATGACTTCAGTAAATTAAAACTGTCAAAAGATAGCATATGGTAACACACAGGAGAGCCATGAAATTAGTCTGAAAGATAGCCAAGACCAGGAACTAATATGTGATAGAATAAACCCCAAATACTATGGACAGGTGTAAGGCTAGATAAGCAAAAGAAAAACTCTGAGGACACTGACATCAGCCATCTTGAATGCCTAAGACATAGCCACATGCACAAGAGAACTGCTCTTGGAAACCAAACATTTCTGTATGTTACTAAGACATTGTTCAAACTGTATTTTAAGAGAATTTGTAGCTACAAGAAAATGGTACAAAGATGATATATTCTTTTAAGTGTCTGCACTAGCAAACCTGAAGTTTGAAGTAGCATCACTTTGAAGTTGCTAGCTTAGGAAACATACTGAGCAAAGCATCCCATACATTTTAATAAGCTATGCAGTCTGCATAAATTACAAGCTACCATTTGTTTCACCAGCCTGGAAAATACTCACCTTGGCAAAGTTAAATGCAGGAGCAAAATGACTAAAGAACTTTTTTCAATTTCCCATTTTCTTACATCCTGACGAGGCCTTTCATTCTCTGCTGAAAAATTAACAACTTGAAAGAAGTACCCCATTGTTTCACAGACTCTCTGAAGTTTTGGGGAGTAGTTCTGAAAGCAAATGTGAGCAACAGTGCTTTATTACTAACCATGCATAGCACTAAGGAGCTACCAAACAAATCTCAGTTTCTTTTATCTAACAGTTTGTTCCCCTGAAGCCCTTGACAATACTTTCACTGATTTCACTGAAATCAGACTACACTTACTAAGGCTTTCAAGAAGTATTAGACAAATTTCTGAACCAGCATCACATTGGAAACAAGACAGCATATAAGCGAGCACAGGTTTGGGGGTACTCACTCTGATGAAGATGGTCACTTCTGGCTGAGTCTCATCAGTACTGATAATGTAACATCTTACTGTGTTACTCCACAGCGAGTGGGAAAACAGAGGAGTAACCTGCAATAAACTGGCAACAGCAGCATCCCAATCATCTGCCAATGGAAAAGCCCCAAAAAGAAGTCTTAGACATCTTCACATGTCATCACACTGCATAACAGTTAAGTCATCACCTCTTGACATCGTGAATACTGCATTTTATTTAAAATAGTAGAAGTGTTTTTACTCAATTATTTAAATTTTACAAATTTTCGGAACTCATACCATTTGATAATGTCACACAATCTGATAATGTGGTAAAATAAAAGTGTTAAATATATTATCATCACAATGATATTTCCTTTAAAAAGGATTGAGGAAATGTTTCCACAAAATCAAGCTCATAGTTGAAAAATAAGTACCAATATGAAGGAGTAATAAATTCACTCATGACCAAATATTTTTTTCCTTCAGATCTACGTGTATTTCAATTAGACCATGTGAACAAATGACAGCAAAAAACTGTGGGAACTTCCTCTTCTGGAGAAAAAAATCCATTGCTTTCTGTAGCATTGTATGTTTATTCCCGACAGAAGCAATGAGTTTTAAAACTTTCTTAGACTCTTCATTTTGTGGCTGGTCATTCTTTCAAGATAGGAATAGGTTCTCTTTTCAGGACCACATAGGTTGATGAAAGGCTTAGTGTATGAAGTTGGATCCATCACAGGGAAGACCCACCCCACCCACTTTGCAGGCACAGACTTCTGAATCAGACAGAGCCTGAAGGATTGAACTAAAAAAGGAAAAACTGCCAGCAAAGTTAACTATATGCAGGAGAGGTTCCAGAGCCAGGACGACAGTGAAGGAAGCCAGAGTATCAGAAGCCAATTTACAAGAGGCCACTTGGGAAACAAAGTTCAAAAGCAGTAATTGACAAGAAAATATCAAGCACTCATTTAAATAACAACTGTACATCCTGATCTTACAATCAGATTTCCATAAGTGGCCTCCTAGGCAGAGTCAAAGTCCATGCAAAAGCAATGAACAAAACAGGAGTATAATTTATTCTAATACAAATGTGATGTTCATACTCAGGAAGTAGAGAATCTGAACACAAATGGAAAAACAGAACACCAGCAGATATTGAAAGGAGCCACTATCTTCCATTGCCAAAATAAGGAACATACAACAAAGCACTCGTAACTGCTGTTTGCTAAAATCACTGCTGCACATACCATAGTCATCATATATATTAAACATAACTTAGCTACATTTCCTTTTATTTCTACAAAGAATTCCAAATAATCCTTTGGTTAAAATACCCAAGAATGGACAGAAAAGGATCTAAGAAGGAACAGAGTTACTTAAGCATAGTTGAAAAAATTCCACAGACACCTACAATCCCAGCAAGATAAATTACCATTACTTACCTCTGTTTATATTTGCAAATGGTCCCTCAACATCTATGGAGCTATGAGCAAATTCAGGCCCTCTGAAAGACTGCTGAAGTTGCATCATACTACCCATGGATGGCTCACTTCCCAACACTCCTCCATTCCAGTATTCAGACTGTGCCCCTGTAGCTAAGAATAGGAAAAAGGACAAAAAACCCTCTTTGTTGTCACTACACAAAGTAAATTTTCAGTGCTAAATATTCCAGCCATATGCCATTGACCATAATTTTTTTTTCCTTCAGCAGATTTCCTCACACCTTTATGTGCTCTAAATGATTGCTTGTCCAAAATTAATGAGAATCCATGATGCCAAAGGTTGAGGGTATTTCCTAATATTTGCTATTAGATTGCTCATATACCCATCTGAACCATTTCCATGTTATTAAATTCCTCATACAGCATAAATAAGGTTTTGTACCCACTTCTTCTTTATTAAAGATCTGATTCTCCTGTTCTGGAACACACAGCAGCTGACACTGGCATATGTCATCGTCCAAGGTGTCTAAGATTCCCTCTAGTTTCAGGTGTGATTTTTTGATATGCTGGAGAATCATCTCTCAGATATAGAATTAGAAAACTCAGAAAAGACTAGAAAGCTCAGAACAGTTAAGGGAACAACTATTAAAAAGTGTTCAAGTAACTGTGTCTAGACAGTACTCTGTCTTCATTCATTAATTTTTAATACTAGAAATGTGAGGTTCCCACAATCTAAACCAAGTCTGCAAGGTTTGTTGCTTTTACTCTTCAAACTACTTTAAGCTGCTTTTCATCTGGATTAATAAAACTTTTTTTTTCAAAACAACATAAATATCTGTCTTTTGCTTTACTATTTGGAGACTTCAGTCATGGTCCAACATAAAGTGTTGGGGATGAAATTCTCACCTGTAACATCTGTACAATTATCATCAGAATCAGACTCTTCAGGATCAAACACTTGGATCCCCTGGGCCTGCAGTCTCTGGAGTTTTGCTTCTAGCTCTCGTTTGGCCCTCAGTAAGTCCTGAATCTCATTTTCCTTAGTTTCTCTAAAAATCTATCAGCAGGAAGGAAAAAAAAAATCGGTATATTCCTGAGCTCATCTTATCTACTTTCATAGGAAAAGTAATTCATTTACCAGGCAAAGGCATGAAAATGTGAATCTGAAGTCATCATGAATCAGAAATGAGCAGGAAACCATAGTTTTAAATTATCTATTTTTAAAATTTTACCATTGTAAACCTCAGCATGCCATTGTTAAAGAAGCCTCCATTAGCAAGTTCATTAAAAATTAAAACAACTTTTTACTTTTTAAAATTTATTATCTTCTAAAATTGCTACATGTAACCTTTCAAAGGTTCCCTTTTATTTTTCCATGTATTTATTTATAATTACATACAATCTTGAATTTATGTTTTATTGTTGCAGAAATTAAAATTTCTTGTGTTAGAAATTGATCAAGCATCTCTAGCTGTCCTGTTTTAACTTATTACCATCATGTGGGAAAGAAAACATGAATCTAGTTTTAAATTCAAAGAAATGAAGTAGTCTTCAAGTCTCATTTTCTTAAATAAGGTCAGAATCAATCCTCTTTTTATATATCTGACAAACATGAACTACATGTAGCTACAGACAAATAAGATGAAGGACATAAAGAATCTTGAAAATTGTGAAAAACTAGGACCTACTGCCCTGTTTTGGGTGGCAAAAGTATCATCTGCGGCAAAGGAAAAGCAGAAACATCTGCCTGGCCTTTCAAGTCATTCCTGCAGAGAGTGAAAACTGTCTCTATCATATTTTTGCAGTCAAAAGAGATGCACTAATACACATTTTAAAAAAAATGTAAGCTAGAGGTATTGCACCTTACAATTCAAGATACAAAATTATTCAGAAATAATGGAACTCTGTGTTTATACATTCATTAGACATGTGTCAATTTGCAGCTCGTTTTCTTGTCACTCTCAAATATGAATATACTTCTGTGTTCAAGTTCAATGCAGAAATTTGATTTATGATGTATGACTTCATATTCTCCTTTCAAAAATTATAAAGTTATTTCATATTTTTTTCCTCTTAGTCTTACAGAGGATTCCAGTAGGATTATTTTAATGGAAATGGGCAGCTACAGCTATGACAATCTAAGGTGTCTTTAAGGAGAGGCCCTCATGAAAGCTACTGGAGAAGGGTTCATTTGGGGAATGTGAACAAGTGACATCCATCTTTTTTGGTCATTTTCCCAGAAATAGAAAAGTCGAACCATACCTTAAATTGCCTTTTGACCTTGTCTCGATCATGTTCAAAAGTAGCAGCTCTCTCCATGGCTTGGTATTTAGCTTCTAATGCACTTTCTTTCTCTCTAAGTATTTTCTGGTATGTTTTCTGGAGTGCCTGAAAACATTTAGTATTTCATTTTTTTTCAGAGTTTTATTACCGATAAGAAGTTTTAGATTACTTTTCAGGTCTGACTACAGTATTATCTCAGCACCTACATCTCTCCTTACTGTAGGGCAGCCAGAATCAGAGAATATTCTGAGTTACAAGGGAACTACAAGGACCATCGAGTCCAACTCCTGGTCCTGCACAGGACACTCCAACAGTCACAGCACCTGCCCGACAGCATTGTGGAAACACTTCTTGAACTCTGTCAGGCTGGTGCTGTGACCACTTTCCTGAGGAGTCTGTTCCAGTGCCCAGCCACCCTCTGGGTGAGGAACCTTTTTTAGTATCCTGCTGAAGCCTCCCCGGCACAACTTCGGGCCGTTCCCTGTCTCAGGTCGCCACAGCCGCGCAGGGTGCGGTCCCCATGCCCAGAAGAGCACTTTGACAGCATCCCGACGGCTCAGCAGGAGAGCGCCGGGGCACCGCGTCCCCAGCACCTCGCCTTCCCTCGCACCCCCGGCCAGCACCTCGCCTTCCCTCGCACCCCCGGC
>QUSF01000003.1:41545302-41727816 GCA_003676055.1 Chloebia gouldiae
TCCCTCGCACCCCCGGCCAGCACCTCGCCTTCCCTCGCACCCCCGGCGTTGCCCAGGAAGCGGGAGGAGCCCTTGGCAGCCTCACTCCGCTGCTCCGAGCCCGCACCCGCGGGGCGGCGGGCGCTACCTGCAGCTCGGCGCGCAGCCGCTTGTTCTCCCTGTCCAGCTTGGCCTCCTTCTTCACCATGGAGGCCACCTCGTTGTTCTTGCTGACGCGGAAGATCTCGTACTCCTTCCTCAGGCGCTCGTACTCGGCCACGCACTCCAGCTCCTGCACCGAGGCCGTCGACTTGAAGCTGGCCCCGATGAGGCCGCCGGGCCGGGAGCCGCCGACGCGGCGCAGGGAGCCGCGCAGCAGCCGCGCCTTGGGCTTCACCTCCACCGGGATCTCGCAGGCCTCGCCGCCGCCGCCGCCGTACGTGTCCTCGATCACCTCGCCCACCGCGCCCGCCGGGCTCACCAGGGACGACGCCGTGCCCATGGCCCGCGTCCGCCCGGGCGAGGCTCTAAGAGCGAGCCCAGGGCTCGGTGCGCCCGCGGGGAGCTGGCGGCGGGGCCGTGCCCGGCGCGGAGCCTGCCCGGCGGCGGCGGGCCATGGTCCGCGCCTGGCCGCGGGCCGCCGGACGGGGAAGGGAGAGCGGGAGGAAGCTGCTGCGCGGGCCGCCTCCCTCCCTCCGTCTCTCCCTCCCTCTCTCGGCCGCTCCCGCCCCGTCCCGGTTCGGGAGCGCTGCTGGAGCAGCCCGGGAGGGGGAGCGGCAGCTGCCGCTGCAGGGGGAAAAGCGGAGAGGGAGAGCTGGAGGGGCTGGCGGCGGGATTCTGCTCCTCTCAGCTACAAGTGACGGCGTTTTAGGGTTTTGCTGCTAAAAATGTGAGGTCCCAGCAAACTTTCCCATTCCCGCTGCCACCATCTCAGCCTCGTCGGGGATTCTTTCTTTATCAAAAGGAAAGAAAAAGTTCCCATTTTCTCTTCACCGCGTCTATTTCTCCTCGAGTGTCTATTTCTAATCTCTCTGTCACCTGCCGTGCAGCCCTCAGGATGCGCCGCATCCCTGGCTGATCTACACGATTATATCACACTGTTCTCCTTGGCCAAACAGGCACACGCAGGTTGTGCCACTAGCTTTGGTATTGAAGAGACTTTGGAGGGGGAATTACCCCTCACTGGTCAGAAGTTGTGACTTCGAGAGCAGCTGGCACTCTCCAAGGAGAACTGAGAAGAGCTGGTAGTGGCACCAGCTAGAAGTGAGCGCTGGGCAATGGTGCCATGTCGTGCTTGAGGTCGGTGCTTGCACCTTGTGTGCCTCCTATGAAATTTGTGAACTCCCTGTTCAAAGGGAGTTTGTTATAAATTATGCTAATGGCATTTCCATCTCTGTCTCTCAAAAACCGTGTTTGGTTCCTTCACCTGTCACAGGGAATTCAGTGCAACAAATCCCCATGGCTGAAGACAACATTCACTTGTTCCCAAATCTCAGAATCTGCCCTACCTTTACTGTGAATGACAAAAATATCACTACTTCAAAACAGATTTTGCCTCATGTATGTGCCAGGTTTGTTAGCCATGACCAAAGGAGCCATTTCTTCTTAACTGTGAGGAAAAAAAAAAACAATCTTAGATATGTCTTTCCAATGAGACATTCCTGAGTTTCAGAATCGACTGGAGAGGGAAGTTACTTTTGTGTACACTAGTAGAAATAGAACAGAAGATGTCACTTTATTCCCCTGAGTTAAAAGTTTGGGTTCGGAGAATATGTGCTTTTTCCCCCTCCTAATTTTACCCCATTATTTGCATGAGAAAAAACCAACTCATTGTCTGGATATAATTTATTGATAAGTTACATTGGTGATGTATTCCATTTAAACCCTGCTTCACTGAAAAAGACAGATACAGAATATGTGACAATAGAGGGAAGGGGAAGGGTGCTGCTATGTTTTCTCTAATATTGACAGTAACATAGCTTGCACAGTATTAGGTGATTCAGTGAGTAAGTCTGCAGTTCTGTAACAAGCAAGGCTCTTGGTTTCATTTCTGTGTTGGTATCAGGCAGTTTTTCCACTTCACCACTGACTGAGATCTGGGAACAATTGAAAATACATTCATGCTGGTGCTTGAACTGAATTATTTTCATATTCTGAGTTTTTGAATATCAAAATCTCCAAGCTTTAAGCCTTAAAATAAAAAGTGTAGTATTGTAAGAGCTTTTGTATTCCTTCTAATAATCCACTTGACATTAACAAATACATTGGAAGAATGTAAATGCTGTTTCTCTAATGCTACCCCTGGGTGCATTATGGAATTTTTATGGATAATAAAGATCGCATTAACACAGCCCTTTCTAGACAGAAAAATTACACTACTTCCCTATTGCTTCCTGGGTTGGTTTTCCTAATGTTTAGAGATTAGAGACACTTACTTCAATATCTAATTTGTAAACTAACAAAGTGTGCTTTAAGTCACTGATTAGGACTATTCAAAAAGCAATCCAACTGTTCATTGCACAAATATTGGAAACAGTGTGTGAATCTGAGCTATCTTAGCTTTCAGAAATGAACTACCACACAAAATCATTTGCTGGAAAAAACACATAATCAAGTTCTTTAAAAAATTCTCTTCATGTTTATGCAGCTTTTTTAAGTGTCAACTGGACCAGCCAAATCCTTAGTCCTTTGAGAATATTAATACTGGGAGTATTGTGTTATAAAGTTCTTCACTGGTCAGTGAAGATATTTGGGGTAGTTTAGCAGCTTCCTATTTACCATTTCCATTATTTACATAATTTAGTTTATTAAAACATTCCAGGAGTGAAATGCGCTGGGTTAACCTTGGCTAGCACTTATTACTACATGATGTATTGTTGATGTTTCTTATTCCTGACTTTATTTCCTTTTAGGAGTTTTTGGTGACTGTTGACAAACAAGTTCTGTGGATCTAAGGATCTGTCCCATAGAGAAAAGTACAACTGCAGGAATTAGACTTTTGCAAGAAGGTTTGGTTTTATACATGTATTATTAAGTTCAGCTCTGAGTTAGCAGATGTTAATTTTATAAAATAATGTATCTGATACCTATGTAGTCCAGTAAAATTTAGTGTGTAAGGTCAAGATATGGCAAGATAAGGGGAAGCTTAGGAAGGCTGAAGATGATAAATTGTCACAGATTGATTAACCAGTAAAAATGAGAGTTGCTTTGCTTAGAATGAATGGTGATCATGACCTGAAAACAGAAGGTGCTTTAAAGGAAAGACAAGTGACCTAACTTCTGCACAACATTCTTTCTGTTAACTCAGAGGCTGGAGTGACTTTTAAGGTTGTATACTACAGGCATAAGCAAAGTGTGTTAAAAATCCTTCACAAATAAATATTAAATTGTTTTTGCCTATACTGAAGGGAGTTGAAAACATTTTATTATCTCATTATTCAAAAATGTCTGTGTCCGATGAAACTAGAGAATTCTAGTGAGGATGTAGAGTTAAAATATGTAGAATGTAATTCTTAAAAAATTGCTGTTGTCCTGGATTGTACAGGCTTTTTACAAGGGCATGGAGTGATAGCACATGGGGCAATAACTTTAAAATGAAAGAGGGTATATTTAGATTAGATACTACAAAGAAGTTCTTTGTAGTTGGTTGCCCAGAGAAGTTGTGGATAGCCCATCCCTGGCAGTGTTTGACGCCAAGATGGATGGGGTTTTGAGCAACCAGATTTCATGGAAAGTGTCCCTGCCCATGGCAGGGTGGTTGGAACTAGATAATTTTTAAAGTACCTTCCAACCCAAACCTTTTCATGAGTCTGTGGTTCTATGGTATAATCTCTAAAAGGAGACTTGCTATTGTGCTGTTCTTTATTAACTTGATGTCTTTCCCCAGTGCTGTACATTGAGCACAGAGTGCAAGTCTGAATAAGCCAAATGGCTTATCTACTTACTCAGCTTCTTTGTTTTATATAATGAGGCCTGATGATTTTCAATTGAGAGAATCTGTTTTGAATCTGGTGCACTAGTTGCTCCTGAAACTGCCAAATCTTGGAATTACTTTGTTACTTTTTTGGCCTGCTGTGACATTTGCATTTTGCTCATCTGCATGAAAGACATCTGGACATCTGCCTCTGTCCTCCTCAGAGACCTTCATTGGTAAGCATCTGCAGTTCCATGATTCACCAGCCACTCTGGCTGGGATGTAGGGTTCTGGAGCCATGTGTAGCTGAGGTGATGACTGCTGGATGGTGGGGAGGTAGATGTCTTCTTCCCTTTTTCATGTGTTGCAGCATGGCTGTGGTTATGTCCATTGTTATGACTGGCTTACACTTTGCAGTCTTTCTCTGACCCAACATGAAATTGTATAACTGGGATTGGAGTCATTTGAGGTGTTGTGAGTATAGGAGACAGGGTAACTAAGAAATTGAGAACAGTTCATCTTTAGCTCAACAAGTTATAAATTACTATTCATAAGAATGACTTTGTCATAAACTTTTTTAGAAGTAGGACCGTACAATTGAAGTCTGAAGAAACGTGCTGAAAATCCCATCTAAATTCATAAGATAATTTATTTCAATAGGCATGCCAATGAGAGTCTCTAATACATCTAATACAGTCTCTAACACAATCTTTAATGCATCTGCTTTTTATTTTCAAGCTAAAAGTAATTAAAAATACCTGTGGTTAATTGTAGACTGCTTAACAAATGCAACCTTGGGGCATTGTTCTAAGTTCAAATAGCTACTGAACTTGCTATGTTTCACTCAGTAACTTTGTTACAGTCTGGCAAGTTGAAATCATCAGCTTCTTTCAAGAATCATTTGCTGAGAGGCCTGAAAATTACCTGGAGCAGAGATGATGAAAATCATAACGAAGGAGAGGACATCTGCTTTCAAATGCTCCCATAACTTTTACAAGTCATAGCTCATTACCACTAGAGGACAGCAAGATCTCAGGAAAATGTGGTTGTGTGAGGTGGTGAGAGAAAAGGAGAGAAATTGCTTACACAAGAGTTAAGAAAGCCTTAGTTCAGAAGTTACATGCTTCTAGGTATACTCAATCTTCTTAAAGGTTGAGTCAATTTTAGAAGATATTTCAAGATAAAATACGAAGGAGGCAGATATATAAAAGCTGAAGTTTTAATGTAGTGCTTTGTCTATCAGTTATAGATAATGTTATTTGAAAAGTACAATACTAATTAGCTTTGAGAGCTATATGCTCTTTCCATTTCATTCATATATAGTTTTGTATTGATTTCAGTCAGAATAGAGCTTTGCTTTGAAATCTTAAATAACTTGTAGGTGTTCTGATTTTTGATGAATAAATAAGATAGCCTTATGTAGAAAGGTTCTGACAGTCTGTTATTTAGAATAGAAAGAATAGACTGAACATATTGAAAGGAATCTTTTGCCTCTACACCTATTTATCTTATTTATGCCTGTTACTTCTTATGCAAGGACTCATTGAAGGGGTTTCAACATTAACTATAGGAAATTCATTCAGAACAGTGCAATTCATAACCAAAGTCAAACTTTTTACCTTCATGGCTTTAGAATGTCAGACAAGAAAAACTTTTTTAATCCTTATGGTAAATCACTTAGTGATATTTCTCCATTAAGGGTTCAAAAGCCTCTTTGAAGTGGCCTTTGTTTGCCATAAATCTGAATTGAGTTTTAACTAAAACTTAGATAATGAGTTATAATCCTAGAAAGAAGAGCTCTTGAGCATCTATTTTATCATCATTGAATCATCACTGAATCATCACTGAACTGAGAAGGGCATATCAGATTTTGCAGTTTCATGGTCATGTTATTCCAGGCCAGTTGGATTAATGTATATGATCACAAGGCTGAAGAGCAATTAATCTTGTTCACCAAAAAGATGGGGTAAAAGTGAAGAAAATATCCAAACAAGCAGCAAAACAGAGGCATACTAATGACAAGCAATTGCTGCTGCCATGCTCTTTATTGCTTCTGCCTAGAGCCAGAAAACAACAATGGTGCATAGCAGAGAATGAATATAGAGAAATATGCTGAAACTTGCACCTAATAATTTTGATGATCACTTATGAGTGCTCTTTAAAAATCTTCTTGTGTTAGTGGGAATGTGAAATTCAATAGGACCCAAGTGAAATTTCATGAATACTTCCATGCTGCATTGTTCTTCCCCAGAACATCTGCCTTCTTGGCAGAGCTGAATGTCCCAATAACTTATCCTGTTTTGGATTTGCAAATTAGCCATCCTAAATCTCAACAAAATTTTTCTTTGAAAACACATAGAAATGGCACGGCCAATAGGAAAGTTTGGTACCTGAGTGAGTTTTTTAGCCTTTTTTTTAGCCTGGAGCAATTTAATCCTGCATCTTTTGTTTCCCAGAAGGTTGCCTTGACTAAGGGGCTATAGCCAGGACTGGGCTCAGACTTTCTGCAGCTGTGTGGGGGAGAACTGGTATGTCATACAGCAAAGAGTGCATGTTTTATGGGACCATAATGAACTATAGGAGTCATGGTTCTCTAGAGTCCTCTTCTCTTCCAGCAAGCTAAAATAAAATGTATTTTGTCTCCAGATGTACTCAGCTATACCCAGATGAGGATGAAATGAACTCTTACTTCATTTTAGATGCCTGATTCTTGGAAGAACCACAGGTCTCAAGAGTGATCAGGTATAAACCATAGTAATTCTTTATCATTCCTTTAGATAGCTATTATCTTTATCATTTTGTATTCTGTCTGTGTTCAAGTGTGACTCTGCTCTTGTAGTGTCTAGAGAAGTCAGACATTTAAAGCCACAGAGTGCACTGTCAGGGCAAGAGGCTTAAAATTTGGTGTTACAGTACTAGAAGATGTTATATGTAACTCTCTTTCTAAGGTTCCAATTTAGAAGTGTCCTTAATCATGCCTAATCTGTAATCATGTCAGTATTTGCTGTGAAATCCAAGGGGCTAATTCCTTCCTGACATATTTTCTTGCAGTTGGTGCCATCCTTATCTTCAACACAAGCAATTTTGTTTTTAGGAGTCATAAGGACAGCCACAGAGATATTTTTTTCCCAACTTGATCAAATGCAAAAGAAATTGTGTTGAAATACTGTGAGAAGTTTCTTCAGAAATCCCTGCATTGTTAGGCTAGGGTGGAAGTGCCAGCAGAGGGATGGTTTGTGGGATGTTGAATCCCATCTTTAAGAAAATAAATACTAGAAAGCTTCCCAGAAGTTCTTAGTTTGAAACTTTGATTTCAGATCTGAATTAGACCCATCAAAGGATTATATGCTCTGAAGTTCCAGAGGCAGGTCCTTTTCATGTAGCTGAAAATTAAATACTAAGTTCCTTTAGTTTTTCGTTGATCCCCCCAGTTTTAATTATGTAGTTTGAAGTGCTTATTACAGGGGTGCTGCTATATTTTATTATGTGTACTGCTAAACAGGATACAATTTTAAGAAATTAATTGGATAGTGTGGAAATAGCTGAAATGAATGAAGAATGTTAGATATTTTCCATGGAGTTCATGTTATTAGATAGAAAATGTAGTTACTTGTGTGCTACATTAGTTCTGCATTTATGAGCTGAAACTGACAATCTCATGATGGAGAATTTTATCTCTAAACCATTATGTGGCATATTTTTGAGTCTGTCTATGTAGTTTCCTAAAAATTTTCTCATGCTACTGGGGTAGCAGTTCTTTTTAGTACTTCATTTTCTATTGTGTTGAAATTCTCTATATGAAACATGTATTGAAACTAAATTACGTTTCTCTTTTTATAAGTGCAGCAGCTTCTGAATATCCTGAGGCTATACCTGACTGGCATACAAGCTTAGATAACCATTGCATAATAGGAGTGGCTGGAGAATACTGGAGCTGCAAATACTCTTTTAAACATATAGAATTTTTAAAATGTGACTCAAATGAAGAAGGATTTCAGGATCAGATATATAATAAATTAAGTTACAGCTTATGCCTTGAAGACTTCAAAAGAAAGGACATACCACATAATTCTTACTTCATTTCTGAAAAGTTATTTGCCCATTTGTCCTATACAAATTTATTTTTTCTCCCATCTCTTAATTCCCATGTCACCTTTCACCATCTTTCAGTACACACCAGAGGAATAGTCTGACACTAGCAGGGCCTCTTCACTCCTGATACGAAAGTATGAGTGCTGCAATAGCCAGACACTTCACTCTTTTAGGTATTGCTCTGCACCACAAGTCTGACTTCATCCCCTCAGGTCCTAATTTATTCTTCTGTCTCTTAAAAAAAAAAAACCAAACAAAAAACAAACAAACAAACAAACAAAAACCAAAAAATACCTCCAACAATTGCTGTTTGAAGAGACATCACATATGATAAAGGAAGAGGAAAAATATGAGAGGTATCGTTTTGGCTTAGGGTCAACATAGGTGAAAGCACGTTCTGGCAACTGGGAGACTGCATTCTCTTCCATCGATATCTCTGTGGTAGGAAGCAGAGCACAGGTGTTTAAAATCATGGAGAAAAGACAAGGTGAAGTGCTTGGTGTGAGGTACAATCTTTAATACTTCCTGGTATCTCAAGTGCATTAGAAAACAGTCTTTGCAATCACGAGGGCTAAACTTCTTTCTGAAAGTTTCTGCTCTGCACAAAGAAAGCAAGCAGTAATGAGAAGAAAGACCTAACTCCCCAGGGCAGTTTCTAAGAACAAAGAAAGCTGACTTTTTCTACATTTTTTTAAGACCTCTTAAGGTCCTTTTAAAGATCTTAATGAATTGAAAGGGAAACCAGGCTATAAAACATCTTTTCAATGTATTTATAAACAGTAAAATAACCCTTTATTCTCAAGCAAAGTAAATAAAGCCATGAAATACATAGCTCAGACCTGTCAAAAACATACTGCCTTTGTATCAGAAGTTTTCCCCACTACATCTTCAAAATAATTTTAAAATTTGTCTGGCAATGAGACTAGTCTTCAAAACAGTAACCCTACCTAGCTTTAAACTGTTAAATGTCAGAGCTGAGCTTATGTTCACAATAGAACTAAATGATGAACAGCACCAATTGAATGACCTTTATTGAGTAAACAATTTGTTGCAGTCTCTGGTGAAGCCTTTCCATCGACATGCCTTTAGATTAGAGGATGCGTCAGAATAAACAGTACTGATAGCTAACAGTGAAGGAAACATTCAAAATACTACTTTATTTCCCCATCCTCCCTAAAGCCTGTCACTTCATTCTCATGTACGTGCTAAAGAAATGCGCAAGGCTGCTTGAAACATTCAGAGATTTCTTTGAAATTTAAGGTGCATGGAAAGGAAATTGAGAGCAAGGGCAACTTTCTTCCTGCTACACAGGTGATGGAAGAAAATAACTGTAATTTTTGGGTTCAGGGCCATCTGGTGTCAGGAAGTCAGGTAGCAATGAGGTTTTTTTCCCCACAACACTTTAATAGCTTGAAAATTAACTGGGCACAACTGAAGTGCCTTTGCTTTGAGGTATCGTGGCAGTGCTTCCTCAGGTAATCAGGAGTACCAGTGTGGGGCATTCATATCTAGTAAAGAGCAAACTCATGTGCTAGATTTCTGAATTAAACGTCTCCAAATTCCTTCTGCTAGCGGTGTTGCAATGCCTTTTCAGAATTGCATTCCAGAGTCCATTCCCTGCAGAATGTGCTATGAAAATAAGGCCATGTCTCTGTTCTCTCCTTTTTGCAGTTTAGTGCCTGGCATTAACACAGAGTGATATTACAGAATTACAGAATACGCTGAGTTGGAACAAAACCACAAGGATCATTGAGTCCAAGTCCTGGCTCTGCACAGGATCATCCCCAAGACTCATACCTTGTGCCTGAGAGGATTGTCCAAATGCTTCTTGAACTCTGTCAAGCTTAATGTTGTGACCACTTCTTGGGGAGCCTGTTCCAATGCCCAGCCACCCTCTGGGTGAAGAAACTTTTTCTAATGTTTAACCTAAACCTCCCATGAATCAGCTTCAGGCCATTCCCTTGGGTCCTGTCACTGATCAATACAGAGAAGAGATCAGTGCCTGCCCCTCCTTCTCCCCTAGTGAAGAAGTTGTAACTGCAGTGAGGTCCCCCCTGAGTTTCCTCTACTCCAGGCTGAACAAACTCTCTAATAATGTCTTTATATTGTGGCTCCCAAAACTGTCCCCCAGCACTTGAGGTGAGGCCACCCCAGACCAGAGCAGGACAATCCCCTCCCTTGCCTGGCTGGCAATTCTGTCCCTGATGCCCCCCAGGACAAACTTGGCCCTCCTGGCTGCCAAGGCACTGCTGAATCATGTTCAAGTTGTCATCAACCAGGACCTACCCTGGAGAGGATACTGCAGCGTTTGGATACATTTTTTCGAAGGCCAATATGTGCCTTTGGTTAGCCTAAAACATAGAATGGTGTTTACGTGGTTATGGTTTGTTTTTCAGAGCATAGGCAAATACATATTCCATATGAATTGCCTCCTTAGGCACCAAGCACTTTCAGAATGGTGCGAAAGCAGAATTCCACCCTAAGAACACAGCTCACAGACAAATGTTGAGAGCACAGATGGGTTGCAGTGCCTGAAGCCCACAGGGAATGAGCAACAGAGTTGAGCATGTGTTTTCTTCTGTGATAGTTGGGTAGAGACTGTGTTGGATAGTGGGTTCTAATTCTGTATTTCAGTGGAGTCATGAATTTTCATGAGATTCAAGAAGATACCTATTCAGTTAGTCATACTGTAGGGAAATTTTGTTGAATGTATGAGTATCTTGCTCTCTTATAGCATAGTTGTCATTGGGGGAGAAGAATTGGAGTCTTCTTTTGTCAGTTATTTAAAACAAACTGGTGAAAAACAAGTGTAGTAAGGAATCAGGTCAGTGCTAAAAAGTTCCTTCCCCAGTTCTGTGCTAATTAAGGAGGAATTAACTTAAATCTGTGACAAATTCAACTGAGAAAGCAATCAGTCTGTGTGGTAAATAAATTGTCAACTTGAAACCTATCAGTAAGTTTATCAGGTAAAGACAATTGTTCTGTGTATGTTCATGCTTCTGATATTAATTCAGCTGTTTATCTCCTTTTATATATTTGCTCCTCATTAGTTGTCACATGCATAATTTATGATCTATTTTCCAAAGCATAGATTTCTGTACATTGTTTCCTGTATATCTTCTTGTAAAGTTTTGCTGTTGTAAACTTAAAAACTAAGAGGATCATATCATATTAATGTGTAAACATGTTCAAGTGACTGAAAGAAGCAGCATATATCCCCTGTGAATTGATATTGTCTCTTTGCAGGGCTCCAGCTACATGGAAAGGACATGAAATTGTTTAATTGATTTTTCCAGTAAGTGATGCATGTATATTTGGTTACTTGAGACATCTAATGTTCATCAAAACAAGTTGTACAGGATTTATAGTATTTGGTAGGGTGCTTGGCAGTGTTCAAGGTTATATGGCTGGGTGACCTGCGGGAGCTGTTGGAATTAGAGCAGGACAAAAGGATGGGAAGAGTAGGAGGCTGCAGGGGAGCAAAGGTGGAAGCAGGAGCCTGCCCTAGGGCAACACGTTTGGATGTAAGTGAGGAGGTGAGAACTGGATATTAACAGAGCTTCAAGCAGCTACACTTCCATATGGTTAAACAGCTGTGTGCTTGCTGCTCTCAGAATCATGTTTTCCTATTACAGCTTGGAGCTGATTCATTCAGAGACGCACTCCAGACCATGGCATAATGAAGCAGAGCCTTGCTTTCTATCTGGGTTATGATATTTAATTAAATACCAGGTAAAATATTAAAAAGACCTCTAGGTGACTTATAAATTTGACTTACTTTTTCATTAGATTTCTTAGAACAATGTTGAATTGGTCTCAAACCTTGTTTGAGCCAGTGCAAAAACGGGGCCTAAATACTAGTGTCTCCTGTGCAGGCATAATTATTTATTTTAAGACCATTAGTGTTTGTTAGGAAATGTAGAAAATGAGAAATATTATTTTTACACTTTTCCTTTAAATCATTTAGGCTGGATTGTGAGAATGAAAAGTAAGCAGTGATACTGGCAGAACAAAGAAATTGAATTCCGTGAAGAATCATTTTTCTTATTATATAATGATTCTTTCCTAGACCCAAAAAAACCCTCTGAACAGATTATTCTATTCCTAATTTTTGTGACTTAAAAGTCTACATTATAATTTACTCAGACTGTGGAACCTTGCATTTTAAACCTTCACTAATGTCTGTTGTAAATACCATGTTTGCACTGATGAAAGAAATTATCTTTGGGGGGAGCTAATATTTTTCTTCAATCCCTCTTGCTTAACTTTGTTATACTCCTTCAGGTAAGTATTTTATATTGTACATATTAAAGAACAATGAAATATGGAATAAATTTGGAAGATTTTAGGAAAATAGCAAAATCTTAAATGCAGTTGTGATATTTACTGACACATCTTTGTGACAAAATATACTGTATAACAAAACTATAAAGAATGGTAAGATTACATAATATTTGGATTTGAGTTGTTCTTCTGGGCTTTTGGTCCTGAGATAAAATACATCCACTTCAGATGTAGTTTCAACAGCTCTTGTTTTTCTCCATTTTTAAGTAGTGCAAATATTACTGAAGCATCTGTGAACACACATAGGTAAGAGTCACTCATCCATGTCTTTTCTGCAAAGCTGGTGCAGTTAACAGGGCTGGCAATCCACAGCCTTCACTCTTTAGACCTTCCTTCTTCTTCCTGTAGTAGTAATTCCTGCAGACCCAAATTAGCCCAAAATCAGTGAAGACAGAACAGAACCCAAACATAAACATGTTCCATAAATGACGTGTCATCTTGAAGTGAGACTGTTACAGAAAAGGACTTGCTACAGTTTATGTTTCTATTTCTGCAGAGGGAAAGCTCAGCCTGGATGTAAATAACTCTTTTACATATTCTGTGGGCTGGATGAAAATAGTAGTGTAGTATCATACATAGCACCATTTTCATCACATTTCATAATTTTGTAGAAAACTGCCTACTTTATTTGTCCACTTCTTTCAAGAAGAAACTTTGTTAAAATACTTGAATTGTGATAGCTAAACATTCATATTGCTTATTCCTATTTTGACTCAAACCTTCTGAACTTTATGGAAAAATAGGTACTGCATTCCATTTTTAAACCACCTATTCATGGAATTGATATCCAAAATAAGTTGACTCTTAAAGAAGTGACTCCCAAGTGTTCCATTCAAATACATATCCACTTTGGAAGCAAATGTGTGTTTCTTAACAAATCAGATTAAAAACTTAAAGGGGCTTGTGGAAAACTCTAGAACTTTTCGCAAAAACATAAAGAATCACTTGCAACACCGCTGAATATAATAAAAGATATAAACAGAGAACAGCTTTTCCTTAAAAACAGAAGTGAAAAATTCTCTCCTAAGAAAACCTTCAGAAAGAAAAAGCAGCATTATTTCAATTGCACAGGTCATGTAATAAATTTTCTACAGAAAATGTAATCCTGTGTTAATGCAGCTTTTTTAACTTGACTGTGCAAGGTTGTGTTTGAACCCAAAAACCTCTTCAGGAGTTTTAGTATTTTTCTGAATACTCTGGAAGAAGAGTGAGATTCTACAAAGGAGACTTTGCACCATTATTTTTGAGTCTTCCAAAAAGAGATTTTGCAATTTTCATACCTCAGTTGGGTTCTTTTTTTTTTTGTGTGTTTGCAGAAGCTCAGTCTTTTAATATGTCATTCTTTTTTTCATCACTTTGAGCATATGGGGTTATAAATCTCCTTTAGACTAACTAATGATAAAATTCTTGCAAATACAGATGTCAATTAATCAGAAATTTTCTAGGGTGGCAATTCTGCATCACTCTGAATTTTTCAGTCAGCATTAGATTTCTTTTAGTCAATTAATTTCCTTCAACTACAATGTTGAGCTAGATTCAAGGACTGCTCTGTAATATCTAGGGGAATTATTTCTTTTCTTTAAATCTTGGCATCAGGTGACATGATTGTAAATTCTTTTCTCTTCATGGATATTGGATATTGAAAAGGGGGAGGTGATTGGGAAGTTAGAAACCACTAAATGAAGGCAGAGGACAAAATGGCATGAAAGGATAAAATTATAAAATAAACAAGATTAAGAAGGATATAGATGAGCATTCAGTTTCAGAAATGCAGAAGAATGTATCTGACAGACCACAAAAGCAAGTGCAAGGGGCAGAGTTGATTGAAAAAGAATTTGCTACATTGCACATTTTCATCAGAACCAAGCTTTGCACTTAGCTGCCCAAGCCTTCAGCTTCTCAGGTACACTGGTTCCATCAAATGGAGCTGAATTGATCTCATCTTTCTTTTGCCTGCTATCAATCAAAATACAAGAAAATGAAGAAATGCCTAGGGCCCAGCAGGCTATGAAATGCATTTTGAATAATGCAGCTACTTCTACAATACCAAATTAAATTTATCAGCTTAGTTATTAAACCAATTAGCTATAAATAGATATTGTCATTAGATAAAACAACAGCTGTATATTTGATATGATTTACTTTGCTTCTTCTGATGGCAAACACTGCTGCATCATAGTGCCAGATTGATTTTTATAGAGGGATTTCTAGCAGATATAAAATATCATCATTCCATTGACTTAAATCCATCTGAGTCTCAGTTTAGCTTGGGTGTTTGGCCAAAGTATCTGATAGCTGATGCCAACAAGGGTAACAGTAATGCAGCATAACAAAAAAAAAAAGTGACAAGAGATCTTCATTTTACAAAAAGCTTATCTGATTTCTGACTGAAAAAGTTATGAAATGAAAAGTGCACACTCCCATCTTACTAAGCACCTTATTTACTTTTATGTATGCTGACCATGGAGTTCTGTAAACAGAGCACATGACTGCATACTTTAATTCTACCAAGGGAAAAAACTTTCTCATGCTCATTTGCTTTGCTTTACATCAAAGAATGGCAATGAATTTAATTGCCCAGCGAATGAGAACAACAATCTGCTGGCTTGTTTTGTAGAACTGATAATTTTACAATGTTCAATTACTCCATTTCTCATCCTATAGTAAAAGGATGTATTAATTTAATGGAGACACCTTATTTGAACTTATTATTTTGGATCCATACCAACTTTTTTTTTCTCAAAGTTTCTAGTAAATTGGAATCCAGTGTTTGTATGATTTCTAGGTAGTATCAAAAGGATTTTGATTATTTGTGCAGCAGTTGGATATTAATTTCTCCAGACATTTCTGAGGTTTGTAGTAAATTCTCCTTGGAGAGGATCTATGAACTATCACTGATCATAAAAGAATTAACAGACTGAAATGAGTTAAACTGCTACAAAGTATATCAGACTTGCAATGAGTGCCCTGGGTTACTCCATTGGCTAAGAAGAATGGCTTAAGGTCCTAAAATTGCATGAATAGTGAGAGCTTTTCTTTGCTGATGAAGTAGATAAAAATGCAGTTTCCTGGTCTGCATTAACTCTTAAAATTAATGGTAGTCCTACAGAGCCAAGTGCTAGCAATTAAAAAAAAAGCAAACCCAAGCCCCAAACCCCACGTATGGTTGAGGTTTCCTCTTTTCAAATTTAAGATTATTGTGTTTGACCACAGTCAAGTACAAGTGTGATTTTCAAACCTTTCTGATTTTACTTAAAGGAATACTGAAATACTTCCATAGATTCTAATTTATATTTCTGGTTAACCATATCAGAGTTTTGACTGTTGCATTTTCCTCCTGCTGATTTTATGCCTTTTGAAAACTGTTTCCCTCCATCATCTGTATGGAACAAAAACAATTTCTGGGCCTGAGATTTCCATGGTGCTTTATTTCCATATTTTTAAATTGGGTGAAAAGAAAGAGTCCAGCTACATAAAGCTTTCCAGAGCAAAGCCACTCAGTGAATATATTCAATAGCAAGCATTTAACAGAAGGTATAAGGGCACTGTTATACTTTGGGTTTATATAGGCTCATAATTCCCCAACAGACAGAAATAGTTGAAGCATAGACTATTCACAGTGTTTAAAATGAAACATATGTAGTAAACCTTTGAAGGAAAAAGGTCTAATTTTTCTGGTTTTTAATGTCAGTGAAGAACACAACCTAATGTTTTAGACAGCTGTCACCTCCTTAAATGTCATACATTGGTGGATAATGCAAAATTAAAAGCAGTTTTGTTTAAAGGCAAAAATCAAAGAAAGCTGTGCCCTATGAACTGTTCTGCAGCCCTCTGAATGTTCTAAGATGCAATGATCTTTGCTGATGCTATCTTCAAATAGAAAAGTGAATTTGAGTGTTTCACAGAACATCAAACTTGTAGTGTTGTTTATCAGAGAATGTTGAAAACTTTGGACAATGTTCACATCTCTTACAATGAGGCATCTTCAGTTTGAGTACTTTGCTGTGAAAGCTGTAGCACTGTATAGCAAGAAAGATGTGAATGCCAGATAATGTTTACTGAAATAAAAATTCTTACACATTCCATCATGCTAAATCTTTTTGCACGTTTTTAAATTATTGTGCTGCATGTACTAAAGCAGTATGTTTGGATATAATAGCTGTGATATTTCAATACAGAGTATTTTAGTTAGTATAGTATAATTTAATACTTAAATAAACAGAATAATCTAATACTTAAAAAAGAAATTTTCTAAATATGGAAAAGACCACCATGTTATATATGTCTTCTTGAAATATGGATATGAAGTATTTTAATAAAGTAACTTTTTAATTAAAAAAAGGAGAAATATCAACTTTAAAATATTTCAAAATTCTGAGTTCTTTTCAATAGTGGTATAAGTTAGATGGAGTGGCAACCATTTCATTGTGGTGCCTTCAGTTTTCTTAAGAATAAGTTGACTTCAGGAGGGAGCCTCAATACACGTAGAGTACAGGAGAGAGAGAAACTAAACCCTTTTCAGTGCCTTTCCAGTAAGTCAAGTGCTGCCTAATGCAGTTTGTTCAGCATCCCTGTGGAATTCCAACAGTAAGGCCTTGACCCTTGACTGGGATATGATAGCTCAGATTTCTGTATCTATGAAGAATCCTTTTTAAGTCATTGGTGTATACCTGAGTGGTTTTATATCACAGTTTATAATCTGTTCTATTTGTTTTAGAAGACCACAAGTATCTAACTACTCTTAATACAATTGACAAAGATAGGAGAAGCTAAAGAAAAGGTTGATACAACAAAAATTGCCCTTTTAACAAAATAAGGTCAGTGTCAAACAGAGTTTTTAATCTTGTTTCAGAAAATAATGAAATGAAAAAATGCTGTTCTTAATTTCAGGCTCACCATTCATAACATGGCTTTTTCTCCTTGCAGAGAGAGAGGGGGAAGAAATCATTCTTATCATGCTGTCTCTTCATCATGATAAATTGGCAATTACAGTTGCAGGCAGATGAAACCTACCAGCTGTAACTGGTTAAAACCAGAGTTGCACCTCTCTTTTTTGAAGGAGGACATTGAACACTTCACTGTATGCCTACAAAAATGGTTTCTTTTTGCTTTACTGTGCTCTGGTAGTTCAGCCAGGTGTCTTGTTTATCTATACTTGCTTTTTATGTCCTTATGAAAACAGATCTTCAAATAGTGTAAGTAACTCATCAGTGACCTACAATACCTAAACACCGTAGCTTGTACAAAAGATTGTAATCATTTGCATCAGGGAGATGGAGAGCCCAAATCTTCCTCATTTAGAAAGCAGCATTTAAGGCATTTAAGAAATCACTTGCCTTATATTTATTGTGTGACATTAAATGCTAGGAAAAGCAACTATAGATTTTTCAGATCCACATCCTCAGGTAGAAAAGTATATTTGAGAAAACTGGTTCTAATAGCAAGATTGTTGTTATGCTATGGGTCTCATTTTGTTAAAAACTGTGCACACAGAGAAGAAAAATTGTGCTTTTAGCCTATAAATTAAATCTTAAATACAAGTCTATGGATTATAAAAGGGGTGTAAATGAAGACCAAAAAGGACAAGGTTTCAGTGGGCTGGTTTTGCTCAGATAGCCCACTTTGTTAGCATACCAGTACAGCAAAGAGAGATGTAAGGAGAATAACAGGTCAGCTATGCAGATGTTAAGGTTAACATATGCCCAAAGTATCATAGACAAGAGGGAGGAAAGCATAAATTATGTTGCTGTTTGCTTTCTTGCCTGCCTAAAATGAATTCGTCATTAACAGATGTTAGTAAATTTGTTTGATAGGTAGAGATACATGTACACACTCTGAAAATGCATACCAGCCATTTTTGATTTCTTGTGATAAGAGAGCCAGTGAGATTTCTTGTGATAAGAGAGCCATAAGGATGCAAAGGCACAGCAGCTAAAATATGAAGTAGGAAAATTACTTTTTCAACATCTTTCTGGATATGTATGAGCAGAGCCAGCTTGCACTGATCAGGACCAACAGAAAGGAGGTTGCAGTACTGCAAGGTAATGAGATCCAGATCCTATGGTTTAATAGCATGCACAGAATTTTAGAGGCAGAGTGGAAATTTCTAACTTTATTGAGATTCAGATGCAATGTGGGTGTGAGGATTTTAGAGGAAGTCTAACTCCAAAGTAGTGATCAGCCACTGTAATGAATACTGGTGAGACAGATTTGGTGATTGGCAAAGGAAATAGAAGGGAGACATTAAAAGAAAATGAGAGAATGTCTTAGTTTTATTTATGTTGATGAATCTGTGAGACAGAAGGAGACAGTTGAGTTATTCAGTTTAAGTCATACTAGTAAATCTTACTCGGTGAGTACATGGTTGCCCAATGTATTCTTAAACAAGCTTCAAAGTTTTGGTTTCTGCAACTTATCTACTTCTGCTACTTACCTATCTTTTATTGATTCACTACATTTATCACTAAAATATTGTTTCTAATGCCTAATCTGAATTGATTTTGCTGCAGGTTTTGTGTCTCCTTCAGCCCTTTTTTGCCATATTAGCTATCTTTCATACTGCTCATGCAAAAATAACACAGTCATTTCACTTAATTGTTCAGTCACTGATGAAGGTAGGATTTTGAGCTAGGTATATATTGGATTGGTTCATAAGTTACTGAGATTCAGTTTCAGTGTATATTCACATTTCTTCCTTCTGAGGACCAAGAACACTGCTATTTCATGTAGGATCCTAGAATTCAGGAAATGATAAAACTTGTATGGAACTTTTGGAGGACCTCCCTGTTTCAAACCCTGGTTCAAAACAATGCCAACCAAGATCAGGTTGCTAGCAGCTTTGTCCAGTCTTTAATATAAAAAAAAAAAAATAGAGGTGTTGCAGCATCTTTGAACATCTTTTAGTATCTGACTGCCTTCATGGGAACAATTTTTTTGTCTATATACTCCTATGAAGTCATTGAAGACCAAGATGTGTCTGGTTCAGTGTTCTCCAGTAGTTGCTTTCTATTATCAGACACAAATATTGAGGAATATTTGTGCACAGTTATTTTTGACCAGTGGATTTCAAGAGTTGACTAGACAAAAGATGTTCCTTCCCCAAGAGATATCTGAACAAGCTAACATCCCTCATTCCCACCACTCAAGTTTGATTTGAATGATTTTGCAAAAGACCCGCAGAAATCTTGATTTATCTGATTTTGATGGATTGGCTTCGTAAGTAACCTTTCCAGAACAGATCCCCCCTTTTGTCCCCCTTTTCCTGTTCA
Source organism: Chloebia gouldiae (assembly GCA_003676055.1). Classification (NCBI taxonomy): domain Eukaryota; kingdom Metazoa; phylum Chordata; class Aves; order Passeriformes; family Passeridae; genus Chloebia; species Chloebia gouldiae. Next base: position 41,564,899 of record QUSF01000003.1, read on the forward strand.
TTATTATGATTTCAGTGAGTCCATTCACATTTCAGGCTTCAGAACAAATTTTTCTTGTGCAAGCTAATGTCACTATCTCTCTTTGCTTTCCCCTATCTTCCTGAAACAAACTGGATTAAATGTGAGGCAACTGAGTTATACATTTGCATCTCTTATTTCACACCCCTGGTCATCTGCCACCTGATTTCTACCATATTGTGGTTTTTTTGTTTAGTATATAGACATCTAAGTTGATCAGTGATTTGCAATAATTCTTCCTTTTGTCCTTCTCATGTCGTCTTCAGCCATTTACTCAGACAATAGTTCTTTGGCCCATAATATTTGATTACTATTAGTAAAACTGGATTGAATCAAATTTTAAAAATTGAAAGAAAGCAACACTTTTCTCAAAATAATGTGTAGAAAACAAACTGTCTCCACGGAGTGGATTTTCTTCTGAAATGACAGGTAAGCACATCAAGTGCTGACTCTGTAATGTAAAGAAAGATTACAAAAGAAGTTAAGTGTAAGTGAATAGAAAGTCATGGGGAGAACTGATAACTCATGTTCTGAAATGATGATCACAAAGAGTACAGCACTTTCAAGAACTTATTACTCTATAAACTACACCCAGAATTTTAAATGAAGTGCTATAATCCTGTGAGATTGCAACATATAGGATGGATAAATTGAGTTTATATATATTTATTTGCAAACATAACATAAGCAGTAAAACAGTTAATATGTGCTATGCAGTAAGAATTGCACTAGCATTTTTATTACATAGTTAAGGGCAAAAAACATGCCAAAGGAAGGAAAGCAGCATAATTCTTGAGTATAAAATTACTTCTAGCAGCAGGGGAAGCAGTCTAAATGAAAAAATGCTTACTTTACAAAGTATTCTTTTCTATGAATGTTAAATGTGAAGGTCAACGGACCGTGTGGCTTCAGCTTTTGTTTTGCAGTATAATGTAGGCTTTGTTGGCTCTGATATGCAAGGTTCCTGTGATCAGAAAACATAATTATAGAAAAAGAGAATTTGAATATTGAAGGTTAATGACCTTAGTGTATTCAATTTCATGCTATCCAAAGACAATTATACTGAGTTTGTTATAAGGCTATTTTTAATATCTCCTGGACATTTTCCATTTAAGAGATCACTTTCTGTACTTATAGAGCATGAGAAACCTAAATAGCTTTAAGAAATTTAACCCTTTTTATTGCATCAGGTTTCATTGCTGATTAAGTCATCTGACTCCTAGTTGTTAGAGTTACATGGAGTTTGTTGGGAAACAAATCCCTGAGGATGCCATGAACAGGCTGCAGAGCTGTCTCTCCTCTTGCTGAAGTCCAGGAGGAGCAAAAAAAACTAAGATTGAAAGATTGGACAGTCTAGATTAATCTACTTCAGGCTTTGCTCTTATCATGACTAAGGAATTCTGGACAAGGTATTTAATGAGCATTTCTAGGCCATTGCAGCACAAGGTGTCTGCTTTCTGACTCACCTTTGCTTCTGCAAAGAAAGTGTTCTTCAGACAAGATTTCAGATTAACCTTCATTGTTACTTTAATTCAAATCTATAATAATAGTATTATAGATAAATAATGCCCTCGAAGTTAATGTTACTGAGTATATTCAGGAACCTTGGTGTATACTAATGATACTAATTAAATGGCTCAAGGCAACTGTCCAATGACTGTCAAGGAAAACTCCATCCTTGTTACTCCCCTTGACCTTCACATTCTTAGTGCTTTTCCTGATGGTCTTCTGATGAATTTGACTATTGTATTCCTGTACAGGGCAACTTACGTGTATACGTGTATGTATATATATATATATATGATGTATGTATGTATATATACACACCCCTAATTAGGCTTCACAATGGAAAAGCACTTTCTTATTTTAATAGTTTAAGAAATATAATTTATTCTTCTTTAACTGGAGAAGTAGTCTTTTTACTTTTAGCTTCTTATTTGACTTTCTAGAAATATTTTCTGAACTGTTCTAGATTAGTCATGCATCTTTTTTTCAGGTACCAATACTCATGAATTACAGAGCTATGAGTCTTCTAATTTAGATGTGTAGACATGAGTTGTGGCCTGTTGTCTGTCTGTGCAGACTGCATGTCTTGTGAGAGCATTGCTCCCTTACAGTCAGTCCTTCAGGCTCTCTGCTGTTGTTTTTCCTCAAATTCAGTGATGAACAGAATTTTGCAGCAGCACCAAATTATTTCCTGAAGAATTCAGTGGTTTGCTAGGATCAGATCCTAATAGAATACTATAATATTTCCTATAAAGAAACTGTCCATGTCTTTCAGTGTCTACAACACCTACCAAATGTTCTTTTTGTTGTAGCTTACATATTGTATATCTCTTTTGATCTGACATCCTGATTGCTTATTTAACTGCACCGGACAGTAAGTTATAACAGATATATGAATGTATCATACTTTTTCTGTAATTGGTATTCCATTACCTTATTTGTGTGCAACAAATCTCCTTTTAGATATTCATTATATATATTCTTTTTTCCCCCGTGTATTTATAGATATGGAGATGTAGTGCGAATGTTGTAGGGAAAAAGCAAATGGATTAGTGTAGCAGCGTGTAGCTGCAGTGATGATCGTGTTCCAGGGGAGCCACAAGGGTGACAGGGAAAATAGATGAGATAAGTCTTTGTTGCTTAGCAGGGGAGTCCATCTGATTCCCCCCACCCTGCCCCGTGCTGGGGGGAGCAGGGGGACAGAGGCCTGAGAGCCCAGAAAACTCAGACTCAGTGCTGTGAGGTTTTATCAGGCGTCCCATGGGAGGAGTCTTAAAACCAGATTACAGCCTCCTCAGAATGGGAAAGCTCCACAGATTAGAAATTTAATGTGATGTCCCTGCATCATAAAAGGAGTTTATTGACTTTTGGCAAACTATTTATTTATTTTCTGTCATTCCAGTATATTCCTACACAGACACTAATGGAATAAAGGAAATGCCAGGTTTGCATCATGGCTTGGATTTTTGAAGTGTTTTATATTTCAGCTTTACTTCTGTTCTCCCTCTTACACCTTTTCTTTCCAGTTTGGAGCCATATTTTGTCTTTGTGGTCTAAGACAGTATGTTGTCTTGAAAGATTGTATCTTCAAGGCTGTAGCTTGGAAGGATGTAGTTCCTCACACAGCTGTTTATTTTTCACACACATATTAATATATGTGACCCCTTTATGTTTCCTGTGAACAAGGGAATGGATTGCTTTGTTCCTAGTTACAGAGTTATATTGGTAAGAAACAGGAGAGTTTCCCTTTTTCTGTAAACCGTCAGGAAATAAATTGTATGGTCATTTCAGTTTTACTACAAAATGCATCATTTGATGTAAGATGCTTCACTCTTCTTATAGATTACTATAATTGGATATAAGTAAGAGACTGTAACTGCATTGACTTGGGAAGTTGCTACTGAATGCTACTGAAACTGATCTTGTGTCTGACAGTGATCCATAACTGCTATATGCTTGATTATTTATAGAAATTTTTCTGTTAGGTCAATTTATTCCTCAGTTTAAGTCCAGGCCTCCCAAAAGCAACTTCAAAAATTACACTGTTTACAGGCAGAATCCTGTGTTCTGGTTCCTGGTCCACCTATAGACTTGATTTAATTGTCTCATGGAATGGCAGTTTTCACTTACAGAGTAATTGTGTTCAGGCAGTCTGCAGCTTTACAAATGCAGTGGATGCAAGGCATTGTTTTTCAGGGAGTGTGGCAAATCATCATTGGATTGCAAATTTATGGTGGGTACTGCCATCAATGTCAGCTGCTTCCCTGCTTACCAACCTGCAGCAACAATGTAAAGGAGAAAAATTAGACCTTAATGACAACAGTTAAATTAAAGTAGTCTATTAATTACAATAGAAAACCCCCTCAACTTTGTTAGTTTTCTCTTGTGGAGTGGAGAGGTCAATATCAATTCTCACTTCTTACAAGCATGGAAAAATAGATCCTCTATGTCACTTTGGTCTATTTTATTTTTCTAGGCTGACTGCTATTTGCACCTTTAAATATTGTGAGTGCAAACGCATTATGTAAACCCAACTGTGTTCATCACCATTTTGTTTCTTGAAAGGAAGCAGACACAAAAGTAATTTTCCAGAAGCTTGTGACTTTCTAATTTTAACACTTTGAGATTTTAAAATCAAATCTCTCAGAAAGAAAACAGAATAGGAAAATTTGCTTTCTACTTTCCTTCAATGAGTGCTCTAAAACAGACTTTATTACTGAGCACTAAAACCAAAATTGTCTGGTTGTAGTCTGAATAAACAAGCTATTCTTCTAAGCAAGAATGTAGTTTGGAAGTCAGTGCAACTTGAAGACAATGGAGACAAATTCAGCAAAATAAATTCAGTGAAACAAAATCTGCAGGTGAGATGAAAAAAAATAACGATGCATATTTCACAGTGACCTTAGAAATATAGTAGTCTGGATATGGACTACAGCTACTGCTCAAGTATTGCACTGCAAAATTTAAGACATTAGTATGAACTAAAACTTTAATTTTTAATTCCTATTTCACTCATTATATACTTTATGGCTGCAGTAATTCAATTACAGAATAAATTAAACCTGTAATTTTTCTGATGATCTTTACATGAGTCTTTGCAATTCTCCCAGTTCATGGAAATAAATTACTTACAACACACCATGGGATGAAATAAAAAATATTTTTTCCCTTCTCACTTGTAGATGTTAGGCAGGACAACAACAGCTAATAACCATATTTTCAGCAATATTTGGACTCATATAATTTTTGAAAAGTGAGTTAAAAGCCTTAACTGTGCATGGATCTAAGGAGCAATTATTTTTAACCTAGAGTGATTTAATATTAATAGTAAGATGCTTCTTTGCTTGAAGAAAAGCTAATGAAAGAAGAAACTGCCATGAGTAAAATTAGATGGTATAAAGGACCATTTGTTTTCATATTTTCGAATAAATTGGTGCACCTGGGGACTTGCACAATTCAAATAATGGGGAATGTAGAAATTATTACTTCACTTACTTTTAACTGAAAAAATTATTAGATTCATATATAGAAATGTTTTTGCAATATTTTTATTAATTAATGGCTTTTAAGAACTTAGAGACTTAAAAGTATGAGACAAATCTAATCACCATGTAATTACTTTTAAATTAGATCAGCAATAAAGACTTCATTTAAATTTTTTGTAATATAAACCGACACAAAATATTTAGATATTTAAGAGCTCAGTCTCTAAAATTATTTAGATCTCGCTTATAAGATTAGAGCCTTTAGCTTCTCTGTCTTTGAGATAAACTCTTCTTCAGTCTACTATGAAATAAATCCCTGTAAGTTGGAAATCTTGAAATTATTCTGTTGGAACTTGCTTGAATGCCATTACAATATATAGAGGGTAATTTTCTTTGTATCCCACTCACTTGTACTAGTAACTGTAATTTTAAATTGTAATTCTACTCTGTCTCCTAGTATGGGCATCTCTTTACTTTGTGTGAAACATTATTCTGCATACTTTTTCTACTTATTCTGTATACTTACTGTTAATACAGGAAATAGTGTTAACAGAGGAAATGAGTGTGTATTAGCTATTGAATTTCAAATTCACCTGTTAACTTCCTCATCTAAACAGGGCTATAGAGGAACAAAACACCCATATTCAGGCTCATTTTAAAATAGAATTTACTAGTCTATAGAGTCTTGCATTTCCTTCCTGCAATTCCATGAATTGTCACATAAATAAAGACAAGGGTGGGTACTCCCATTAAATCACCTCTGTTCATGCAAATATTTTATTACAAAAATTCTGACCATTTCACATACATTGCATATCATATACACCAACATCATATCTACAGGGCATATAAACATACATCTGTATATGCCTTTATATGTACCTAAGATACAATCTATAACAAGAAGATCTAATTTCAAACTTTATATTTGCTGCTGCATCTCAAGATGTAAAAAGACCTTCTGCCTACTCATTATTATGAAATTCATTGTGCTCTACATGCATACATATCTGTTACTGAATTTTTAGTGGTATTTTAGTTTCAAAACTAATTTCATTTTTCTTCATTCTCTCACAAGATGGTTGCAATAACAGGCTGGTCTAAACAACTATCAATGTCTAGCTGTTTAAAAATCCAGTAGGATTTTAAAATGCATCATGCCTCTTCAATCTAATCTCATTTCTAGTGTGATCTGGATTACAGTTTTCAGTAATCCATAACAAATTCTTCTCCAGAAATGTTTATTCAGTTGAAATAGACAAATGGGAAGTCTCTCAGAAATGTGTGAGTCTCTTGTACTCACCTGAAAATATTATTGGAAAAATTTTGGTTTTTGAAGAAAAAGCTGTGGCCTTTAAGTTCTTCTCTTTATTGACATACTGAATATCTAGAGCATAAAAACAACAATCTCTGTTATGTAGATTCTACACAATACAGAATTTCTATTTTTTCGTCTTGCACCCATATCTTGATTATTTCTTTTATAGGAGTGATCAAGAATTAGTGTTCTATGAAATGGTATAAAACAATTGCAGTCCATCACTCTTACTGTTTTGAGTTTGATCTTCATGTACTCTTTCAGAAAGAAAATAAAAAAGGCAAGAATAAAACTTTTTGCTTTTTTTTCTTTTTTTTTAGGAAAAATAATGTTTTTATCTGTTTGCAACAAAGATAAAGAATGGAGGATTCGCTACTTCTTGCAGCCTTTGCAGCTGCTTCAGGTTGAGGTGACAGGAGGGCTCACAGAGAACAGTGATGGTGACATGAATTTTAGTGGGGGTTTGTATTTCTGTTTCAGAGGGGAAGCAGTAGCCCACACCGAGACAGTGTGTGCCATATGCACTCATGAACATACAAAGTAAAATGCAGAAGTATGTGACATCCTCTTGTCTAAGCACCTTCTATTCATGAGCCCATTATTTTAATTTATAAAACTGACTGAAGGGCAATGTGAGGAGTTAACAAATACAGCTCTATTCAGAAAAGGAAATGCACTTTTAGCTGTATTTATTGAAGCACGATTGTAATCTTGTAGGAAGATCTGCAAAACGAGCTGTTGTTTGTGCACCAGATCACAGCAGATCACAGCATACAAAGCTGCTTTGTTTCAATGTGATACAATAAAAGCTCTGCCTGTGTTCATGTTGCCCTTACGGATATTGCTACTTCTTAGCTATTTTTCTTTTTTTCTGCTTTAGTTCAGAGGAGATACTAAAATATAAAAGGACTGCTCAGAAAAGGAGAATATGCTCTAAACACAGCTATAACAGGAGGAACTCTGGTGCATAAAATCCCAGTAATTAATATAAAATAATTAGTAAATGCCTTAGGCAAGGACATATCCTAAATTCCTCCTGGAAAAAAAGAAAATTATGTTATTCTGTTGTATTTCACTCTTCTGAAACCTCTGTAGAACTTGAGAGAGCTCCTGAAATTAAAATGCATCAGTCAGAACCCAAATGCTTCAATATTAAGCTTGAGAGCCATGAGTCTATGTGGTCCTTAGTGAATACCAATAGGTACAGATACAATTAGAAAATACAATACTCAAAGCATATGAAAGGTGCAATATATAATATATAGAGCAGCGATTTTTAATTGTAAACATTAGCTGAACTCAGAAGTGTGATTTTCAGTCTGATCTGAATTCTCTTCATTCAAAGAAAAGGAAAGCTTGCAAGACTGGGAAGATACAGAGGTGAGATACACCTCTTTCCACATCCCTGTAGAAACAATGTACTCACTTCAGGCAAGAGCCATTTTGTACTAATTTCTGTGCTTTTGTGTTCACTGAGGGATATCTTCTATTCAGTCATGCCCTTTCTCCCTTGGCTTCATGAAAACTTTGCTGCCTATTTGCAGGGAACTTGTAGCTGCATGGGAAAGGGACCTGGATGGAAGAACTACACTTACATTGAAAATAGACTTTAGCACAGCTACAGCTGTAACAGAGCACATCACCATCCTTAACGGGCCTGGACCCTGGCACCATGGTCAGTATCTCGGGCAGGGCCATTCTAGGATCATGGTTGTTACCAACTGCTCTAAAAAATTGTCAGAAGATTTACATGTTCTGGTGTTAGGCTAGAAGGACAGAGCTAGACACATGTTCTGTGGCAGTTAGGCTTGAGTATTAAAAGTCTGAGTTGCAAAGTTGACATTTTGGATCAGAAACTGTTAAGAATTTCCTTAGTATGCATCAAAGTATTTAAAACGAGTGGCTAATTTTGCATCAAGATTGTAAGCAAAATGCCAAGTAAAGCACAAAAAATTGTTTTGGGAGTTGGAGACCAAACTGTGTTATTAAATGGGATTTTTGACCCAGGAAGAACTATGATTCTGTGCCTAAGCACTTAAGTAAATAAATTGGTTTTTTCTATATTTCTGTTGGTGTTGGAATTTTAATACACAGAAAAGGCCAGTGTAGTGCTTTTGAAAGTAACCAAACTTTAGAGCAGTATTTTTTGTCTGTGGTATTCTGCTCCTTTTGGGGATTATAACACTGAAAAACTGAGGATTGAAACACCTTAATGGAGAACAGTCTAGACCTACTGGTGGGTGATGGGTAGGGGGAGAATATTTTGTCTTCCTTGCCTGGAATAATGAAGGGCTGGTAAACAGAGCATTGAAGAGGGAATGATAGAAGGAAGTGCCAAAACTTATTATCTAACATGCTTGGGTGGAAAAACAAAATTTAGGAGGGTGAAGAGATGGTGCTGTTTCAAAACAGAGAGGATAAGAATGGTGGTAGGTGGGTGGAGGAGATTGTGTGTGGCCCACAAATCCAGAAGTCTTTAAAAACATTAATAAAATTAAGCAATTAAAAAATCTTATCTAAAAAAATAAGTAATCTACATTGAGTATCCTCTGTTCACTGGGAAGATTAATCCATGACTCTCAGGGGATACAGTAAATCCAAATGTTGTCCATGAAACCAGATGTTGCATCTGGGTTCCAGTCTGACTGACAGATATGTAAAATCTCATGAAGACAGACAGCTCCCCACTGGTGCTGCATCTGAGGAAGGTTCCTGTGCAATGTTTTAATTAAGGTTATTTATTTCTTTATTATGATGATTGCATTTTAATTGCTCATGAAGCACCCCAGGGGTGCAGGTGGAGGTGCCTTATAAATATTATATGACAGTATGTAAGGGAACATGTTGCAGTTTTAGAAAATGCTTCTGATGTAATCTAAGAATGAAAGCAGAAATGCTTCTTTAAACCCTTTCATAGCTTTTGAATAAATAACATTATCTTATTAGTCTTCTCCATATTATACAGGTGACTGGCAGTGTAACTCATTGTTGTGTCCAAGTTGTAGCTGCAAGAAAGGTCTCTTATGTACATCTCCACTTCCAGAACTCAGTGGGACCTTTGGACAGGGTCAGGGTAGATACTTATATTTCCAGTGAAAGCACTGCCTGAATAAATCTCTACTGGGGCAGTAGAATGGGAAAAATAGCAAAATAAGGAAAATATCCTAGTTTATGACTAGTCTCTTAGTTGTTTCCTCTTCAAGTGTTGCTTAGGTCTGTGTTTCACAGATGTACAAGCTGGAGGTGAGTTCCACATTTTAAAAAGATATGCTCTGCTTGCATGGCTTTATAAAAACCTTAGGATTTCTCTGTCTCATCTAAGGAATGGTTCTGAGATTAGGAATTAAACCTCCTTGTTTATATGTCTGTATACTGCTCTTCACATTAATATATTCTTGTATGTGGTAGAATAAATTTTTCTATGTGGTAGAAACTGTGCCATGATGCATTGCAAAATATTTGCATCCATCTGAAGCTGGCTGTCCTTTTTCTGTTAGCTATTTTTGCAATTTAATTCTTGAATCATAGAAGTGCTTATGCATGGGCAAAGGTATTTTTTCCTTCTACTCCATATTTATTTTCAGTGCTTAATTTATGAATTCAGAAAGTGGTATTTTTCAAGATATTTTTTATCTGACCAAGGTGGGCTTTTTTTTTGCCTTCTTTCAACATTGAAAATTGTAACTTACAGAAAAAAATTAAAACTCAAGAGTTTAATTAATCTTGAATTATTTGACATTGTACAACAATTTGGAATTTATTTGAGCATTTCAGGCTTGAATATGCACATTAATTAGGAAGAAATTTAGCATTTTTTCACACAAACACTGAAATAGATATCTCATTGTGTTTATAAACAAGAACTTTAGTACTATCTATCAGAGGATACTTTTATTCAGCAGTAAACATAAGATCATATGTATATCTCTCATTTTCTCCATCTTATTATTTAAAGATTGTCACATACAATAAAGCACAGGAGCCTGGCATACTGTCCAAACTCAAGTTTGTGTACCATGACAGTAGAGCCTAAAGAGTCCTGGTGCTTTTTACACCTCTTCAGCCATGCAAAAAGTTGATGTAAACAATGATTATCTTCAGGAATAAGGTACCTTAATTTGTGGCAGTATAGATCAATTTATTTAGTATTATTTATCAATAATACTATGGGTTGATATTAATCCCCTTAGGAACTGCATGCTTCATAACTGTTGCTTTTTCAGAGCTAATTCCCTTATCTCAAATAAAATAGAATTCTGCATGTGAGAATGTTCTGTTGTATCCTTGCTGCTAAAAATAGCAACGCTATTAATATGGCTACAGCTTGATGTACATATGTGGGTGGTTTTCATGTGCAGGAATCCAAACTACAACTTCCAAAACATTCTTTAGATCTGCTCTGTCTTTATTTCATCTGCTTCTGCTTTATTTTGCTGGCAGTGTGTCAGAAACAATGTTCTGCTGGTCCTTTGACAGTAAAGAAACTTATCAGCCTCTAAAAAAAAAATGCACTGTTGAGGGTTATTTTATGTGCCAAATATCCATGCTAATGATTCAATTGCCAGAAATGCATACACTGATGTCTCTTCCTTAGCCACTCACTATCACATGAAGTTGTGGTAGAGCCAGCTCTTCACCACTGCAAGTTCCCTTCTGTATGTTCTGCCCTATGAGGACTATAGGTTTAGGGTAGCAGAGCCTTTGTAAATAATTTCTCCATGGTGGAGAATTGGTGATGGTTATTCCTCATCCCACACAAATCATTTGCATGTGAAATCTGACAAAAATTGTTCAGTTGTTCCCTCTTTGCTTTCTTTGATCTCTCTTACCTGCTTCCCTTTTTTTCTTTACACCCCTTAGTTTATTTCTGCCTCTTCCTCTGGTCTCTCTTCATAGTCTGTTTCCTCCTACCTGTTCCATTCCCATCCCAAACAATGCTGTCTGATGCAGTGCCAGCAGTACTCAGACAGCTACAGCACACAGAGGCATATATGCATCAGCTTTGTACTTACTCATTTTGGTATTGATAGCACAGTTTCTATTTTTGTCTAAAAATCCAAATATGTACCTCTGCACATGCAGCCACTGTTGGTGTCTGAACTAGATCCCAAATGTGCAGGCACAGTGACAGCATTTTAGGTACACCCTGAGAGTAATGCAGACAAGGTTCAGTACATTCACTGCCACTAGTTTTCAGATGCTTAGTTATTATTTAGAGTAAAAAAGACATCTATTTTTTTAAAGGAGCTTCTGGCTTTTATCAGTTACGTATATGCAAGACCTGTTTACTCTGCAGGAAGCTGGTCTTAAACTCTGCAGGAACCATGGTATCTGCAAGGCCCTGACTATGCTTTTCTTCTTTATATGTCAGAATATTTTTAAAGTGTGTTGGAAGGATCAACAAGGGTACAGCTAGAGAAATTTTTAAGGAGATTTGAGGTTTTTTATTGATTGATAATTTATGGAAATGGTTTCTGAGCCTGAAAAAAAATAATTCACTAATTATTTTAGATTTATCAGAGATTCCTCTTTTTTTTTCATTATTGCCTCCTTTGCATCTCAAACTGAGTTTAATATTAAAGCATCTTTATTTGATTTACTGGTTTGTGCACCTGCATCATTAAAATCTTCAACATCTCTTTGAGAAGAGTGTTCTGTGTTTGCTGAATACACAGGAAGAAGGTATTGCTTAGGGCAAATCTACAGCAGACTGCATTTTAATGGGAGTGGATGACATGAGTGAAAAAGTCAACCAGTCAACTGTTGCTCTGATTCTTACGATATTCTAAAGCCTTCTGAGTTTACATTCTTGTAGATAACTTTCTCACACAACCTTTCTGTAAACAATCTATTGTTTTGCATTCATAGAGACGGAGAAATTTGATGTACTAGTAGTTTGTCCAATGTGGTTGGAGAGGTGGCACATTCACCCTCCAATCCACTGTCACCTTTGGAAAAGTATAAATGCTGGAGTGAGAAAATAAACTTCCAGTTTTTCACCTTTGCAATAGCAGCAGCTCACGTTGTGCTTTCATGGATCCTATAGCGACAGTCAACCAGTTCACAAATCTGGAATAAACTGACTCAAAGCAGTCAAGGACAGAGGAAGTGCCTAAAATAATTGATGCAATCAACTTTACGTAATGAGAACGTGGACAAAATATCCAGAGCAGTGGCTTACTTATGACTCTATACAAAGAGTGCAAGATTCTTAGAGGAAAAAAGCTTCTATAAATGTCTTGTGGTAGATCAGGACATTTCAATCATGAAAATCTCCTTGCAGTAATATGTTCCATGTACAGCAATATGCCATTCCCTTGCTTATTAGCAAATCTCTAACCAAGAATGGCTTAGTTATGTCAATGATCACATTTCTCTCTCTTCCTGGTCTTGCTGCTTCCACATGATTGCATTAGGAATTTGGAACATGCTGAGGATAAGGCAGCATATAAAATATATGGATTGCTAAATGCCTGAAAGTTTTTTTTTTCCAGGAAGGCAAATTTAAATGAGTTATGTAGAACTAGGTTTGTGACATAGTAAGCTCTGTAGCACCCTGGGACAGTGCCAAGTTCCTTAAGCCTGGTACCATTTGTTTGCTACATGGCACTTGTGCCTGTGTCTGCTTGGATGAAAATGCTCTCTCTGTTTTGTCTTAGACACTATCCCACTCAGGTTTTCAGGATTTTATACAACTGTATTTTTGTTAATTGCTGTAATGATTTCATTGCATTGGTAGTAGATCTATTTCATATTCAAGTAACATGTCTTGTAATATAATAAAAATGCCATGGTAAATCACATTAGCTCCTAGTGCATTTAGCAAATGATGATATAGTCTGACTTTAGAAAGACCTTGAAGGGTCAGATGCATACAACATTTATGTTCAAGGTGGAAATTCTTTTCAAAAATAATATTTAATCCAGTTAAACAGCAGTTCGGCGCAAAAAGAATAGAAAAGACATATTCTGTATGTAGAATGAGTACAGAATAGATCTGATTTTTTGTTATCATTCTAGGTTTTTTAAAATCCATATGCAGCCATCCACTGAGTGCTCTGAGCACTCTATTTGATGGACTAAGAATTACAATATGAGCTTTGACAAAACTTGTTACAACTGTATCTCCATTTTCTGAAAACTTCCTCAAAAGCTATAGAAAAGAAGAAGAAAAATAGGGGCTGGGAGTACATTAGTCCATTTGGTGTCCAGGAAGTAACTAACTCCTCAAAGTTACCATGATCCTGTTGAAATAGTGCCATTATAACTGAAATACTCATAGAGGGAAGATCAGAGCCTGTGTATGTTTTGAGAGAAAAGGCTTGTTATGAACAATTCAAATAGCACAGCAAAATATCAAAAGATGCTTGGTATAATTTGTTCAGACTGTCCAAAAGACTTTTTTTGGGGAAGATATTCTGAGGCCTGATTTTTGTAACAACTGATTTGATGATCAGAAAGGTCTTTTTCAGCATATATGATTCTATGATCCTACTCAGAACTTTCTATTCCAAGGTGCAGGAGATCTACATCTGATCACTTTCTAATTGCCCCAGTCAGGGATTGTTCATGATAGACACAATTCACATCACACAGAAACATAAAAGTCTTGCAGGGTCCACAGATGTTCCTTTCTAAACATTTGGTAAGTAGGTGCAAGACATACCCAAGTCATAATGAAGTAATATCAACTGTGGGGATGACCAGTAACTGAAGAATGCCAGTTACACAATATAACTCTCAATATAACTCTGTAGGAAACCAGACATGAATATACTGCCATCATAGTTTTAATTTTAATTTCTGTGTTTTATTTCTCCAAGTAGTCTCTATCTTGGCTGGAAAATGAGATAATTTTGAGTTTCCCCACACTTTGTATCAGAAAAGTCAGATATTAAAAATATCTTGTGAATCACCTTTCCATCTATATTTTCATAGGCTTGGAAGTATAATTTTATTTCTAGATTAATTTGGCTGTAATTCTTTTTCAGTGATTCATAAGTATTTTATTTAGCAGTCTTTGCTGAAGAACACTGTTGGGGGAAAGCCTGCGTATCTTTTTATTTAGCCTTTATTTAGGTGAGATCACTTTTGACTGGTTAAACTAAAGACCTTGCCAGGTGAAGATGTATTTGAGATTTCTTGAAAAGTTTGACAATGAAGCTTGTTTGAGGTTTTGTATTTTCCGGCTCTCCTTTCTTCTGCATTGCAATTTCCTTTGGGGAAATCAGTTTTCTTTGAGCAAGACAAGTTGTTTTTAATTCTTGCACAATTGGCTTGAGGGTATTTTCAGTTTCTGTCTGCTGTGTGAGACGGTCATTTTCATTTTCTGATGGACTAATCCAAACGTGTTTGCTTTTTATAGTTTCTGTTGTATCATCCCAGTATCTGTTTTCCAAAAATAAAATTTATGAACATAGATTTATGATTGCTATATACTTAGAGTTGTTGTAACAGACTGCTGAAATTCTTTACTTGATTTCTGCAGCTCCTGCTTGCCTTCAAATGCAGAGCTGTTTTCCAAAATACTGAAAATTATAGTAGCTGTGGTAGCTGATATATATTATCATTCTGAGATATGATCAAGTGGTAGAAGTATACGTAAAGATATTGATTTATATTAGCCATCACAGAACTGGTATTCAGTAAGAAAACTGTATCTCCTTGAATGCTGAAAACATTAGCTGTATTTTAATTGTGAAACACTCAATGTTTGCATGCTTTTCCAATTCAGTGTAACTTGGCCAGCTGGCTATATACCCTTTCCAAAATTGAAGACATAGCTATATGTCTTTATGAACGTTTAGGAACCAGCCAAATGTATGACACACTAAGTATTATCAGTTTTTTTTAAATTTCTGTAAGCGACTTGAAGATTTAGGCCTATATTTTCTATAAATTTTATTCATGTCACTCTTTTAAAAATAATAACTATATGACTATATTCAGAACACAATCTTTTTCTGCAAATGTTTTTGAAATGTGAAAAGTGCAATCTATGTACCTGAAATAACAGCAGATTTGCCTCTCATGACTATTGGGTAAAGAAGATGACACTTTGAAGATTGTAATAATTTTAGCAGAAGCTATTCTGTTGAGAAACATCACAGTGTATGGAAATGCTACATGCTGTTATGTGGTGGTGTTAATTTGCATTAACAATGAATGCATTATAAACCTCTTAGATTCTTTTTAAATACAGTCATTCTATAGGTTTGGTGGTGGATGTATTTAGAAGTTTAAATACACAAGCTTTGAAGAACTTCAAAGTGCTTTTGATTTGAACCCCATCTAACAATGATGTGTAACCTACCCAAATTAAATTAGCAACCAAGAAAATAGTTTTTCCATTCTGGCTTCACTGAAAAGTCCTATTATAATTATTTTAGAGGCAGCATTTGCCCATGGTTGTTTTGGGAGAAAAGGGATGCACCAACTAATAAGGATGATAATTTTCTTGTCCATTTCTACAAATCACTTTTTAGAGTCATATTGGTGTTGATAGTTTTCATTCTGCCTGGCTCTTCTATCATGTAGGATTGATCTCTGGTGAAACACATATTGTGCAGAATAGATCACACAGTGTAAATTCATACTTGTATGTTGCTCTGTATATTGACTTTATAACTCTGCCTCTTAATGCAGAAAAATATAATTAGTAGAAGCCATGTGTCCTACATAGCTAAAGTGTTATACAGCATCCCAATGCTAGAAGCAAGGCTTTGATAGAATTATTATAAATAAGACAATATGCTTATATAAATTCTGCTGACTACTTAATTCTGTCAGACGTCAATCAGTTCCAAAATATAGTGTGTGCAAAGTACGTGGTATAAAGGATTTTAAAAAAGAAAACTTTAAAGGAAATGCATGTATGTGTAAAAAATAATTCTTATTACAATTTGGGTTGAAGGTGTTATGCAAACAGCTTCCTTTCAATTCAGTGTAAATGAAGGAACAGTTAATTCACTTTTGTTCAGCCATAGCAAAAATGAGAAAAGCAGAACACAGGCCCTGGTAAGAATGAACAGAAACCATTTTGGCTAGCGCCTTTTCTTGGGAAATAATATATAATAAATAATAAAACATGCAGGAATTAGGATTGACTGGAGAAAGGAGAGAAGGAAAAGGAAATGCAGACAAACTAAAACCAAAGAAGCCGAAGTCACAATGACCTTTAAAAAATTAAGGGAGACACGGTCTTGGGCTGAGTATTGACAGCAGTAAGGCATGGAATTACTCCCTGGGCTTCAGGGAAACAGGAGTTTACACTCCTTTGGATACATATAAGGATAGCACTAAAGCTACTTGTGCTTCCATTATCAGTTATTCCTCCCCAAGGAACTAATTTGAAAGCTGCCAAATTCTGGTGACCAAGTAGGTATTCCAAGACAGTCTCCTATTAGTAGCTCAGTTAATATGGTCATCAAGAATAGTAAAGCTTAAGCGTAAGAAGAATAATAAGAATAGTAAAGCACAAGAAGACATTTTAAAATTACATGCTAGGTGTATTGGAAATATATGTAACTATGTTGGCTTGCTTCCAGGATTAGCTGCTTAGAGTGCAGAATCAAAATGAGCATTTGGATGATCTAATAATTCCTAGTGCAGAGCACAGATAATAAATCTGTAATCAGTAATTCACTCACTAAATACATTTAGGAAGCCAGATATTTTGTACTTAAAACTTGTAATGGCAGGGAATTTCCCATCTCTTTGGGCTTCTCTGCATTTATTCAGCAAGCAAGGGGTGGAGAAATCAACCCAGTCTTAATTTTTTACCCTTGTTTTTCAGCTGCCAGAAAAAGTTATAGTTTTTTCCTACAAACTGAAAAATCCTGACAATAGAAATGGATGGATAAGATTTGCAATTCCTGTAAGTGGGTACAATTCCACTGAAATTAATAAAGTGCCATTGAATTTGCCTGAAAGTGCCATTATACTCGTTTTGATATGCAGTTCAGAAATATATTACCATTGGGTTCATGTGCATGATCGCTTTTATTTGCATCTCTCTCAGCTTTTTGCCACCTCATTCCTATAGCTGCAACTGAATCTGTCTACAAAAATATTTGTACAGCTAAGGTGGTAATATACTGACTTGAGGAAAGCTTATTGTAGTTAAACTATTTAAAGTTGAATGCAGTTGTTCTTTTTTTTTCCTACATTAGCCAACACTCAGAATTTTAATAACTTGAAAAGTAACAATATTGGAAGATTGAGACAGTCATTGATTGATAGTAAAAATATGGTCACAATAGTATCAGTTTCCCACAGAATCAAAGGGAGAGTGGTTTTGAAAATATGGTCCAGCTTAGCCTTTCAAGTCTGCTTTCCTGTCAACACAGATGACTGTCTGCTTTCTGAGCTAATCCTGATGTTTCTTTCCCTGGTCAGCCAAGTAGTAGAGCTACAGAAAGTTCTCTTGGCTTCACACAGATCAAATGTACTCTGTAAATTTTGACAATAATAGAAGTTGAGGAGAGCATTTTCAGCATTATACTAGCCTAGAAGCAAGCACAAATAATTTGTTAGCCAAGTTACCAGCAAAGTAAATAAGAATTAAGATACTTTTTTGGGAAATATTGAAAGCTGTAGTATTAAATACCAATAGGTTGATTTGTCAAAATGTATGGGATATAAACCAAAATTCAAACTTCAGTGATATTTTCACTTGACCACAAACTACTATTTTCTTTCTTTACCTCTTCAAGTTACAATTTCAGAAAAACAGAGATAAAGTTACTTGACTAAAAGTTCTCAAACGTAAATGTTTGCAAAGTAGAAAGAAATCAACAGATGTTATCTATGTGGCATCTATGTACTTCAGGGGCAGCTTCCCGTAGATGCTGTTTCTGCCCTGGCAATAGAATAAAGACAGTGCCATGACAGTTAATATTTTCTTAGTTTATGGTCTCTTTTGCTCATATGAACTTCAATTTTTATGTTCCCTCATTTGTTCGTATTTACTTCAGTGAAGTAAATCCTCTTGAACATGAAACCTGCAAACAAAGGAAAGGAGAGAATGAAGAATCCTGGAAAAAGAACTATAAAGTACTAGTTGTAGTAGTAGTAGTAGTAGAAGTATAGAAGTGGCTGGAGCCTTAAGCTGCACTTCTCAGAAATCCATTGATGCAAAACCATAATTGCAACAGAGGAGAGGTTGTGCATAATTTTTCCAGCAAACATTTCGTATTTTGATTGTTGTGTTTGGAGTTTTTAAAATCCAATATTGATAAAATTTGCATGAGTCTGACATTTGCTGCTCATTTTTCCTTATAAAACAGATCAATTACCCATCTGTCTACTTAGGAAAGAAATATTCTACCAACTGTGAGCCTGTATCCAGACAGGGAAATAATCACATCCTTTCATCTTCAGTGTATGCAGAGATGTCTGGAGTTGAAACAGACGGAGAAGAAAAGAGACAGTGACTGAGTAATTCCTGCCTTTCTATTGTTAGGATTCAGACAGCTTGGTCAGCAGTCAACACAAATAAATTCCAGAAGGGAATTACAATGAAGACACTCATGTTCTCCCATTCAACCCAAAATAGCATGGAACACTGTTACTTCCAAGATGTTACTCCAGAAATGACCAGTAATAGAAACAAAGAACCACAGTAAAGAAGTCAAGATGAGAATAACTAGCTGTATCAACCTTTATTTTCAAATCTTAGTTTTACTTAAAGTTTGTACTGGTTGTGATCTGTTATAAATCAGTTGTTTTCTTTGGAAGGGATTGAGTAGAAATTATTTTTATAGCTTTCTTTAGGTGATTGTGAAAATAATTAATGATAGAAAAGGACCTTTTTTTTGTTAACCTAATCTTCTGAGGCTTTTAGGTGTACCTGGCACTGCATTTTTTTAAGAGTACCTCTAAAAGTGACTAAGGAAACTTCACAGTTTGGTAGAAGTTTCTTACTGGCTCAGAAACATGCTGAAACTTTTATTTCCTGTAATGTGTAGCTTTGCCTGGGAAAAAGATGCCAGTTGTGTGAGAAATGGCTTGTGGGACAGGATGGGCTGATCCAAGGTAGTGCAGAAGTTGCAGTTCCTGATTACTAATTGGTTAATCATGGTTGTTTTCTAAAGCTGTGTGGGACTCTGCTTTTGCAATATCTTGTAGTGCTAGTTAACAATGTGTTAACAATGTGTATATAAGTATTTAAAACATTGGGAAGTGTATGCTGTTTATTTGGAGATTGCGCAGTATACTAACCAGACCTTTTTGAAGATTTGATAACTTAATACACTGCCTGTGGTCAAATTTTATCTGAACATCATGGGTTTTGAATGTACAAACCATGGCCTTACCCAAAGGTGCTGGATTCTGCAGAATTAGGAGCAATGGAATCTTCTCTGTTAGCTTTGGTGGGAGGGTTGAACATCTCTGGCCTAAACCACCACTGGCCATCGTGTTAATGCCCTTGGAATGGCAGTAGAGTACAAGTCTCAGGCGAGGATGAAATATAGACCTTCATTTTAGGGGCTGAGGAATGGGTTCAGTATTTTTTGATATCCAAGATCTTAGAGGTAGCTTAGGAGGTCTGATGGTGTTCCTTCATGTCTTCTGTTTTTCTGGCATAGTTTCTTCTTTTTCCTCCTTCCCACACAAGTTCTTTGCACACAATGAAAACCTCTTTGTCTTTTTGTTATGTGTTAGGAATGGTACTCCACAATTCAGTGCCCACATTGAGACTTTTCAAAACCACATTGCTGCTTTCTCACTCCTGTGTTTCCTGCCCACTTCTCACTGCAGTGGGATGCAGTTGAGAATTGGAGGCACAAAATACAAAGATCACGGGTTGAATTTACTGGAAATGGTAATGAGATAAGAAAATGGACAGTAAGAACCACAATATTAATAACAAAAGTGTGCAGAAGAGAAAGTTGGGATCAAAATGCCCATTGATCCACAACTTTCTTGACTGGAAGAAACCCCTTCAACATGGAAGAAAGTACTTTTCCACCATCCCTGGCAATGGCATGAGGACCACCTCATGAATAGAATAGAATAGTCTCAATGTCCCAGTGATAGCCCACTCCTGGCTACTGCAAAAATTAACCCTGTTCTGGCCAGAATCAAACACTTCCATTCGAATCTTCCTATAAATGGTGGGAAACACTTCGGAGTCTTATTTTTCTCTACCTCTACTTTTATTTTCTTCTGAGGTTCTTAATGTTGAGAAAGATTCTGTGACAGCCATTACCTGTTCATGAGGCAATAGTAATTTTTTTTTATAATTCTCTTTGTATTGTACTGGGGCTTCTGGGGACGAAATTCTACACCTGCATGTAATATTGAAAGTGAGGATATACCAGTGATGTTGATACTAACATTATATCTTTAAAGCTCTATTTCCTTCTTAATGAAACCGAGTGTGACAGCATGATTTTTAGGTACTGACTGAATACTGAACAAATATCTTTACTCCATTCTCCTTGGCGACTCCTTTTTTCTTTTTTTTTTTCCACCGGGATCTTATGACTAATTCAGAAGTTATCAGTGCATATGAGTAGTTTAAATTGTTCTTTCCAAGGTGCACTGCTGTGCACTTTTTCTACCTTCAATTTAATATGATCATCATAACATCCAATTGCTTTGGTATAATAGGTCCTGGTGGAGCTCTTCAGAATGGCTCGCTCAGAGGTTCCTGAGCATTTTATTCTGCTGTCTTCTTTGGCAGTATGGTAGCATGCAGCACTTTGGCAGGAGTTAGGAGATCAATATGATACCCCAACGGGAAAGTCTTGTGCAAGCTTAAAGAAATAAAACCTCCACATACGTTATTATTAAAACCGTGTTTCTCTTATTAAAAATTGACCTTTTATTTTCCCTGTGGGCTTTTAAATTATGCCTAATGTAACCCTTTATTTTTAGATGAACTTTAGTTGCCAAATCAAGAGGATAAGACACCATGGAAAATTGATGTTCTTCTAAATGGCATTGTAAAAATCCCTGCCATAAGGGGAAGCACTAAAATATAATAATGTATTTGAATAACAAAATATACTTTCAAGGAGAAAATAAATGAGAAAATGTTAATAAATTTTAGAAAGCCCCTTTAAATAGACCCTATAAATAGAGAGAAGCAGATACAAATAGAGAGAACAGATACAAAATATTTTAGATCCCTAAAATATTATAGTATAGCATGATTTCTGTCTTAGTGGATGCCATTTCAATCTTGAGTAATTTGCAGTATATGTGTACCCCTATATTTGAAATATTTTAGTACTGTACCAAATCCTTTATTGCTCTTGGCATTTGATAGTTTTCTAACTAAAATTGGAAAATGAAAGTTAGGAAACCTGACCTTTTAAAATTTTACTTATTTACACTTACTTGGCAGAGCTTTTGCTCTCACTAAGCTTTTAATTAATGATACAAATACATTCTATTTTGAAGTTTTAAATAAAACAATTTTCTAAGGTATTGAGTCTTTTTCCCCCTAGGCAAGTGTTTGATTTTTATTGTAGATTGAATCTGCTCCCCTTTTTTTTGTTTTTGCTTATCCCATGTTTCAATCTGTTTATTGATTAACTCAGGAGGATCTTGAGAACTTTTTAAACAATTTCTCAAAATAAAATATGTCACTATATTTAGTGTAACTTATTCTGACATGAAAAATAAAATTCACCCAAACTAAAGGTTATATTGAAATACTGGTTTTAAGTTAAGATTCCAGTAAATTTACTTCTTTCCATGCAAGGCCAACTATAGTTTAATAACATTACCTCCGAGTAAACTGGTTGGTATTAATGAACTTTCTGGGATTTGGTGGTCACAGGGACCTCCATGTATCAATAAGGCTACTGTTACTCTTCCCCTTCTTGTGCATCTAACATTAGATTAGTAATGAAATTTTATGCTCGATTTTAGTCATATTTTCACGACCTAATTATACAGAAAATCAAATCTCAGAGGATTTTTTGTATATGGAGTCATGAACCTCCCATCACATCCATATTAATCACTTTCATGAGAGGATTTAGTTCAAATGCTAGTGTGGTACATGTTGCATATGTAAGAAGGAATAGAAGAAGCTAGAAATTAAATCAAAATGGTGTTAATTGCTAATAAATGCAGGATGCACAGCTGGAATGAAATTTAGTTGTTGTAGGTAGAGTCAAGATTCATGTTATTTAGATGTTTAGTACTATCTGCAAATTTGGTCTCCTTTATATATTTTTTCTATTTTCGGTGTTTCAAAATATGGACTTGGAAAATTGAGAAATCCACACTCATGCCCAATCCTCCCTATCCTCACTCTGGAGATTGCAATAACATAAACCTATGGGAGAATACTGTATTTGATAGAATATTGCTGTTTATATGAGCTATTCATTGCTTCCATTACATGTGAGGAATATTATATGGAAAGGTTCTTTCTTGCTCCAAATACTCAATATTCCCTTTCAAATAATATCAAAATATAGACTCAGAACAATATAATTTTTCAGATTATCATAAATATGAGGGCACAAATACACTCCCTCTCTAAAAACCATGAAAGATGCCAGTCAACTCTTTCAATAAAATAAACATCTGCTTGCCTGTTGTAAACAAAGCACCAAGCCATATTTCCAATTGCATAATAGATGGAAATATTTTTCTTTACTATTTTAAATAACAGCCCCACGAGAACTCCAGTCTGTCTTTCATGATTAAAACATTTCTACAGAGGGAGTTAGAGATTAAAATCTATTCATTATGGAAACTATTTTCATGTCGTTGGAGCTTTTATGAAGGATTCCAAGTTTCCACACCATTTATTAGGCAATAACATCACAAGAGAGAACCCCCAGGAATATTTTAGATTGGAGGAAATCTAATAAGGACTTTCAGAACTGGGGTGAACATGATTTGAAAATACTTCAAAGTAATCTTATTGCTTTAAAGATATGGAATAATATCCCTGCCCCACCCTCCCATACTATCCATTTGGACCAAAGTCATATCTTTGCAATTAAATCCAATGTATTATGAGTCATATGTTGACTTTCCATTCGATAATGGCAAACAAGGATGTTGGAGCAATAGTCATCAAAAAGATTCACTGAACTGGAAAATGCAATTTTGACGATAAACTCCAAATAATTTAAAACCTATGGAGATGTGATGATGGGCTTTGCTGGCTTTTTATCGAGAGACATTTAAAACTGTCATCTGTTTAACAGTAATTTTGCTGGAAGATACAGCAACTGAACATTGCAAAAACATCCAAGGGGAAAAAAAGATTAAAGTGTGGTTTATTTTGTATTTGATTGCCCTGTAAAAAGGTCAAATGTAGATCTGTGACCACTGGGTGAAAAGCCCACTTTTTTTTCAAGGGGAAAGTGATGGATTTTTCTTTCTATTGCTAACATGAAAAAATCCAGAAAGATAGCTTTTATTTTCTTTTTATCTGGAAGTTTCTTGGGTTTGTTTGTGATTTTTTTTTTCTTATACTGTAACCTTAGAACTTAGAGAAGAAAAGAACTGGAAATCTTTTGTGTCCAGAACCAGCATAAGGTAGGACTGCTGTTTTGACCATTATAATACACTTTAACTTGAGTCTCAGTATACTTGTGAATCCTGTCAGACAGAAGGGATTTTCTGATGGTAGACAGCTGTCTATGCAGAACTAGTAAAAGACAAAAATTCCCTGAAACTGCTCAATGTACTAAAAGAGGTACTGATGTAGCCTTAATACACGGCAAATACATCATTCTTAGCTGTGTTAACACAGCTGCCTTGTCCAAGCAGGTGCTGCAATTTTATATTGGTTTTATTTGTTCTATTTCAATCTATTGCTTTAAAATATTGTTCAACTCTGGCCCTATGCAAGACACCCCAAGGGTCACACCATGTGCCTAAGAGCATTGTCCAAATGCTGCTTCAACTCTGTCAGGCTGGTGCTGTGACCACTGCCCTGGGGAACCTGTTCCAATGCCCAGCCACTGTCTGGGTGAGGAACCTTTCCTGATATCCAGCTTAAACCTCCCCTGACTCAGCTTCAGGCCATTCCCTCGGGCCATGTCACTGATCAACAGAAAGAAGAGATCAATGCCTGCCCCTCCTCTTCCTCTCAGGAGGAAGCTGTAACTGTAGTGAGGTCCTGCCTTAGTGTCCTCTTCTCCAGGCTGAACAGACCAAGTGACCTCAGCAGCTCCTCATGTGGCTTCCCCTCAAGGCCCTTCACCATCTTTGTAACCCTTCTCTGGACACTTGTAGGAAAAAAAAAAAATTTCAATGCTATTTTTGAACAGTTACTTTTTAAAAGCTTTAGATTTTCAAGGACGCAATAAGAGAGCACCACCTCTTCTTTAATCTATTACATTTGGCTTTACCTCCTGGAGCTGATAAGCTATATTTATTTGCTTTTATTTTTAGCGTGTGGTCAGAAAGATCTCTGTGAAATTATTTTGAAAAGTTTTTCATGTGTGAGTGTGTATATGTCTTTGTGCATGTGTTTATATAGGGAAGCATATGATGGATCCTTATTAATCCATATATTACAATTTCATTTCTCTTCTGTGGTATTTTTCAAAGCTTTGCAGACAGGAGCTTCTTTTCTTTTAGTATACATCCATCTTGCTCTGCATGCTTTTATCCTTATTACAGTCTCACATAAGTAATAAATTTCAGAGTCATCTGAAAACTGTAGTGTGTGATAAAAAGATGCAGCATTTCTCCAGGCCAGAAGGCTGCAGCTATCCAGCATAAAGCAACGCTGTGCAGGGATATCTGCACTAGATTACTAGAAATTATATAGGTGTGTTTACCAAAAAGAAGAGCTGTGCTAATTGCCATTGCTGAGAACACATCTCTAGCATAAGGCCAATAAAAATGTCAAAACTGCTGCAAAATTAATCTAGCCAGGAACCTGCCATTAACAGCCAGAGTCCCCTTTCTACAGTAACTGGTAAGTTCCTGGAATTGATCAGTAATTACACAAATTGACAATCTGTTTCTTCATAACACAAAACAGTACAAGACAGTCTGAAAAATAATAAAGAGGTCTATTCTTTCATTGTACATATTTTTGTGCCATAGAAATCATACTTTTTACTTCAGTATTTCCTAGCATTATATTTTATAGCATTGTTTATTTTCATTTCACCATGTTTTTTATTCTTTCTCAAATAATAGAAATTATACTTCAGAAAAGGAAAATAATTTACTTGGAGTACTCTCTGACATAAGTCAGTGTTGAAAATATCTTATTGGATCAGTCAGTTCACTCCTTTCCAGACACAACAATTTCTTGTGCTATATAATGGCTGCAACCAGTATTTGAATTTGAATTTTATCTTTTTGCTGGATAAACTATTCCATGCTCTGGAAGAGCCCATGAACTAAAGGTATGTTCACTGCAGGGCAGACAAACCTGGACACACAGCAGGATATTATTAATTTTAAGTTGCATCAAAGTAAGATTTGTGACAGTATGATTTTGATGTGGATGTAGAAAAATTTAAATTCATTGAACTGAATGGAGTTACTAGGTATTCATGACAATGAATAAGAGAAAAAAAACAGGAAAACAAAGGGAAAATAGAGGATAAAAGATAATTAAAAAGAGTAAGGAAGAGGGGTTTTAAAACAGATTTTGAAATTGTTAATATTTGGGCCCAGGTAGAGCTCATATATAGACAAATAATAAAGAGGAGGTCATTAAGCCCAGTAAACTTCTAGGTGTTTGTAGATGCAGAAATAATAATCAAGGTGAATTGTAGAATGTCTAATGAGTTCCACAATGGCTTTTGAACATAGGACAGAGCCCAGCTACTCAGTCTCTGATAGTTCAGAATATTCTTCAAGAGTTGGTAATAAAACTGTAGAAAATACGGTCATAAATAAATAGAAACAAAAAGGCATAAAAAGAACGTTTTCTTGCAAAACCCTTTAATTCTGAAACCTGTCAGAGGCTGAGATGAGCTGGAAAGATGACAGAAAGCTCAAAACAACATAAATTATGCTTTTCATAATTAAGGATTTAAACTGCAACATCTTCTTCAAGGAAGAGACCAAATGGTTCTAAATAGGTAATTTTATTCCACATTAATTCAGCAAGCACCTTCTGACTAGTGTTGCCCCCAATGGCAACAGTGAGTGTAAAAGCCAGGAGCTCTGATTGCAACTCCTTTGTAGTTCCTTAGCTGCTTCTGTAGTAATTTCCCCAAAAGTTTTAGGCCAGAGACTGCTTTCATCTTGTACCCCTGATTCTAATGATGTTCTTCCCAGTGGGGCACACAACGAGTTTGGGAAAGTCACTATGACTTTTCTAACCAGAACCAAATTTATAGCTCAGAG
The DNA here is from genome assembly GCA_003676055.1 of Chloebia gouldiae. Classification (NCBI taxonomy): domain Eukaryota; kingdom Metazoa; phylum Chordata; class Aves; order Passeriformes; family Passeridae; genus Chloebia; species Chloebia gouldiae. The sequence continues at coordinate 41,591,527 of QUSF01000003.1, forward strand.
TGCAGTGCTTAAAAGGATAGAATATTTCATTTTAAAAATAGTGTGTTATGGCACAATTGCATTAACTGGGAACATCCGTACTGCAATTTTAAAGTCTCTGGCTTCCTAAGTCCTTCTAAAATGGGAACAATGTGTTTATAAAATGCAGACTTCATTTAGAGAAAAGACTCTTTGTGAAGTTGTTTCCTAGACATCAGCAACTTCTCTGTGGTAGTTTAATTATGGAATAGCATTCTTTATATATTCTAATTATAACTAATTTTTTATTTAAGAATGAGGTCAGAGAATAAAGTCAGAATAAAATAAAGACAACCTGAGGCTAGGTAATCTTGTTCTCAAGGGATAAAAATTCACAATCTAACTAATAAATTTTATTAGAATTTCCTATTTTATTGCTAGAATAAAGAAAGCACTGCAAATAACTAACTGGAAAGTAGCATGTTGTTTGTACATACCACATTTAAATATGCCGACTTTCAGCAAAGCCCTCAATGAGCCAAATTATAATGCCTTATTCCGTAGGTAGACAGAAAGACCAAAAATGAAGTTAGGGTTTTCTCATGGAAGAGTAGAATTTGCAAATATGCTCAGTGCCCTCATCCCCTAAACTCAAAATCTGTGAATATACTCATGACTTCTTGGAGAGCTAGTCTGCACTCTGAGCTATGAATTCAGTTCCAGTTATAAAATTCATAGTGACTTTCCAAAAGCCTTCGTGTGCCCTATTGGGAAGAGCAAGAGCAGAATAAGGGATTCAAGATGGAAGCAGTCTCCCGCCTAGAACACTCACAGAAAGTTACGACAGAAGTAGCTGAGGATGTACAAAATATTTACATTCAGGCCTCCTGGCTTTTAAAATATGTACATCTCATCATTAGTTGCTGCTCTTTGGCTGGGTTAGTCAGAGTAAGGTGTAATCTTCCACTGTTATCTCTGAGTCTTTCCAGACACATGAATTAATAGGCTTTGTCCTGGTGATCATAACTGGCTTAAAGCCACGTACTTTGTTTTTCTGAATTTATATTTTCAAGCAGGAGCCAGAAAGACAGATCTGTCATCACTAATCCAGAGAGTACAAGAATCTATGAAGAACTTTTTCCTTCCCCTTTGGATGGTACCTTGTAATCATGGGTGATGTAGTTCTCAGAACATTGTGATGATGATTGATGCTTTGAGTTTTAGTTGCAGAGCAGATACTACAGACAACTGACAGCTAAGTAAAATTGGGCTCAAAATCCCAATGGAAAATAGGTGTAGGCCAAAGGTTTTGAATTGATTATTTGTGATTAGACATATAGGTTTTCTTCTTTTTAAGTATATAATTCTGAAATCCAAGTATGTCCAAGTGAGTTCCAAACATAGACTTTCAGTTTCTGAGACTTAGGGATTCTGTATCTGAATTCTGCAGCTGAGTACATTTCTAGTGCAGACCTGATCACCTCTCAGTTGCCTTTCTGAGTGCTTAGAAACTTACCTTCCAAGCATTAATTGTTGATATCCTGGAGTATTTTATGTGCCATTGTATTTACTGGTATGCTGTTTCTGTCAGAATTTTGCTGGCCTTAAAATAAAATACTAAAATATTTACTGTTAGAAGACTCTGGGAGGGAATTTGATCCAGCACATCCCACACCAACAGCTTTCTTAAAGCTGGAGGTGATTGCTAACAGAAAAGACCTTGGGTTGAAAACAGTTTATATACACAAGTTTTGGAAAAAACATTTTGGGTACAGCCCTCAAGAAAAAACTGTGCTCAGCATTTTATAACTTTGTATCTAAAACTGTTATAGAAAGTGAAATTTATTTCAGGTGCACATGTTCACGGTATTCCAATGAAAGTGACTTTGCACTTACATTAAAAATTTCATTGTTTTCAGTCATTGTATGGTGCTGGATTTCAAGTAAGTATTATAAAAAGATATCAGTAAGTCTAGTAGTCAAGCACATCTTTGGAGTACACATGATTTTTTAACCTGTCATGATATATTTTAGAAATGGTGTATCTGCAAGTTTTTTGAGCAACAGATTAATTAAATAAAATATAAATATGAAGAAGAACAATTATCCAGCATCAAAATACTAGCTATTTCATTTTCTCACTTTGATGTGTTTATTAAAATTATGGAAGATGCAGAAATTGCTGCTGTAAAACACTGCAATTCTCAGCAAGATATCAGTATTTTGTTATTAGTTCATTAAACCTTTATGCTGTTCATTTTTTAAATGTTTTAAAATAGAATACAAATAAACCCTGATTCCAGTTCCCATTTCTAGACATTCAGGAAACTCGATAATGGCTCCAAACCAACAAGTTGATTAAAAATGGAATGCAAAGACTATGCATGATATTATCACATGAGCAGAATGGGAGTTCGCTTTTTCATTAGAACTGGAAGAGATTGAGTTGTTTAAAAATCATAAACCTGTTTATAAAGAAAACTTGTACAATGTTTATTTTACTCTCAGATTATATCTTAAATTAAGCAGCCAAGCATAAAACTAGTTTCCTCCGCTTCTTTGTGACAGCATAATCTTGGGATAGCTTAAATACCTAAGATGAAGTTAAAATCTTGGCTATAGAAGTAGTTGGCCCCCTAGAAGGGAGTGCTTGCTCAGGCACAGGTTTCTTACCAGCATAAACCTTTGCTAAATGCACACAGAACTTGCACTGTCCATACTATTCTGCTTGCCAGCTAAGGTGGATATTTATCCTGCAGCAGTTATGTGGATTTTGTTGCAGCAGTGCTGGTCTTGTGAACACAACAAAATTAGTTCTAAATTAGATAGTTTGGCTATTGATTCTAGGCTCAACACAGAAATACCCTTTAGGTCTTCATTTCATATCCTTGGTGCTTTTTGTGGCACAAACCATGCTCCATGTCGTTATAGCTTTGCATTTAGAAATTTCCTATGCAGCGTAATGCTAACAAACGAATTAAACTATAATTTAATTACATACCTAAGCTATCATCACTGTCATCGTGGTACAGATGTGTCCTTCTGCTTCGCACAGAGCTTACTTTGATGGGTTGATGAGATAGTGCGGAGACCTAGATATAACCTAGAATCATGCCATAGGGCTTCCCAGGAATTATCTGCCCCAACACTTGGCTCATTCTGTACTGCAGAGGGGACTGGCTTTGGAGTAGGGAGAGTTGCCTTTGATTTTGAGGGTAATTACATATTTTGATTAATGATGCTGTGGATTTATATCCCTTTCTGGGTGCCGTATCCGGGAACGTGTTCTTCCCTGAACAGATCTTATCCAGCAGAGTGTTATTGCGAAATAAGTCCTCTGTAAAGATACAGAAATCTCACCTTTTGGTACTGTTCTGCAGATATGAAGTTCCCCTGGGGATATTACATTTTATTCTATGTGGGTATGAGGTTTTCACCATTGTGTGCAATCCTGCCTGTCTAAATTACATATTCAGATAAGAAAGAAATTATATTTCTTTTCTTCTTGGTAAAAACTATCATAAAATGGGGTTTGGATGTAGGAAATGTTCTCACATTAATATTTTAAGCCTAAGAAAATGACTGCAAAACATCAGTTAAGCCATAGGGATTCAAAACGTGCTTGACTGCAACTCTAGATGATTGATTCCAGAAAAATTGACAGACATTTTTGAAAATTCCAGAGTTGCCCTTATGTTGATTATCTTTCTGTCTGAATTTGCAAAGTGTAATTTCTTTTAAAGTCTATACATGAAGAGCAAAAAGCGACTTCTGATATAATTTTAAGGGAATGATATCAGGAAGTCATTAACTAGAATTTAAAACCTATAGTTCAGACTACAGCTCTATACATCTCAAAATTTAATGTAGTTATAATTAGGGTTTTATTTTCAGAACACACATAATTCCTTCTTTCAAATTAGCCATTATTAGTGAATCATTCTTGACATGGTATGCATTATAAATCCCGATTTTTGAGAATGGGTGATCTTGACTTTCTGGCTGCAATCTTTTCACCTTCCACTATGTTTGCTTATTCCTGTGGGATGCTGAGAACCCTCAGCTCTCTCTGTCTTCTACACAGCCAAGCTCTGAGCCTACTTAGATTCTTTGATTAAAAGTTTGTTCCTTCGTTTGCTTTGTGCTCCCAAAGGCTTTTCTTCCAGGCAGCCCACATTCATTAAAGACTCTGTGGAAAACACATGGGACAAATTTAATTGAGCAGTGCCAGTCCAGAATAGCAATGTATGTTCAGTGAGAACAAGGTGCAAGACAGTTGGCATTTTGGGAATTGTAAACCATCACCAAGGTCTTCAGAGACAGGTGCATTTGCTGGAGATAGCGCAGTGCGTCAGGGGAAATTGCATCTCTCTTCCGTAGAAACAGGGATTTTAAAGGTTACTGTGTATCTTTCCCCATTACCAAATATCAGACTACTCTTGAACTATATATAGTATGCACTGTAGTCTTCATCCTGTTGCTTATTCCAGATAGTTTGGGGTCTTTTTTTCTATTGTATGTAACAGAAATGGACTTGGGTCCTGTTTCTGCATTTACTGAGATACATGAACTGTACCATCCACTTTAAAAAAGAGCAGATTGAATGAAAACAGCCCCAACACTGTGTTACTTGGCGTATTGAGTAGTGTATGTACTACCTAGAGTAATAATTGATAGCTAGCAAGTACTTTTACATGTACATTTGGAATGAAGTATAATGCAAATTATTCATCTCTGATCTAAAACATTTACATTCTTAACTGAAATACAACTACAAGTGTGATTTGCAAAGTTACCATAAATACTATTTAATTAGGAAAAAAAAAGTACCAAGTAGACATGATTTTCCAATAAGGTAATTCAGCAAAGAGTATTTGATCATAGTGAAACAAATTGTGCATCTATTTCCCAAGTGTCTTTAAGCAACTATGGAATTAGGATATTTATTTTTAACACAAATGTTATTAAAGTTCTGGATTTTCCCCTAAGGACTAGAATTTCTTCTCATTGGCAAAAAGTCATAGAACATGATATATTTTATAAAAATGGTGTTCTAAGTAGTTACAGTAGAAACTGCAAAGTTATTTTTGATCAACATACAGATATCTTAAAAATATACACAATATACATAAAAAGGGAAATTAGATATCCATATGCAGATGTATCAGTTTTTGATGCAGCTTTTCCATGTTTCCAGATAAATAGAGATATTTGCAACTTATGTAGGAGTCCAGAATCACGAGGCAACTGTCAGCAAATAGAACCCCAAGTCAAAAAAAAGATTGATGCATCCTGAATGCAAAATAATGTAGCTATAATCACCAGTGCTACTGGGGATGCAGTCAGATCACTGTTTTGTTTCCTAGATATATTTTTACCTGTTTGCTGAAAAAAGGTGAATTGAGAGACTGGCTTTTCTTTTTCCCACAGAAAGGAGAGATGCTGGAAAAGGTTGTTTGCAGCTGTTTTTGGAAGAGAAGGAACTAAACTTTGATGTGTTTTAAAACCAAAATGGATGAAGTATGAAGCTAAGACCCTTATGGAGTCAAAAGGATCTTGTTTAATTCTTAATTTTTAATATATGTTCAACATTAAAAAAAAAGCAGAACTCTATTAGATAGCACTGTCCCAACCACATAAGCTCATCTCTGGATGAGCTGGAGCATCATGCTGGAAATTCCAGCATATACACAAAAATGCAAATTAGCAATTAGAAGCACAATTATAAGACCATTTCTACTTTGTAAAGATTTTCAGTATCTGTAGGAGCCATCTCTCCTCATGATATTATTGAATCAGCCACCGATGTTTGGTGGGTTAAGCATATGCTGATGGTTTTTTCTCCTGCTTTACTTGTAAAACTAGTACTTGTTTGTAAGTCTATTCTATTTTTTAATTGGATTTCACAGTAATTAAATCAATTTTGTTGTATTTAATTGGATGTTTTCTTACCATCTTGGTGGTTTTTAAGAACAGAAATAGCAAAAGCTTGGTTGGATTGCCTTGCTTGGAAGGATCCAAACCCAATGTGTTGTGAAGACAGTGCTGGATGAGTTTGGTTGCCAGTAAAGGATGAATATGCTATTAAGCACTTCACTTTTAACTTCTTATTCTACTATCATGAGCCCAAAACCTCAGAAATAGGTCACAGAATTTTTTTATAGGCTGTCAGTTAAACTGACACTGTGCTGCCTTGCAGGAATGATTGATATGGCCAATTAAATCATAGCATGTTATATGCAGCTGATATTTTTGAAATATCCTACATTTGTCCTGTTTTCAAGAACAAACTTATAATTCCCATGCTCTTGGACATGATATAAATAAATGAAGACAGTAAGGGGAGTTGAAAATAAACTAGATAAGTTTGCAAAGTATCCTTCATGGAAAAATTACACAGAATTTTAGACAGGGGAATACATTAATAGTGTTTAATTGTTTCATTCATTTATGAGTGTTGAGTGACAGCCTTTGAATAAATGACCAGCAAATCTTTTTCTCGGATGCAAAGCAAGAATATGATTTTCACTAGGGAAATGTCAGAACCTTCAGAATTTACAGTTTCTTTGATCAACACATGTACAACTTAAGAATATATTTCTATCAAAAGTACTCATAGTGGCAAGGCAGAGTAAGATTTACGTACCATACAGCTCAGTCATATAATAGCCTTCTCAGAGCTATTATTATAGAAGAGAGTATGTCAGGAATCCTAAAAGCCTGCTTTTAACTCTTTGTTGTTTTCTACATTATTATTTCTTTCAGAAATTACTCATGGTTTTGCCTCAAACACATTGTGTTTGAGGATGAGAACTTACTTTGTTCTATGGGCATAACTTGCCTAAGTGAAGAAGAAAGGTCCTTCTTCCATGCCAATAATCTGCTTTTTAATCATAGAATCCTAGAATAGTTTGAATTGGGATATAAAAATCATCTCTGGTTTCACTGAGTCCCAATGTTAGAATACACCAGAGGCCAGTAGTCCAATGGAAATGTCCTGATGAAGAGTACAGCTTATAAAGCAATGCACAGAAATGTTTCTGCAGCACAAGTATGTTATTGGATACTTCAATGACCAGATCTTCAATCTTTCTGGCCAAAGATTCACTCTGTAAAGTTTCCAAATGCAGTTGGATTGTAATTGCCATCTGCATTTGCTGTTTTCTCATCTTTCAATATCTTGCTCTACTAGAAAAGCATTGTCTTCTCTGAAAGCATTGACTTCAGTCTCCCATGGCTGGTCATTTGATGAAACAGGTTTATTATGTGGGTTTCTGAGTGAGAAAACAAAAACAGCAATAAAAAGAAAGCAGATTGGCAGTTGCTATGGCAATTCCATCCTTTGCTAGGGTTTGATATAAGTCTTATGAGCTAGGGGAAATGCTTGGAAATGATAATTATTCTTTTTTCAAGGGAATGTAATTTTCCATTGTAAACAGAGATTATAAAGTCACCAATTTAACTGGTGCAACTGGACTCTAAATTTTATATTATCCATTTTTTAAGGAGGGGCAAGGGACATTTTCTGTAAAGTCAGTTGTATTGTTACATGCCAATTATGTACTGTCCTACCATTTCCAATTATGTACTGTCAAATTCTGTTTCAGATTATTGGCTTTTTTTACAAGTGCGTATTGGTGACAATGGTTAATAATATCTGAGCAAACACAAACCCAGTAAAAGTGTGCTTTTTGTGGCAAAGAGATTAATTAATTTCAATATAAAACATGGTGCTAAAATAACTTCTTTTTTTTTTCCCAGAACCTGAGAGGATATCGTTAAGTGAGTTTTGGGACATAACTTTGAGGGATGATCTCTGTGGATTTCCTGAAAATGATATATAGTTGCAATTATGTGGTATTTATCCATACTGTACATTTAGTAGATTAAAAAAGACTTCCAGATTAGAAGTTTGATACCAACCCATTTTTTTTCTGGAGAAGAAAATGCTAACGACAATGTACATACTACTGCTATTAAACTTATGAAATAACTATGGGGTAAGGGTAGACTAAAGGAAGATGCAATAATACTCTTCCCCATTAATTATTCCATTTCCACAGGCATCTAAAGGCTCTTTCTTATATATTGCTTTCTTATTCTGACACTCTCCTCATATTATTATTTATTAAATATTTTGCAATGATGGATTTTTTTATATTTCTAAGGATGTATATTGAATAAATTTAGTGGTTATTTTGGAAGTGTAATTCTTGAAATTTTCTGTAGAAACTGCAGCACAACCACCGGACATCAGTTGTGTATCGCTTGATATTTGTTTCAATAGAGTTGGATTTGTAAGAGATAATATTTGTTGTCACAAAGAACAATTGATTTCTACCCTCTCTTTTAAAATCATTATAAGAAAAATTTAACTTTTATCATTTGGGAATAGTTGCATTCAATACACTGTATTTCTTAACACAGATGTTAATACTGGGGAACATACAATGAAATGCTCTCTGGAAATACAAAGGTGACTTTCTAGGAAAATGAGCTAAAAATGGAGAAGTCATTCAAAATAACAACAGATGAAAATATGGCGTCTAGGTAACAGCTGAGTCACTGTATATGCTGAAATAAGTCTGTTAATTCAACCAAATAATTGTCTGGCTTTATTTTTTCTTGGGTTTTCTGCAAGGAGATTTTTCCTCAAAGTACTTTGACAAGGCAAGATATTAGTAACTTTTAGAGCCTCATTTTAATTAAATTGTCATGGCGTTTTAAAAGATATTTTTAAAGTATATGACAGCAGAACGCAGTCAGATTTTGAATTATGCTTTTGTTTCCCACCAGAGTTGTATTCTAAAAAGAACTTCAAAGGAGGAGGATACTGTATGTCACTATTTTCCTATTTTGATCCAAGAGATTATGATTTACAAAACAAAACAAAACCAACAATCAAACCACAACACAAAAGGGAAGAAGTTAATTAATTGCAAGGAGGAACACTTCAAAGGCTGAACATTATGTCTTTCTCTCTGGTTAGTACTATCTGCTTCTGATTCACATAAATGAAAGAAAAAGCAAAATTCTTGTGTGCTTCAGCTCTGAGGTACACAGGAGTATTGGACACCTCTGTAGAGAGAAGACTTCATGCATGTGGATGCATTCTACCACTGAGAACATCTGCTCCTCACTGTTACCAAATGTATAAGGAACCCTTTAAGTGAAAATATTTTTAAAAAACCTCTGTGTACTTCAGAAATATTTATTTCAGAAATTGAGGGATATTATTCTAAAATCCTCATACTTGCTTTTTCTGAGAGGTTTTCAGGGCTGACTAAATAACATTCTTGGGACAGCTAGTACTCACTTTTTATTTGTTATGGGACATTAATTAGCCTTGGAGATGACCTAAAGTTGTGAATAACCTACCTGCACAATTTTCATACCCTGGTATGCTCTGTACGGAATGGCCAGGCATGACTGAGGGCTGCACTTGTCCAGTAAGTGACCCCAAATGTAAAAGATCAGATGAATTCCCTCCTAGAGACTGTGGGCTGGCAGCAACAAAAGTGTTACATAGCACTTTACAGCTCTGAGAATCCATTAGGAGATCTCACAAAGAATATTTCTCTAAGGGACAGCATCCGACCAGAAGCCTGCAGCAGAGCTCTTAGAGGGGAATTACTTTGCATGCTAACACGTGTAGGCTTTTTGAATAATTTGTGTTGGAGAGAGATGCCCCAAAAAGAGTCCAGAAAAGTATTTTCTCAGGACTCTGAGGAGGGAAGTTAATTAAGCTGTGCTGATTAGCATTTTATAACATTTCCTTTGTATTACCATCCAGGCAGGAATTTCCTGTTGGTTATATGACATAATCCAGTGAAACAGTTTAATACAGTGGAGCACACAAGCGCTGGTGTTGGTGAGGGTATTTTGTGCTCTGGCTGTCTGCATTACAGGTTCCTCAACAATGGGAATATAAATACAAGAATGCAGATTTTTTCTTTCCCTGTAATTGTCACAGACATGGATGTGATGAACAGAGTTGGAAAAGGTCTGCAATATTCAAGACAGACGCAGAAGGGCATCTCTAAGTCTATACAGTTGTTGCAAAGTTTTTTGCCATCTGTCTCATCTGGAGGTGCAGAGGTGAAGGAGGCTGGATTGATATAACAAGAAAATCATACAAGTAACTGTAATGTTGGAGAGTGAAATTTCATCTCTGCAGGGTCTGGCTCTATGCAGAGATGACCCTGAGCACTAATCCAGAGCTCAGTGCTCTGCACAGTACTTTAGTTAAGGTCTTAAGAAAGTGTTGAGTCTTCTCAGTCAATTGCAATTGGCTGCAGAGGTGTGGAACAAGTATTCCAATCAGAAACACAGCACACACATTATCTTCTTCCCTGGCATCCTAAAATCTGGCAAAGCAAGGTTTGCATTCATCGAGCTTGACACTGTTTGCCCTGCCTAGGGATGGACACATTTTGAGTTGTAGCCTGCATAAGCAAAGAGGCTCAAATCCTTCGGCACCCTCTGTAATGAAGAAAGAGAAGTAACAGTGGGGGAAGAGAAAAAGCCAATAGGTGGAAGAAAACAAAGCAGTGGGAGGTGTTCTGAAGCATCGAAATATCTGGGTGCAAGAGCACCAGCTCAATGACATTATCTTTCCTGCCTGGGGTAATGGAGGTTGCCAAAGTAAGGCATGGATTCTAGCAGCTTTGGGAGAAAAAATAGCAAGAATAAGAAGGATTTTCACACAGGCAGATACTTTCTGAGCAATTAAACCTTTTTAGTTCTGCGGGTTTCTCTGTGGTAATGTAATTCTGATACAGTTTTACAATGTGATAAGCTTGAAGAGAACAGGGATTTCAAAGTAATTGGAGGTACAGTGAAAGTGTCTTGTAAGGTTCACACCCCATATATCAATGTATTTCAAAACCCAAGTAATTTTGTATGATATCTTACATTTTAATGTATTAGTTAAAATATGGTTCATGGTCTAAAATTAAACAGCCTAGGGTGATCATATGGTGGGGGATAAAATATTCATATCATTATAATTACAGAACTTAAATATAAAAGATTTAAACCTAGTAATGTTGCATCTAAAAAAATATTTTATTGTAATTCTGGGAGGTTATGTGAGCAACATCACTCTGGGATTTTAAAATATTATTTCCTAGCCTTAATAAATGCATTTTCTGTAGGACTGAACTTCTTTCCTCTGTAAAACAAGCAAACTAACAGTGTCCTTTTCACTGAGTGGCACAGAGAATCATGGTACAGAGAATTTCCATATTAAAATGTGCATTTGCTATAATACTGCATGAGTAATGGAAGCAACAGCTTCCTTCCCTGCCAAAAATATACACACAGGAGAAAAATCCCCTTGAAGTCTACACAAGGAGGATGTGAAAAATAGCCCAGAGAAGAGTAATCAGAAGCAAGATTATACCAGTTTTCAAACAGGAAAAAGGTTGCTTAAGAAGAGATATTCTGGGTCCATCCACTCTGTTATTCTAAGTGTAGCACCTCAGAGGACATAAAAAAGCCAGTAATTTGCACCAAGAAACAGCAATCCACCTTCATTATGTACTCCCTCCCTTGTTTATTGGACATCTTAGGCACAGCAATTATGGCAAGACTACATGGCTGGGAGCTATCATGGAAAAAACATTGTTATGAGAGAACTAGAGAACCTGCTTAACTGGAAATGAGGACAGCTTCCATTCCAGCTGTGATTTACTATTAACTGCAATGATACCAAGGTTTCCTCAATAGCCTTTGAAGCACAACTTTCTGGCCTCTCTCTGGCCATAAAAAGCCATAATAACCTTAAAATAGGATTTTAGATTGGAGAAAGGAATACAGGATGCAAATTCAAATACCTCTGGGCAGGTTTGTCATAAAAATATATTGCTACAGACAAAATACCAGCAAATAAAAATATCTTTAGTTATAAACTTAACTCAGATGTCAAAAAATTATTGTAAAGGACAGGGTACAGTCAGATAGATACACATGAAGAAAGCTATTGCCAAACACCTCAGTCTTTTTCTACCTTTTCAAAGTCTGCAATGAATGGTTTAAGCAACAGCTCTAGTAAATAAATACAAATTATGTGGGATATTAGATGTCGATCCTTTTCCTCATTTTATCTTTCCATTTTTTGCAGAGAGATGCTATTCACCTCTAGCATACTTGTTTAATTGTGTAGCATGTATCATGCTTTCTTTGAATTTTTTTGTCATGTAAGCAACTTCTTCAGTAAGAACATAAGCTTCTGGCTCTGTTTTATACTCTGAATCTCATTAAGCAAGTGACACATAGCTGTCTGGGAGGTCCAGATCAGTGCCTACTCATTAATATCTCATCATTTTAATGGTTCTTTCAATTTGCAGTATTGTTGTTTCATGGTCAGAACACCCAGCAGTGCTAAAGAGCAGCCAAGAACAAAGCCCTGTCAGGAAGAGGTCTCTTTTTTAAAATAAAAAAAGAGAGGGAAAAGGGTACACTTTTTTCTCAATTTCTTGAGTACGTGATATTGATTGTCAATCAGGTTGTCATCAAATTTAGTCAAACATGATGATTTTTCCTTCAGTCTTGTCAATGAAGGAAATGTCATTCTGCTCTTCATGTTTCTCTTCATGTTTATCTGTTCAAAATGCTGTACATTTCATGAAATTGAACATAATCCTTGTCTCAAGACTGATTTTTCTGCTTTTGTAATTAGATACTTGATAAGCCTCCAACCACTTTGACTCTATTCTCCTTTTCCTCCTTGTATAAATTAGCAGAATTAAATGGAAACCTATACTTGTGTCACAGGCTGATATTGAAGTTTCTAAGCTGTGCTTTTCTGGTGTCATTGTCATGAAGCATGGGAGAGTTTGAGCAAGTCTTTCCTGAAAGAAATAATAATTCCTCTGGCAATAGATTACTTGCTAGATGAGGTAAAGTGAGCATGCTCTGACCTCTCTACCAGTTAATTTTGTGCAAAAGATTTGAATTATTTGCATTTTTTGGAATAAAAAAAAGTATTAGTTGCACAGAGCAACTTGTGTACAGTGCATTTCTGGAGCAGATGTGCAGATGTGTCAATATTCCTGCTTCACTGCCTCCTCCATAATAATTGAGGTAACTAAACTAAAGACATAGTGACTAAAAAATTACATTCTCAGGGCTGCATCCAAAGCTGTAGCAACAGCAGCAAGAACAGAAAAAAGGGCTTTACACAATCTCTATTTATGAACAGCCCTTTGGCTTTCTCCCATCCACATACCAAAGTGAATAAACTGCTGTTAATCTTACCATCAGCAATCTGAACCGGAAATTAGACCATGTCCATTATTTATGAGGAGGGGTGGAAAGTAAATAATCATTTTAGCATAATATTGCAAATTTGGAAAGAGATATGCGTGTTTTGAGTGGTATGACATAGAGAAATAAATCTTACTGCTCTCCCAATTTAACACATCAGATTCTAAAGACATAAAAGTGGTTTTATTTGCTGCATCCCATTTGATTACTTCCCCCTTTTGGTTCTACATCTCAATACATTTACTCTCTGTTGTTTTGCAAGAGACCAAAGTAAAGCTTGGGTATACTATCAAGATGGAATAAGGAAAGTATGGGCCCTAAGCCTCCTTTAAATTACACCAATGTAAAGGAAAAATGTAATTGAAATTACATTACATTTCCTTGGTGCAAGACCTGCTGATGCCAATATTACCTCTACTATCAATCTAGTAAAGTAAAAGATAGTTGATGGATTTGTTGTTCACTGTGGGCAATGGCAGCACCTGCTTTTCCACTGACTACACCTGAACATCAGGCTACAATAAGATTTTGCTGCTTGTTAGTCTGTCATTGCAAATCTGGTGCTTTGATATAAAGCAGAAAACAAAATAGTACGATAAAGTTGTTTTCCATTGGCAAGTTTTAAGGAGTTCTTATTTAACAGGAAGAGACATTCATTCCCCATTCCTTCATGGTGATTGTTTTTCCCTCCTTCACCCAGTGTCACTTTTAAGGTCTTGTTTCTTGAGTGATGGTGGAAAAATAAATCCTTTTGCAAAGAAATAAGGACAACTTATTTTAATTCTGCTCAAGGCTGCTTTCTTTGTTGCTGTCACTCTGCAGCCACTTGGTATGAAACAGTCCATATTTACAATCCAGAAAGACAACTTTTCGAATGTGTTGGAGGCCACTGACCCTAGAAAAATAAGATAGCATTTCCATTTAACTTTTATCCTGCAGGCTTCTCACTTGCATGTTATGATTCATTGTCTATACAGAAAATCAAGCTTAAAAAAAACCTAGGCAAAAGGGCTGGATACACAAGTGTAGAGCAAAAGAGTTTCTTGCATATCACAGCATTTCTTGCCTATCTCAAAGTGCTTTCTGGGGTTGCTGATGTAAATTTAAACAGAAAATGCAGTTTTCTTAATGTCAGGGATATAGCACACTCACAGATTTGCCTTCAATTTTTGTAAGTAATGTTGTTTTTCTTCTCCCTCCACCCCCCTTCCTACTGCCATCCCTCCAACCCCCTTGCCTTTTTCTGCCCTGCCATATTTACTTTTGATCCATTAGCTTCTTAACTCAGTGTTTTCCCTTTTTACTTTCCTCAAGGAAGCTACACTAAGGAGTATAGCCTGGAGTCATTTAGTTCTTCTTTGCAAGATGTTGCCTCTTAAAGTATATTACTATCAGGCAGATACTTTTTACTCCATTGACTGCTTTTCCCTATGCACTCCTTGCATTAAGGAAAAATTCATTAGCTGATTGACTCCTATCTCTTTTCCCACAGTGGCTGGTAATGTTATCTATGAGCATTCCATTTAAATCCCAGTCCAACTCGATGCTGTGTGGTCATGAAACAGCAGGCTAAGGTTGTGCCTGTACTGAAGCACAGTAAGATCAGGAAGGAGAAAATTTGGTCTTTGTTCAGGAACTACAAACTCCTTATGTGCAGCACTATGTTCTTTTGAGAAAAGAATTTTACAGATTCCTCACACATGCAGTAGGGCTTATCTTCTGGTAATGGAAATGGACATTGATCCACTGACATTACTGGAGCTATTTGGATCAAAAACAGTTAAAGACTTGGCCCCTAATCCTGCTTTCCCGTGCTTTTTCCCAGGGAGAGGCTTCCAATTAGAGTACACCAGCAGCAGTAATGTTTTTTCATCACTGTTCAAAATGGAGACATCTCTGTGAGGAGCACTAAAGAGAGCAGGGCACACCTGAGCTGCAAGACCATTGATATGGGCTTGAACAGCCTCACTGCACGTGGGCATCATCTTAGACATAGCACAGGGCCAGGTTATGCTGCTGTGTGTATTCAGAAGTCAGCTGCTATCTCCACATGAGGCTGGAGCATATGGAACTGCCATTCCAGTTGGAGTTGTGGGAGACAGTCAAAATAGGGCTTTACATGGCTGAGATCTATTCTGCTGCTATACTTAAGTATGGTGAAGGATTGCATATCAAGGAGGGAGTCATCATTGCTGGTGTCATCTGACTGCTGCTCTGAAGCAGCAATGAAAAAATACCTGCTAAGAGGGTTTTTTTTAAGGCAAGCTGCAAATAAATCTCTCATATAAGAGAATGGTGATTTCATTAGTCCTTCAAAGACATGTGAGTCAAAGGACAGACTAAAAGTAAATAATGCAGATTTCTTAGGACTAAGCTTTTTCTGCATCCTTTGCAGCATTCTGCCCTCTAAAGACAACTAGAAGAAGAGGTTGCTTGCTCAGCAGGAACGTTTGACTCCATTCTATTGGGAATTTTTTTTGCCCCATGGCTTGGAGCTCTTCACCAATAAAATCACTGAAGTTCCAGAAATATAATTGTTGCATTCATTTTCTATCCAGTCTTTCAGGATCAAGAAAAGATTTGCATTTGAAATGTTAGTAAATTCTTAGTTCATATGTATAATTTTAGACTGGCTGCAAGTTTACCAAGAGGAACCTTTGGTATGCACTTGGGCATCAGACCTATGTTGGCAGTGTCATTCCTTCTCCAGATGTATGCAAGTTACTTTATTTAACTAGTTCCATCAATATAATAACAAAAAAACAGGTTTTATGTGGCCATCATAGATTTGCAGATGATGACACAGAGGATATTAGCTGAACTTTTGCTTATATCTACTGCTTAGCAAATATATTTTGCTGTAGATTGGCTATGTCCTTTTAGTGCAACCAGAACAGATGTTGGCAGATAAACATAAAAGGCAGGCTGCAGGATGTTAAAAGATCTTTAAATAAATTTAGACACATAAAATTATGTCACAACTATCACAAATAAGGTGCAATGCATCCATTTTTTACACAACAAGCTTGAGTTTCGTGCTTATAAAGTTGTATAGATAAAGGTTTTGAAAGCAAATGCCTAAAATCTGACACGTATTCAGGCAAATAAATAGAAGTGCATGACTAAATTGATAATAAAGGTACCTGGCTTGCTATTTCTTCTAGACTTGCAGCTTACATGATGACCAGTGTCTTTGTAAATAACATTTCTTACACAGAAGAGCTACAGCGGGTGAGACAAGAAGGTGACCTTATCTGACATTTTTGGCAATGTCCAATAGCAGAAGCTTTAGAGAGAATGCTGAAAAATGAGAAACATACAGTGACACTACTATCAGTATATCCTCCAACTTCTGTCCATTTAAAACATTAGAGGCAACTCTTAGATTGGAATTTGCATCCATAATTGCAATCTATAATACTATTTGATTTCCATTTAAGGGCTGTTCTTGCCTGAATTTGCCTAGCAATCTTTTGAATCTCTTAATACATTTGTTCTACTGTGGCCATCAGCTCCACTGCTGAATTATTTTCCTTTGTTAAATTGTTCTTCTCTTTTGTTTCTTATTTATGTCCCTGCATTTAAAAATAGTGTGGCAAGCTCAGTTTCTCCTGGTCTCTAATTATTGCTTCAATATTTTAAGAATTATTTAAGAGCGCAATTTTCACTCAGAAAAAAATACGGTTTTCTTGTTTCTAGTGTTCTTTGGTGCTAACTAGGCTAAACTTTCCTCTCATGTAGATACTCTCTGCTAGCTTCCAGGAGGCAGACAATGACAGTACCATATGTCAGTTTGTGATGTTCCCAGGTGGTAGGTAAGTGATTTCCAAACACAGGAACAGATTGGTGATGTTTTAGACTCCTCTCTCTCTAAGGAAAAACACTCCAGTATCTCTCACTGTTGTAAAAGCAAATCAATTGCTTCAAATATTCTTAAAAAATGCTAAAATTAGCACACATCTGAACATGTCAGATAAATCAGAATAAAGAGATGAATTCCCAGTAGGAGAATGTGTTGTGGAACCTCATAGATCTCTTCCCTTTCTAACTTTTGTTATACTGTCATTCACATTTTAAAAAATTTATGGTTCTGACAAACAGGAACCCTCTGGAACCTATTAGAGAGATGTAAGCAGCCTCTTAAAATGAGGGTGGTGTTCACTAATGGTAGACCAGTACCTCTGAAAGTTTGCAAAGATTACTCATCCAATCTGCCCAGCAAATCTGAGCACTAGGTGAGAAATACATTTGCTGCTGGCCTTAGGGTGCCAAATGTACTATGTATTCCTCCCTAATGCATCTCCTTCACATTTCTGCTACTATTTCAAATAGCTTGTTAAGGAAAAGGTGGCACAAATATGATCTTAAATTCTGACTTTTTGAGAAAGAAACAATAAAATAGAAACGTACCAAATTTGATGGAAAAAATTTTAGAAGCTTTTTGGATTCAGGAAACAGACTGCTGCAAAAGGGCCATATGAGGAAAAGAAAGATTCCCAGAGCAGCTAATAGCCACTAACTAAGACATTCATTTGGGTTAAAAATAGATCTGGTCAAATCAGTATGTTGAATATGGAGCAAGGGCTCAAGCAAGTGCCATTGTGTCTGATGAATGCCTTACACTAAAATTATTGGCTTTTCCAGGATGGAAGTCTCTCAGTCTCTTTGGATTCAGTTCCTATTCTTTGTGTAAGAGCTCCACCTCTCATGGCAGCAGAGAAATTAACCCTTGTAATGGATGGTTAGATCTCTCTCCCGCCTAGAATATGGGAGATTCAAGAAAGGCAGGACAATGGATCTGTGCTTCTCAAGTGTAAGGAGCTGGTTGCCTTGATTTAAATAATCTCTGTTCAGCATGTTTCTCTTATTCCTGAGAAAATACTGGCAATTCCTTATAAAAAGAGTAGCCAGTGACTGAAATCTCAGACTTTTTAATGCATTCTCATTTTCCAACCAGTTGTACAAAAGTATTCATCCTTTGTAAGGGCAATAGGCTTTAATTACACAGTACTTTTAAGAATGTGAAAAACACTGCAGACCTGAGCCTTGTCTTCATAGTTACTGCTCCATTTAGTTAGAAATTCTTTACTCCCAAAAAAGGTTTCTAAACAATGCAATGATCATATAGAAATATTTTCTGTTAATTATGTGGCATATGCAATATGCAGCATGGCATACATGTTCAAGTGATTCAATACGGGATGATACTCATGACTTCAGCACCCCAGGGTAACTAATCTTTCCACTGTTCCTTCTGCTTATTGTCTCACTGCCAAACCCAATCTTTCTTCTGTGAGGGCAATGAACTAAGGCTTTTTATCTTTTTCTATCTTTCTGCTTCAAACAGAATATAAACTCAAGGCAGTTAGTCACATTTTCAATCCGTTTTATTATTGGGTTACAATTGCTCAGCACAGACTCTGCTCCTTTCTCCATAACTAAACTAATCCTTAAGGGAGATACAGAAGAAATTTGTATCTTCTGTAGAATGCTAGTCATGTCTGCACAATGATACAACAAGAAATTTAGAAACATGATACATAATAGTCTTCTAAAAACAGCACTGGGCATTGCTCAAAATTAACTGCTGACTGTTCAGATCTCATAATTTTTAGTGCGTACAGTAGTGGAGGTCATTGCATTTTTCACTGGTGTCTGCATGACCATGAAATGAGAGATGTGTAATTTAGCATCATTTCATCAGAAGGATGTCTGTCTGTTCTGGTTTACAGCTATTATTTCTATCCTGTGATATATTTTTGACTTTAATGTAATCAGGTTTTACTCACCTTGTAGGCTAAGGGAAAACTGGCAACCTATAGGCAGTACATGAAACACTTGTCATGTACTGAGAAAGAAGTAAAAATCAATCTCTTTTTTTCACTGCTAGTCTGCAGATGAAACATTTATTTTTTTTTAGTATTTCTGTGTAAGAAGATTCTGAGCTTCTACTTGATTGTTTATCTTTATCATTTTACTTATAATCCATATGGGACTTAGTCTGTATAGATAGTTAAAACTGGTAAAATGAATGAAGCTTTTACCAGCCATGCTCTGGGGTTTGGGCTGAGTCAAAAAATCTGAACTTGGTTTCACATTCAACTCTCCTTATGAGTCAAAGACATATGACAGCACTGAAATCATAAATTCTAGAACAGCAAACTCTGTAAATAAAAGGCAAGTATGGATATGGATGTCAAATTTAGATTCAGAGTTCAGATGTGATATTTTGATTTAAGTTAAGCTCCCTTTATCTCTTTCAGCTTTCAATTCAAAAAGGTAGGCATTGTGTACCCTGTTGTTAGATTCCCAGAAACTAGGCAGCTCCTGCCAGCTGCATTCCATTTTTTCATGCTGTGCTTCCCATCATCATTTTCAATAAATCTGCTATGCAAACTGACCTTGATATTTAATGAAGGGATAAACTTGTCTGTTGCTACTGAGATACTGAATTTAAAGCATGGGAAATCATGTAGTCTCACTTCAGTGCATTTTGCCATTGATGGTATCTCTCAGTTTACTCCTTAAACTCTGGTGGTTGCTAAAAGCTGGATAAGAACCTCAAGTCACTTCTGATTTTTCACCCTTACCTAGGCAACTTTTTCTGGTAAAAAAGAGTGATGTGTAGTACCAAAAGGCTGTGCTGGTTTCTCTTATGTTGTCCTGGCAAAGTTACTCCAAGGGATGACACATCTCTGTTATTCTCATGCAAAGCCAGTGAAAATGCTGCATGTTGGATAAAGCAGTGAAGAGACAGATAATAACAGAACTGTAAAATAAAGCACTAGGCCAGGTTTGAGGATAAATCTGTGACTGAGTTTAATAATTTCATTTATACTAGGAATTAATTAGGACCTTAAGGCTTGACTAATACAGAATAATCACTCTAATGATCTACCATGTGCAACCTATTTATGTCATGGAAAGGGCAGGGATAATTACAGGTTATAAATAACTTGGTAGACAAAACATTAAGGCAGAGACTTTTCATTGTGATTTTATATGAAATCAGTACCTTTTGATCCCTTTTCCCTTTGATTTCTTATTGAAGAAGAGATAGTTATCTCACATTAAAATGCTGCTTTTCACCTCAGAGCACATCAAAAAAGTATACACACATAGTAGCATGTGTTTATAATGTCTTACATAAATATGAGACCTTCTATTTGATAGGAAATACCAAAGAGATGGAGGTTTAGAAGACAGAGTGACAGAATATACCCCAAATAACTATTTTAAATTTTTTTGGCAATTTAAATCTCCAGAACAGAATTATCCAGATTGGTCTGATGCTGAGAAAGGGATTCCTAAACTTTTTAGGCCATGTAGCATCCAGCATTTCAGGTTTATCAGTGCACAAACCCACCAGCTCCATAGCTACACAAATTTAGCACACATCACTGATCTCCAGCACACCAAAAGTGTTGCATATACATAAATACTTCATAAAATAAGGGCCTTGTTACCCATTGTAAAATCATGGCTCTGGCCTGCTACTTCTGCTAAATAGAAGAGGACTATGGGAAAGTGACTCAGCTGAACTAGAGGTAGAAAAACAAGTTAAATAACCATTACGTGTTCACTTCGTGGTGTAACTGATACAAAATCCTAACTGCTTAAAAAGGTCTGGTTTTTGCAATAGAGGGGCTCTCCTTTGCACCTGCCTGGGGACTCAGCGTCACTATGGACCCTCACCCACATGAAAGCAATTTCATGAAAGCAATTGAGAATTCCAGTGATTTGCAAAGGCCAGAGGGATTAGTTTTGTTTCATCATCTGGATGACAATCATGCCCATTGCCATGGTGATGGGGAACTGTGTAGGTGCTGATCTGGTGCAGTAACTGTTGACAGACCTGTGATTTCAGGCTGGTGCTGGCCTGATCCTCCTGAATTTGTGGAAACAAAAGTGGTAGCCTGTGTTTTCCACAGGAGAGTGAGCTAGAGAATGAAGGGGCAGCAGTCCCTCCCTTGAGCTTGTTGCTGTGTGGCAGAGGACATAGCATTTAGAAACAATTTTGTCATTCCTTATCTGCAGTAAGCACTACATGGGCCAACCAAAGTAGAGGAGGATGCTGATCAGACAGCTCAGTATGAATGCTCTGAGAAGCACAGGGCTAATGGACATTAAAAAAACAGTATTTGTGTTCTTCATGGTCAGAATAGAAGCAACAGGGTAGGATCAGTCTAATAAACACATCAGAATACTGAAACTTTGTGTCATACATAATAGGTTTCTTTCTTAATTTTCTTTGTGTATTTGAAACACATGGAAAGGAAGCAGCTGTGTGGGAATGATATATGGAGAACTTTGTAAATGTTGCCAATGCACAGAGTTAGCAAATAAATTTAGTAATGGAAAATCATGGAATCATAAATTGGGTTGAGATGCTGGGTTGGGTTGGAAAGAGACCTTAAAGATCATCTAGTTCCAACTCTCCCCACCATGGCCTGGGACAATTTCACTAGACCAGGTTGCTCAGTGTCCCATTCAGCCTGGCTGCTGAATGTTCCCAGGGATGGGACATTCACATCTTCTCTGTGAAAACTGAACCAGTGTCTCACTACCAAGACAGCAAAGAATTTCTTCTTAATATCCAATCCTGCTCTCTTTCAGTTTAAAGTCATCATTCCTTGTCCTATCACTACATGCCTGTGTAAAAAGTCTCTCACCAGCTCTCCTGTAAGATCCTTCAGGTACTGAATGATGCAATATAGTCACCCCGGAGCCTTCTCTTTTCCAGGCTGATCAACCCCTCCTAAATCTGTCATCCCTTCCTCACAGGGTTCTAATGATGTAGCAGATTCTTAGGCAAAAGGAGGAAGGCAGAGCCTGAGTATGCTTTGGAAACAATGGAAGAAACACCTTTCAGGATGTGCTCAAGACCTGTAAGAGTGATCTGAAAGCAACACTGGCATGTATGGAAACATAGGCAGGAAGTTTACATTTTGATTAAATCTGTTCAAGGCTTTCTTCCCCCTCAGTGCTTCAAACAAACCACCATGTTTTACTCTAATGAATAATAGGGTCAAAAATGTGAGTAGTAAATAGCATTTTCTATTGTCCCATCGAGTAAATTATGCTTTGCATATCCTTTTAATCTTGGCTCTGTCCACTGCATTATTGCGGTGTGGTATAAGTCCTCCTAATGTTAGCCTTGTTTACAAAAAGCATTGAGTTTCTCAGATGTGCCATTTCCTTTTGGAACAGCAACATTTGAGACAGACTGGTTTCTCCAGAGCCCAGAGTAACTTTTATTTGAAGTAATTTTCCAGTTGGTAATTTTGCCTGATCCTATGATTATAATTACCAAGTTGTTTGGTGGTTTTTCATTGTTGTTTTTTGTTTTGTTTTGTTTTTACCATTAGCAGCATAATGTATCTCCTTCTGTCCTATAACACCAACAGCCTGAGACCTATTTTGGAATCACCAGTTCAGTTCACCAGCAACTTAATGGTCAATCATAGTCTGCTGTATACCAATTATTTTCTTCTTCTTTTGGTAGAACCTCTGCTTTAATCTGCATGCTAGACATAATATTAATGTAGCACACACTCTGCCTCAGACTGGCACATAAAAAACCCCACTTCACTATTTTGTCACTTACCTGGACAAGTATTTCTTGATTTCACCAAGAAAAATCATTATCAAAAGCAATAGGTCTTTAGTGGTGACAACTTCTGTGCTGACTGTCAGGGTAAGGACATAATAGATAAATTTCTTGATTTTTTTTCTAGTGACATTCAGAAATAGGGGGTATTTTTACTTAAGATTTAGAAAAAATGTTTTAAATCTTACCTGCCGTCGATAAAGTGGCAGATGAATCACAGCCTAAGGACATTGGTATACATGGGGATTGAAATCCTAGTCAGGGGCAAAAAACTGGGGAAATGTCTGCAGAGGGCATCTGTAGTACTTATTTTTATTCTGTGTTCCCAAATACTTGTGTGATTTCATTCAGATGTGATATGCTGTATTGAATTTTGCCTTTGCATAGTTATATATTGTTTCTTGTCTGGTTTCTCCAATGTGACACTTTTATTTGTCAGAAAGAACCTTGGATGCTGTCCTCTTCTCACAGGTGTTTCCTTTTCCCAGACTAGTTTCTTAACATTTCCAATACTTCCCATTTATTTCTCCCCAGCTGTTGCACCAAACCAATAAATTCATGCAGTAAACATCTCAACAATAGAATAACCTGAGAGAATGTAAATTAGCACAGAGCAGCTCAAAATCTGGCATGATATAAATTTATGAAGCCCAGAGGTCTATAGACTTGAACCTCAATCACAGTCATCTCACAAATAAATTTGCAGCCAATTGTGTGCACCGATACCTACTCTATAATAATCTTCATAAGCAACAAAATCTATTGTTCAGTTTCAGGGAAGTTCAGTCTTCTCTCTTAGCTGTTTCTCTTACCTATTTTCCTCCCCTCCTTTTCCTTGACAAAACCTGGAAATCAGGCCTTATCAATAAATCCTCCTTTGAAATTAATGTGCAAGGCACAAATAAGTAGTCTGTGTGTGTAATGTTTGCATGTGTGTGTGCATGACAGAGAGACAAAGCTTATGAAGAATGGCATTAAATCAGCTGATACAGTTGGGACACATAGTTAGGTTCCAGATGCTTGTGCTTTGAAACGTGTCCATTTTTTCCTAACTGAATCATTTGAACTAGTAAGAGGATTGTGCCCATCCTACAAACCTTTCTTTATCAGAACTGTAACAATAGTTTTTTATGCATCGTAGTTTCCTCAACTCATGACTTGATAACAAAGCAAAGTCATATACAGTAATTAATCTGGCCCTGCAGTCCTGTCAGCACAGGGTAAATTTGAGTGACATGAAGGAATGGATGTGAGGGATTGAACACTGAAACATCCATATGCTTCACTGAAAACTAAATGAAGATTTAAGAATACACCTGTTCATCAACCCTGAGACATCAATGAATAAATCCGTTTCAGTAATGATCCAAAGAAACAACAAGGCATAGCCCTCTGTGACTGACAGGAATAAGAGCATTGTTGCCTGTATTGGATTGAGAAGTGAGTCATCCAAAAAAAGATGGAGAACGTAAAGTGAACCAATGCTTCTTTTTATGCCTGATGGGGTAAAATCTGCATGCTTGACTTATGCTGAGCACAACCTATTTATAACCATGCTCCTGCAGACTTAGTGGAATTTTTCCTGCAATCAGATGTTCATTGCAGCATGAACCAGGACCATGCCTTTCTATTCTTCGGTAGAGCAGCACCTGCAGATGGGTACTTGCAACGGGAATAAATGTGTCAGAATTGTCATCTTTTATTTTTAGCAAAGTGGATAAAAAATTAGGAATTGAACTATAGCAACCTCTTTCTCTCTGAAATATTTTGTGCAGTTGGAGGTCATTATAGTTGATCTCGAATTTATAAAGGATTATGTAAATTAAAATTAGGATTACATAATTCTCTGCATTGAAATGCACTACTATTATTTTCATGCTGGATAGCTAGCAAATTGATAATAGCATTGTGTATGCAGTAATAAATTTAGAACTAGTATCACAAACGACTGACATAACTATCTTCCTTCTTAACACAAATTCCTGAAAATTATTTCCCTTAAAAAAATCCATTCTTTTTGTAGAATAACTCATTCCCATTTCTCAATACTATTACTAACAGATTTTAACTATTTTCCTCCAGACCCTTTAAAGGCAGCATTCAAAGAAGCAAATCACAGAAGCATTTTAATCATGACAAATGATTTCTGAGAGACAGTTTTTAAAACAATGTAAACAAGGCAGAATGGAGGGGCAGAATTGTGTTTTAACAACCAGGATATAGAGGCTGACAAAGTTAAAATGAGAGAGATGGAATTGAACTGCTTCTGGCTAGTAAATTGAGTGGTAACTTACCTGTACTTTTCTGTTAAAGAAATGCATGAAGAATGCCTCACCTTATCAGCATGTTGCTGCTATTTCCAGTGTCATTTACTGTACATTCAGTTAGGCAGAACCTCACAAAGAAACTCTGAGCTTCTAGACTCCCCTGTGTTGTCTTACTGTACCAGACACAACCTTCAAAATTTACCTTCATTCATAACAAATTTGTAAATTTGTTTCCACATTTTGAACAAACTTAGGTCTGTTTTTCATTTGTGGCTTCCCTCACATTTTCCATTCAAACAACAGTAGTGTGTAGAAAATTACAAGTGTACTCATTTATATTTTAGCGAACTTGGGCAGCTCTTTCAGTATGAAGAAGCAGAATCCTTCTTCCAGCAGGCACTGTAACTTGATGAACAGGAAATTCCTCCTAGGTCATCCCCTTGAATCAGCCCAGTTGCTAAAAAGAGTAGTGATAAGACCAGGAAACTTAGTATGACTTGTGCCTTATCTATTTTCAGTTGTAATCAAGGGTGTTTGATGAAAATGAATTATCATTGCTAGACCATACTCCAAGTGTGTTTTCTTAAGTAACTTCTTTTTCATTAAAATTGACTCTACACAAAGATTCATGTCCTTTATATTTCACAATCTTTTGCTGCTTTAGAAAACATTCTTGAACATAAAATTTATTTTTAAGCAAAATGCAAGAAAAATTAATTCTGCAAGAGGAAACTGCCTGCTTCAAAGTCAGTACCAAACACACAAGGGTTTTTTGCAAAGGCATAATGTCCTTCCAGACAAAAAAAAATGTCTCATACCGTACAAAACATTTGGGAATTTGCATATTCTAAAGAAATTATTTCTTACTCCTTCTGTACAACATTTAGCACTTTTCTTGGTCCCATGACTGACTGGCGCAGTTTTTTGCTATTTTTAGTATTCCCTTAGACCTTCATTGCTCAGTTCTCTTTAAGTTTTTGCATTATGGACAAAAATATCCCCTTACTATTTGTACGTCTGCTATAAAGTTATTAACCAAGACTGTTTGTGTCAGGCAAACAAATTTCATTTCAAAGTGAGATGTAGGTTATTTCCCTTGCTTTTAATTCCTATGTCTTTCCTAACCTTCAGTCACAAAGTTGAACAATTACAATTGCACTCCAAAGGAGATTATCCTGAACAGGTTTTAAACTAATGCAAAAGATGTCTCCATTTTCTTTTCATTTCCCCTTGTATTCAGGGACATTAGTTATTTATAACCTAGTAATTATTTTTAGTCATTCAACTGCACAAGATAGGAAGAAAGCAACAGGTAAAGAGAAGGTAAAACTACTTCTGAAGCTAGAAAAAAATACATTGTTTCAAAAGCAAAATCCTGGCTTGCATCTAAAATAAAGTTCTTGATCCTTGGAGTCAACAGCAGGGCTTATATTGACGTCAGCTGGACAGTGCCACTGCCAGAGGTCTTGTGATGCCACTGCAAATGTGCAAAAGGATGAGAGCCAGTAGCAGCAATTGAAGTACAAAAATACTGCTAGGTCAGCATTATGTAAACCATGACTCTGTATTTCATTTTTCAATTTTTAAAAAATATTTTCTGGTGTTGTTCTGGCAGACTTTTAACTAAGTTTGTTTCTTTAGACTATATTTTCTTTTGCCTGGGTGTATTGTGTTTCCCATATGATCTTTCTTGCCATACCTAGGACAAATGCCTAGGACAGTAAAGAAATAAAAATCAAGAGGAAAGAGGAGAATAAGTTCTAGTTTGCTTTAATAATGATGGACTCAAAGATGATATTAATATAGATAATGTAAGATCTCAAACTTTTCCTGACAGAAACTTCTGTGATTGGAAAAATCTTTAGTGAGCAATGAAAATAAATATATGTGCATATAACTATATGTATGCAGCTGACAAAGAAAAACAGGTTCCTTCACTGCTTACTTTGAGAAATGGAGAATTACAACTTTCCATTAGCTAAAGCATTTCCTGGAGGAGATAAATAAGCAAGTGCCTAGCAAGACATTGGTGAAGGTTGAATAGGGCTGAGATGAGGCAGATGCCACAATGAATGGCATTATAAATCAAAAGGCACCAAATAAATAAAACCACAAGCTAGAAGAAGTTGATTATGGATTGGCTGAAGTTTGACTTGAGTCTGTGATGAGGCTGGAGAGGTAAAGGAAGAATGAGTTTAGAGATTTCTTATTGAAGTAGGATAACTCTGAAGATTTAGCTGTCTGACACAGGTACTAAATAATTAAAGCTGTCTCGTATACTAGACAGAACTAAAGTTGCCCAGGATAAAAATGGCTGAAATATCAAGGCTGAAATGTGGTCAGTCTCTCCCCTAAAAAATTCAGACAGAGAAAGAGAAATTTAAATATTTGAATTAAAACATGTGTTGCATGAGTGCTAAAAATCCACAGGCAAATTCTATTCATTTTACAAATGCCCTTTGTTTTCTGTTCATTTCTTCATTTTTTCCTTCCATCATTCCAACAATAACTGTTGCGGGAAAAAACTACTCATGGTCCTCCTCTAAGACCAAACAAATTGAAAAAGGAACAGCACTAAAACATACTCATTCTTTTTGACAGAATACAGAGTTGCCTTTACATTTTCTCTAATTAATTTTATCTTTGAAGGTCAGCTTAGGAAAAATAAATTATACACTGAGGTACTACTCACACAAGTGCAAAATTCAGTAAACTGTTAATATTGTAAATCTGTTGCAATTTTCTCTGCTCCATTACATGTACATGACTTAAGTTGAAGCTCAGCATATTTGAAAACTCGGACGTAATTTTGAGTCCTGAGGGAGCAAGGCTTAATAAGTACTCACACTTCTTCCCACTTCATTATTACTAGATTATTGCTTTCTTATTCCACTATCTTAAGTTGTATGACTTGACTGTTCAAATAGAAACTCATTGACTTGAAAATGAGCCTTGTTCAGTTGGCTCTACAACTTTTGCCTTAGAAGAGAATTTTTAATGATGTAAACGTTGTGAAACTGCAGATACTTGCAGAGCAAGAGAAAAGAATGAGGGAAATATTTCCACTTTGTGTTCAAAAGAAAAAGGGGTAGGCAGGGAACATTGTATTATTTGTTCCTATGTCTGCAGTTCTTAACCAAAAGCTTGAACATTTTGGAACTCCTTATTCAAGCAAAATTATTAACTTCAAAGTCTCAGAATATGGCCACGAGCCTGTAAAACCATTAGGATCATCTTGGCTGATGTGTGTTGGACTGTGAGTTGCTAGAGGATTAATAACAAGGCTGGATTAAACAAACAAAACCAGACACAGTGATTGGAAACCTCCATTTTCCATGTACAGTGAGGAAGTTACAGGACAGAAGGAAGAAATGTAAACTCTTCAATGGCTTAAGAAAACTCCTTTGCTTTTGAGCTGAAAAGCTTGATGCTAATGCTGATAAAATGGTTTATTTGGGAACACTGATGAAAGAGGACATGGATTCTGTGTTGGAATTGAGCTGTAAATCACAACATTTATTTACTACTGCACACATATGCATGTTCACACTCAAACATACTTTGCTGTGAATCCCTTGGGCTGGTTGTCTCAGGTGAAAGAAGCCCTGTTACTATCAGTCCTAGCTCAGCAGCTACCAGCCTGATTCCTTACACTGCTACCACAGGGCTGGGTGAATTACTACAAATTTCACAGTTGAAATACACCTATTTTCTTTCCAAGGATTGGCCTGTTGACATACCAATGCATTGGATACTGTTCATTTCAGAGTGTTCAGCCAATGCTCAGCCAAACATCTTGAAGTGTGACATATTATGAACAAATTCACCCACATTTGGGACTCTCACTTTTACTGAACATAAGTAAGAAGACAAAACATTTGCTGACCCTTCCTTTCTAGGGCAATCCCTAATGATCCATGCAAATATTAGCAATTTTGCTACCTGCACTAAGTAACTTGTAATTGCTTTAAAATCTAGACAAAGTGGATGGTGTTCTTGCTTTATTGGATATTCAAAGGTGATTGAGCTTGCCAACAGACTAAAGACCTGCTTACAGACAGACATCTGAAGAGCTGTCAGTTTGTGGCTGCATTTGGTTGAGGGTTATTATGAGTCCCTGAGGAATGTCCTGACAGCGCATCACCTGAGCCTAGCACTCTCCCCAACAGGAAAACAGGGAATGGCACTCTTTAAGACTCATCTCTTCAATCATAGTTCTGTGTCTGACAATTAATGTCAAAGTTGATTAATATAGCTAATTCATACACATTATGAGATAAATATCCAAAGAATATCATCAGAACTGATGTGGCAAATTTAGAATTTGGAGATCTGTATTGCAAAGCTACAGACTAGTCTTTCCAGAATTTTGGAAGAGTCAAACACCTGAACCCACAGGAAACTGGTGGGCAGAGATTGTTTAGAAGGTTGGCCTGTAAAAATGGCTGAGAACCTTTTGCAAACAGGGATAAAAGCACAAATGGTAGAAATGGTAGGCTGGGAGGAGGCAAGGATGGGTGAAAAAAGGAGGATGGCAAGGTGGGTGAAAAAAAAATGAGGGATTTTTGCCCAGAAGTATACTAAAAGAAAGGAGAGCATTCTCTGAAAATTATTTTCTTTTCCTGCTTGTCAAATAAAAAATATCACAATCTGAATAAAAACAATCAAAAGAAATCAATATACTAGAACAGAATTCACCTTCCAGTTTTCTATGTAATACATATTTTTACTCTTTTTTTTTCACAGAGAGTAGCCATATTTTATTTTTTTGTCAATGCTCCACATTTATTTTAATAATAAACAAAAGGCAGATACTTTGGTCATATCTTCTATTTGGCTGAAATACTTTCACACTTTCATTGGAAGTCATATTTAGACAAAATACCTTATTTTTCTTTTTATTGAAAAAGTGATAAAAAATACTGTTGTCAGAACATGGAAGCTGTTGAGGAACCCATCTGGAAAGCTGCGGTGACTGGGGCATTTCAAGGAGTCACACCATCAGATAAGTAATGCACCATTGAATCAAAATCCAGCAGTAGGTTTTTTGACCAAATGCACTTAAAAATCTCTACAAAATGCTAATATTTACATGGCTGAATTAATAGCCCCTGAAAAAGACTTATAAAACTGTTTTGGTAATGCCGTAGTTCAAATACTTTCATCCAGCTATATAGAAGAGATCCAGTAGGCTCTACATAGTTATATTTTCATAAAACCCAGAGATAACAGTGCCATGATGGCAGAGGGATAGTTTTCTAATTGGATCAGGGGCAGTGCAAACAATTTTAATCAAACATCTGTTTCTGAAGTCTCACTTCCTAGACTTGTAAGTTATGAGACAATTAATTTTCAGTATAAAGTGTCCCAACCCTTGAGGTTGGAAACATGACTTTTCTATTCCTTATGCAGTCCTTCTCTCCTTGAATGCACAGAAGAATGTCAGAAGAAGACAAATAGCTAATCTTATTTTAGTCTTCTCAATTTGGAGAACTGTAATAATGAATTAATCCAACACCTTGTTAATTGGAACGTGATTGTAGCTTTAGAGATTTTTATATATAGGAATAAGAACGGCACTGTCTTTTCAGGGGAACGTTTAGCTTAATAGAACTCATTGCAACTTATTGAAAGTCCTCACTGTATATATAATTTCTGCTTCTCAAAAGTTATTTTACAAATAGATGCATCCAACCAAAAACTGCTGGCGATGCTATAAATCTGGACACAACAATTCCAGAGATGTAATTTAGAGAGAAAAAGCAAGGAAAATTTTACTTTACCTGTGTTTACATGACAGATGGTGAGCACAATCTTGGGTAATCTGTTAGTCCTAGTGAGTGAAATCAATTAAGTTTAGAAAATCTATTAATTGCCAGGGAGATTAAAAAGTAATTAGCAATCATAAAGAAATCTGTAAAGGTCCTAATTATAATGAAGCAATGAATTTAGTTTCTGAACAGGAGGGAGGTTCTAAATACACGAGACATTTGTACCTTATCTTGCTATTTAAGAAAACAGCAAGCCCTATCTTTTTGGTGTTTTGGTGAGGATGTCTGGAAAGGCCACCTGAATTTTTTTTTTGATCTCAATGCTAACACAATAGCAACATCCTTAATACCAGTTTATTAAAACTCAACAGCAGGATTAAGTACTTAGTTAAGAGCCTTTCGCAACAGATAGGAAAATAATCTTATATTTTTTTTTTTTAGTTTTCATATCCTTTCATGGAAAGGATATGAAAAAAGCAGTTGATTTTAGTTTTATTTAGCCTTTTACTTGCACCATTAAAATTATATTTTTTTTTCTCTTTCTAAGAAATGGGTATAAGAAGAATAATTTAATTTCCATACTAAGTTTCCGTGAGATGTACATCACCTGAGGTCTGTGCTGGAAAGAACATACCAAACCCCAGCCTAAAGTTGGTGGTGGAACATTTCTGTTGACCATAGCGACATAAACTAGGGAAACACCTGAAATGAAGGGAAAGTCAGCAACAACAGAAACAGCAACAACTAAACAGCAACAACTCCCTGCACTTTATGGGATATGTGTGGCTTGTTGAATAGACTTAGGTATGCTGTGGGGGGAGGTCTTATCAGTCACCTGCTGTCCAGATTGCCTCACCTTCTTCCCTGCTGTGCCCCTGTTAATTTTGACACTGAAAGACACAGGGTAAAATGGAACTTAAGCCTCCACTGCTTTGGTGTGATGTAGTGACCTTTCAGGAACACAGCTCCCACCAGTAGTGATCACTCAAGCAGTACTAGTAATTCTTTATGGGTGAGGGCTACTTTAAACTAGCTGTTTTTTTTTTTTTGTTGACTTATTAAAAATTTTTTTCTCTTTGTGAATGACTCTCTTTGCTCTGAACAACAAAAAAAATAATCCTAAGTTTACTTTCAGCTACCAGTGCTCTTCCTCAAAACCATGTTTCATTAAGGTATGGGTGAAGTATACGCACATCCTCAACACGTCTGGTTTTGAAACTCAGTTGAGCACATTTATAAGAGAAGCATCCCCATTCCAAAGCCTGATATGTAATATTTAGATACAGATCTAAACTAATTATGGCAAGCTTTGAAAATGTTATATTTTAGTTTACTCTTTTCAGTGATATACTCCATGATCTTCTGCAAAATCCGTGAACAGCTACAATCCTACCCAATGAAAAGTACTCTCAAAATCTTTTGAATTCTCCTATAAACCCTAATGCTTTTCCTTCCCTCTAGGAGAACCTTTAAAGCATTAGGAGGATTTTTTTGTTTTGTTGAAGATTTTGTATTTTTAATATATTGCTTCTTTTCCATCTTGCTTAATTAACTGCTTGGCGAATTCTGTTATGTACATGCAAGCAGCACAAGAACAACTTTCCCCTAGTAACAGCTGCCTTTTTGAGAGCCCATCTTAATCAATATGCATCAAAACAAAATCTCTGAGCACTTTCCTAAAACCATTCAATATATGAGAATGCCTTATGTGTAAATGACTGGCATTCATAGCTGATCAACTTTTGCTTCTTCAGTCCTTTCCTTTCTCTTTACAAATTCTGGGGAACTATGAGATGCTTCTGGGAAACAAAAGAGGATAGAAAACCCCAGATATGAAATTTAAGGGTTTTGAAGTCTGTAGGCTTAACCTTGGATTTCCAGGACCTTGTATAAACATTTAATAAAACAGTACTCAGTCCTAGAGCTGCTATGTATTTATGGCTTCTATAGGCAGGTAGACATTTAGGATGCCTGAAAACCAGACTATGTAATTAAATATTTTACCATGCATTCAGGGACCCAATGTTAAGCATAAGCATAAATACAAAATTACAGTAGTAAAAGAACACTCCATTATCTGAATTCACAATCAAAATTAATCCAGTGGGTGCAAAATTAGAAACATTATTTTTAAAACTTTCTAAAATGGCTCAGACCAATGTTGTGGTCCTGAATGAATGAAACTCTAATATTTTCCTTACTCTTTCCAGTATTTTTATCATTACTTCTATCAAATCTTTGTGAGGTTCTTCCTCCTTTCATTCTAACTCATCATCCTTAGCACATGCATAATTTCATGACTTTGTAAAGACCTAGAGATGAATTAAATTTGAGATGAAAGGAAAAGAGATTAATAGTAAAAAGGAAAAAGCTTTCTCCTTTAAAAAAGTGACTCAAATACTACAGATTCACTGCCAGTGCTTTTCTCAGAAGTATTTATGATCACAGATGTTTATAAGTCAAGACATTTTTGTAAAAAATCCTGCACATTTCAGGGATATTTTTATGCATCTAAGGAACATAGTCTTAACAACTCATCTCCAGGTTTTATTTTTAGAGCAGTGCCACAATATTTTAGTATAATTTATTAAAAATTTATTATGCTGTTAGCTCTCAAGTTGTTAATGAAGCATGTAGGAGGAGAGGGATTACTACTGTACAGCTTCTACAACTGGGTATAATTATAGCCCTTCTAGAATAAGAAGGAGGTGGAAAAATACTGTGTAATAAGTTGTGTATAGTTTTTCCTTTCAGTTAATTTTAAAAACTGAAAATCTCTCAGCTTCTGCTAGGTGTTGGTTACCCACCATGCGACTGACCTGCAGAGAGAAGAAATGGATACGGTCAGAGGACTCATCTGGGGCTCCTCATGGCTGTAGTGCTGAGAATTGACAGTTCAGTGCTGCTTGTGCACCTCATCCTGCTCCTTTGAAGCTGATGGGCATTTGTGAGGCTTCAGTTCTCTTGAGTGCTAAGGAATCCTTCAAGGACAAAGAATTGTTGTGTAGAACTTGTTTGTCCCATTTTACAACTTCCATTTATTTTGCAACTATAAATTTAATTTATATCTAAACCAGTTCAATTTGGATTCTCTATGTACTAAAGATTTGCATTCATTTTGGTTTGAAAATGAAAATGAATATTTTTAAAAAAAAATTCATTAGGTAGAAGATGAATAATGACATGTTTCTACCAGTCCCATGAGATTTTGAAGATTTCTTATAACTATAGTTATAACATCAAAAGTAATTTTGTTCCAGTGAGAAAGAACCTCCAATGTTTTTTGTTTGTCCGTAATAATTACTTATGGATTACAGTGCCTCAAAGGAGCCAAGCTTGCTGGCGTCTGAGACAAGCCATAACCTCTCTTCAAAGCATCAGTCTCTGAAGTGGCTGAAATTTAGTCTTCTTCAGAAAACATCTTTTAACCTGTAAATATCTATTGCTGGCTAGTTAAATAAACTGCCTTAAAATGGTTAAGCTCAGCATGTAAAAACATAGGCAGACAAGTTATTTCTCTGAAACATGGTTTTCATATGTGGTTTGTGTGAACCCTGGAATAATGTTTTCTTAGCAGCCAAAATTTCCTTCTGAAAGAAAAAAATTCCTCCTAAGCAACTATGGAAGAAAAGGCTTTTACAAAAAAAAAATATTTTTAAAGTTTGGCAGAGTTGATGGACATTCTGCCAAACAAACCCCCTGTATGTGCAGCAAAGGGGTCTATTTAACTTCAGACTGTTCCTTTATACTTATAAAGCAGCGGGGAGATTAGGCAGACTGATGCTCCTCTCTTTGACTATGAACCAGAGTTTCCACAGACTGGCAGACATAACTGAGGCTGCCAGCCTGGGAAACTCTCCTCATACCTATTTGCTGATCATACAGGAAGATGAAAATCTTACACTTCCTAGTCAGAATAGGCTACTTTGCTATTACAGCTTCATTAGCATATTTAGCCTATTTAGCCTATTTCTTTAATATTTGTACTGTGATTGAAAACAACTAACTGCACATGTTGTTAGTTGTTGGTGTATGACATGGACTCAGCAATTCATGCAGCAACTTGAGGGAAATATTGGGCAAAAGAAGAAATACGAAAGGAAAGCCAGAAAGACATGGCAGTGGTTGGTTTTGCACTGACAAAGTAAAATCTCATTGAATAATCCATAGTTTCAATGTTGGTGATATTTCACCAGTAGCTACTCTTTCTTTAATTGGAGGAAGTTGGCAAAGATTGTTAAATCTGTTGAACAAAGTACTGAGCAACCAGGCAGATGGGGAGATCTTGTTTTGGCCTTTCAGTGTCTAAAAGGGGGCTTATAAGAAAGATAGGAACAAAGTTTTTAATTGGGCTAGTTATGATAGGATGAGGTTTAATGGTTTTAATCTAAAAGAGGGCAGGTTCAGAGGGTGGCAAAACACTGACACAAGTTCCCCAGAGAAATGCTGGACATCCCATTCTTGGTAACATTCAAGGTCGTGTTGGACAGAGCTTGGAACAACCTGATCTATTTGAAGTTGTCCCTGCTCATTGCACGGAGGATGGATTAAATGACCTTTAAAGGTCCTTTTCAACCCAAACCATTCTGTGATTTCTCTATACACCAGAAGCTCTGTGTACTACTTTGCACTCTTAAGTCCTAAATTCCTGACACACTCAACATTTCCACTGAAGTAATAAGAAGTAAAAAGTAAGATAGCCTACACTATCAGAAGACAGATGTAGCAGGTTTGTATTGGCTGATAATAATTATATAGCAATAGCAAAAAGAGCTAACCAAAAACACGAAGTATTGTGTTGGTATTGGTTAATATAGAACAATACCAACCAATAGTGATTGTGGCTAATGAGAGAGGAAGGACGGCATAAATTTTTCAGGAAGCGGCAGTGCTTTGGGTAAGACATTGAACTGGAACAGACCTGGCCTGGGAGCTGTCGCTGTTTCTAGATCTGCACTTCCGAGGCTCAGGTTGTCTTGGAGCAGCCATACCAACGTCCCTACAAAACGTTCCCTTGCCTACGGGATAAATCCTAACTTATCAGTAGCAAATTTCCTCTACAAGTCTCTTCCAGCCAGGCTCAAACCTGTAAGAGTTGCCCTGACAGCACACGAGCCCCGATGTAAATGAGTGGTAAAACACTGCCAGAATGTCAAACAACCCGCTGCTCGCAGCGGAAGGGACTGTGCGGAGCGAACCGCTGTGGCAGCCACCTGTAATTTCACCGTAACACCGTACTCCTGCCAACAGCTTCTGCCGTACATTCAGCCTCTCCAGCCCGGCCCCCCTAAACCCCGGGCTTCCCTCTCGGCGCAGTCACGGCCAAGCCCCCCTCCCAGCCCCGGTAAGACCCTGCCCCTCATCCCTGACAGCCGCAGCCGCGGCTCCTCATTTACATTCGCCGCCCGCGCCTCGCCCGCCGCCGCTGCGCGCCCCGCGGCGGGGCCGCCGCCTCCCCCGCCCTGCCGCAGCCAGGGACCCTTGGCGGGGAGGCCGGGCCGGCGGAGCCCCGCCCGCCGCCGGGCCAGCAGCAGCAGCGGCAGCGGCGGCAGCAGCGGGCGGCGGAGGGTGCCCGGCAGCGGCAGCAGCAGCAGCAGCAGCGCCGCTCGCTCCGCAGCGCAAGGGGAGGTGAGCGGCAGCGGGCAGCGGCGGCCGGCTCCTGCTCGCCGGGGCTCCGCCGGGGCGGGGGCTGCGTGTTCGGTTCGGCGGCACCAGCTCCGGAGTGAGGGGTGCGAGAGGGATGCGGCTCCGCCTGTGAGACGCGTTCGCTTCGCGGTTTGTCTTCTCATTCTTGCTTCGCGAGAGACGATCTGAAGTGGCGGCAGCCTGGTGGCTTGCGCCGATAGTTTAAGGAGCATTGCGTTGTAACTGTCCCTCTGCGGCGTAGCGGGCTCGGTTCTATGTGAATAAGCAGTTTCAGGGATAGGTACGTAGTGAAAATAGCGTGTGGATTATTCCCACTCTTTTCGAATGGGTGGGAACTGCGAGGGAAGGTGACATCAGTATCTATCATTGCATGAAAAGCAGCATTATATCTCAGGTAGAAGGCAAGAATTTTTTTTTTTTATTTTTTGTTTTTCAAGCAGGAACGACCAGGTGCTTGTCACGGCCAGTTTGCAGAGATGTGTATTGGTAACATTCGGCCAAAGGCACGAGACTGCTCCTTATCAAAATGAACTATGAACCTGTGCTTTGCATGTTATATTTAAAGTAGAATACTGCATGTAAGACAGCATCCTTTTTTAAAGATGTCTAGAAGTGTGACCACAGAAAAAGCCTGTTGTAGTAGTGATAGGCAGTTTACTAGACATAGCCTTCACATATTTATCTCATATAGTAGGAGGGGCCAGACGACTGTTTCAGTAAAATATTTTAAAGCACAGATTGCATAGATGCATGTAACAGAGATAAAACAACTATGGATAAGTAATTAAGGATTGAACAGACTTATACGGGAGAAACTGGGGAGAAAATTTAACTGTGCTATGAATAAATGGCCATGCTTGTGCAACAGTACTACAAAATATGTACTGTATCAGTGAAAATTCACCTCTATTAACTGCAGAAAGCAGTCAGGCATTCAAGGTCTGTGGAGGGAGTCCTTTATATGGAGAGGCTGCTGTGGAAAAAGCGACTAATTAAAGCTAGTAGACCCAGTTCATCTTTATCCTATTGACAATTTCGTGTTTAAAAATGACCCTTTGACTGCCTGGGAAGGTAAATCAGCAATAAGAATGTACTTTTGATTAATGAGGGTGTCATTTTACACTTGGCCTTTTTTTGGAGGGGGGGGTGATAGGGGGAGAGGGGAATGTGTGCAAATCAGTAGATTAAGGAATGCAATTCAAAAGAAAAAGAAAATTTAAGAAACATTTTCTACCAATGCTTTGCATCACTATCCCTGGAAGACAGATGCAACTGTTGAAATCTATTTTAAGTTCATCAGAGTAGCTCTGATGTTTGCAGAGTGATTATAACCAGATAATTTGTAGGAATAGATAATAGGATAGTAACAGTGACACTACCTGTATCTGAAGATATTCTAGAGACTTAAATACTTAACTACACCTAGATCTAAAACTACACATGCAAGCTAGGCTGTTGCCTACTATGCTGTTGTCCCAGTGTGACCTATTCCCCTCTAATATATGTCAGACTTACTGTAAATCAGAATCATAAAGTAATACTTCCTGCAGATGCAGTGAAATTATTCTGCTAAATTTATTACCAGCTATTCTGATTGTGGTGAACCATGTTAATCAACTGTGTGAACACCAGTTATTACTTTAAAAAAAAATGTGTTACTTCTGGGGATTTGAGAACTGCAGAAACACCTTTAATCCTATTAGAACTGATGGAATTTGCTCTACCCTTGTAAACTGATGTTCTCTAGACTAACGCCAGGTATGGAATAGTTTGAACTTTTGTCTTTCCACTGGAGAGATTAAAGAAA
This sequence comes from Chloebia gouldiae, assembly GCA_003676055.1. Taxonomy (NCBI): domain Eukaryota; kingdom Metazoa; phylum Chordata; class Aves; order Passeriformes; family Passeridae; genus Chloebia; species Chloebia gouldiae. The sequence continues at coordinate 41,629,855 of QUSF01000003.1, forward strand.
GAGGGAAGCCAATTATAGGTGTTACAATGGTAGAAATGCAATTATATGATTGTACCCAAGATCTACAGTTACAACAGCCTAGTGCAGAATAAGACAAAACACAAGGTTATTCACAAAATCTTTTATTTCTGCTAATAAAATGTATGTTTTATTGTAATAAAATGTATGTTTCTGCTAATAAAATATCAATATACTGCTGATATATCTGCAATATTGTGCATACATTAAAGAGATTTTATGTGTTGTCACTGCCTTTAAAAGTTTGAAAACACTGGGCAATCTTTCCTTTCCTGGCAAGAGCAGGCAATATTCCTAAGTGCTTGTGCTGTAGCATCTCCTCTGGTGCTGCCTTCCACTGGAGGTCTTGCCAGGGCTGAGTTTTGCCTTAGCAGACAAGCTGAATCAGCACAGATGACATTTCTTCACAGCCTGCAGCTCCCCCAAAGGAAAAGTTCTGCTGAACCTCTCGGTGGCCATGCAACAGACCTCAGTTGCATCAATGAAAACCAACCAACACATGCTCCAGTCTAGCTCATTGGATTATAGGTAGACCAGAAATTTTGGCCATGCTATAAATTGGATTAATCGATTGCCAGGTAAATAGGGGCAATTAATTGAATAAACACTAGTGTATGTGTTTGCAAATTATCTATTCTTGTCAGAGTTAGTGGATATGTGTCGAAAACTTTCCCTGACTTGTTCCATGACATCCTTGCTTGAGCAAAATATGAACTGATATGTCTGGCTGTGCTTACTAAACAACTATATGCAACCTATGATATTTTATGAATAGGTACTAAGTTTTTGCATCCAAAGCTCAGCTGTGTTGTGGAGCTCAACTAAAGACAATATGGTGTCTATGACAGATCTCCTTTGAGTGATAGGGAGCAATTTTATGATTCTGATACTGAAGATATTTAAAGCTTAAAATCAGTAGAGTGAGCCCAGGTTATAACTTTGGATCTGCTTTGTAGTCTGTTATAAATAAAGTTCTTCAGACTGAGTTTAAAATACTAGGACTCAGAATGGTGAGGCTAGAGATGTTACCAATAGATCATTAGTAACAGGAGTGTGGTAACTTGAAATAAGGAGTGATGGGTGTAGGAAAGAATGACCTATCTCTTGCTCCTGGCTGATGGAGGAAATGAATTATGCAGAGCACTTAGCCATCTCTTTCGGCAATAACATGATATATCTCTTCTTGGTACTGAGTAATCCTTGCCACTGATGATGATATATGTAATCCATAGGTAAAACATTCATTGTGACCTTTGGTTTGCTGATAGCATTCCCTGAAAGAAGTGTATGAGCTGGCATGCTTGCCAGTTTTCCTTTGAAAAACTCTCTGGAGCTGGGTAAGGGTCTAACTTGTTCTTTATTATGACAATGAATTCTCTATGCTTTCTCTTCATTCTTCTGCATCAGAAAAGCAGGTCGTATTCAATGGGCTGGGAGACTGAGGGAAAGATTTTCTAAAAATTGCCTTGGCAGACACCACTTGGGAGCATGATACAAAGGGCAAGACATAAATGTAATTTTACAAGTGGCTAATGCATTAAATGCTGAAAGTAGGAGTACTGATCTTGCTGCAGGCAGCAGTGACCACTGGAGCTTTTCTTCTAAGAGAAGCATAAAAGCAGCTGCACAATTCTTAGAGTAAGAAGCATCTCTAACATTTGGGTACATTTTCAAAGTAATTTTTGCATCGCTCCATTCCATCTGTGAAATGTGGAGACCTCAGCTGAAATTCTTGTACCACTGTTCAGGATCAACTTTTCAATTTGGCCAGGTCAGGAACTTACTATGGTGAACCTATTTAAAAAAAAAAAAAACAAAACCAAAAACAGTTAAGTAAATTTGGGAACAGGACTCTGTTTACAGGGTCGTAGAACTGCTGAGGTTGCAGGGACCTCTGGAGGTTGTGTAGGCAACCATTGCCCAAAAAACATCTAGAGCAGGTTTCACAGGACTGTGTGCATCTGAGTTTTGAATGTCTCTAGTCTCTGAGGCAGTCTCCACTGCCTCTCTGGGTCACCTGTATGTGTGTTGGACCAACCTCGCAGTGAGAGTTTTCTTCTGTTTAAATGCAGTTTCTTGTGTTTTCAGTTGTGCCTGTTTCATCATATTCTTTCAGTGGGCCCCCGGGGAGAGCTTGGCTTCCTCCTCTTTGCTGTCCTTTCTTTGTCACATGGGCATGCTCCTTGTCTGTGGTCAGCTTGTCCACTGAGAGTCCCAGGTCTTGCTCTGCAAATCCATTTTGTTAGCCAGTTGCCCTCCAACCTCTGCTAGCACAAACGGAGAGGGAGGGCAAAACTGAAAGGTGGGAAGAAGAGAAAATGGCAAAGGGAAAAGAGTAGGAGCTGAGTGGGAGCATGCAGAGGAATGCAGGCATCCGAAGACATTATGCTGGTTGCAGCAGGCTGATTTACCTCAGCCCCATTCTGGTGCTATTGAGGCAAGACCACATGTCAGTCCACAAGTGCTTTTATGCCAGGTAATTGAAGCAGGATTTAATGCATCCTGTCGTTGTAAACAATGACATTAGTATGAATCAACAAGGATGTGTGAGTTTTTTCTCTGAGGTTGGTACATACACTTCCAGGACAGCCAGGAACTTCCAACAGTCTTTTTGCAATGGCATAAATTCAGGCAGTTTTGGTATGAAGGTTTGGCTGGGCAGCTCACTTTGCCTTATCAAGCCTATTAAAGCAGACTTTTCCAGGAATGGCCTTACAGTAAAACATCATGATGCCTAAAGGAACAACAATACTTTTATGACAAAGCACCAGTACGATATCTTAGTTATGGAAGACACAGGTGAGAGAAGCTTTCTGTAGTCACTTAAAGGATCACTGGCATTCATATTTTAATGCAATGATAGTCCTCTAGAGTAGATGGTGCAGGACTGCATTTAGGAGTCCTTTATGGTGGTTGTAAAATGGAGGTTGTGCAATAAGGTTGATTCTGGTGTTTCATAACACATACACACTGGAGCATAGAATTCCTTGGTGTTTGGAAATCACACAGGCAAACTGAGAGTCTTTCCTAGCTCAGGAGTAGTTGTAGGTTGGACTTATCATTAGTCTGTAAGCACATCCACTGTAAATAGGTCACTTAAAGTCAATGGAGCAGTATCTGTTCACCCTTTGTACTTTCAGTTTTTTCTTCCAGAAGATTGAAAGTCACCCAAGAAACAAAAAATATGGTTTTCCTTTTCAAAGTCACCAGAGGTGTGATCCATGGTAAGGTATTAGAACAATGCCATCAAAATTCTCTTTACTTTCATCCAGGCACATGCCAAGGCCTGTGTCTCAGATGTCCCCTTTCTTGATCTGCTGCTTCTTTCTGCCAAGTCGAGTGGTCCTAGTCCATGTTTCGGTGAAGCTCCTCTTTGACCCACCATTCAAAGGACAGCAGCCACTCACCTGCTTGCTTTAGGACTCCTTGGTGTTACAGGGAAATAGAGATTGATCACAGAAAGACTTGCTGGCTGCGTCTCCTGACCTACAGGCCCTGGTCCATCCAACAGGTCTGAAATGGCAGGAGATGTGCTAAGGCCAGACTTACTTATGTGAAGTAAAGTATAAAGTACAAGTATTTATTTATATTGTATTTGACATTATGTTGGATTTGTATTCTGAAAGAGTAACACAGTATTATCCAAAATCCCAGCACAAGCATGCTGCAGCAATTGTAATATATAGTGGAATTGCAATGCAAGCTGCTTCCTCTTGCCAGTCTCCACATGCTCCACTGTCATGAAGAAGGTGGATTTCTTCTAATTAGAGAGGTCCAAAATCATGAGTTGAATACAAATATAGCCTGCAAATGTTCAGATAACCTGCATAGTATGGCATTTTCAGGTTTTTTTCCTAGTGGTGCTTAATTTGCAAGAGTGTGTGCTGTATTTTTTCCCCATGTTAGGTCATGACTGTCATTTTATCCAGTACTCCTGAAGGACAAACTTTTAACTTCACAGAAACCAAGTCCTGAAACTTGTTGGGAGTAAAATGTTGTGTAATGTTATTTTTTGGAGATTTAAGATCAAGGCTTCTTGAGCAATTGTGTGTGACCTTTCAGATCTGAGATCTGTCTGCATCAAGGCAGAGGCACAGATCCCTTAAAACACATCCCAGGATCAAGGCTTTTTCTGGCTCCATCAAGAGTTTCAGGTTTGAATAGCAATCAAACCATATGTAGCATGTACCATCAGTGTGTGGCATGCAGGAATGGGGTGGCTTTGTGTGCCACCCTTCATGGTGAGAATTTACATCAGAGTGTAAGGCTACAAGTAGTTCACATAGTATAAATTGTCAACACAGGATTTTGAGACATTCTGACTGAAGTGAATTAATTTTCAATTTTCCATAATAAAAAAGGGAGGGGGAGAGTAACCTACAGAGGATGTGTATTCTACAAACTACATATATACAAAGCTATACTAACCTTTGAAATACTCATAAACAATTTCTGTGGAGAGCAGGGACAGTTTTGAGGCAGCAGGAGCCAAAATGTGGAAAGCAGCAAATATGCATCCCATTTTCTGTGCCATGGTGCTGGAGCCAGGGGTGTCTGGTAAAATCTCATAATGAAAACAGTTCTTTGAGCAGTTGAATACAGCCCAGCAAAGCAGCTCTTGAACTAACACGGGCTGCCTGTCTGCCAGTAAGCAAACAATTACGCTCTGTTGTTTAATTGAACTTCCATGAAAACTGCAATGTGTTTTTTGTAAAATCCACCATGAAAATGTGCATATAGGGATCAAGATACAGGGGAGGGGTGTCAGGTACAGAGGTAACACTCTATATGCTGAACGATCTGCTGTGGGGAGTCAAGCACATAAAAGTGACTCCCTCATAGCTTTCACAGAGGAACACTATATAAGCAGAGAACTTGTTGCTTGGTTTTCAGAGGTCCTTTTGATTCAGGTGACCAAAATTAGATACTTGGAAGGCATTGCAGCTCTGGATACATTTGAGGAATCTCACTGTGACTTCCTGAATAGTTACAAAAAATTCTTTGACTGAATTTTCCTACAGTCCCACTAATTCATTTTGTTTCTAAAATCTATTGAACCGTGGCTAGGGTCACTTTTTGGGAAGGTTTCTTCTTTTTTATTACCTTTATTGCTGAATATAAATCTCGGCCATTCTGTCAACCTCCAGTTTCTCAGATTAGTAGCATTCTTATTGTGAAACTAGTATTTAAATTGAATTTTGTCTCTTTCCATAAGAATCAAACTTTAACAGATAAATTAACAAAGAAATTGACAATTCAGAGATGCAAGTTGTGTCATGTTTTTTGTTAAGTGTTGAAATTTCATAAATTTAGGAGCATGTTGTGAAATCTGTAGGATATACACATATGGAATGTGACAGTCTGGAAAGTTTGAGCTTGCAGAGAAATCCTAAAGAGTCTTTTACTTATACACCCAAAAATCAATAGCCTACAGAAACAATGTGGTCTGTAATCCATTACACTGAAAGCTCTGGAGAGCAATAGGAGCCACATGGCACAGAGCCACATGTATTTATATTGAATGCCTTATAAAATGAGATGAATAAACATCTTGGAATAACACACCCACTTCTGTAAATTTACAGGTTGCACCAGCTGGCAGATTAAAAAATAAGAAAGCAAGAAGCTGGAAGAGTTTTGATCACCAGGAAGATCTCAACCAATGGACTGTATGGATATAGATATGTTTGAAGGCATCTGCTCTTCCCCTTACAAGGTAAGGCACAAATGGATTTTTCTGCTGGTTTGTGTCTCTTCAGTGTGGTGCAGTTCTCTTTTGTAGTACTGCCCAAGATGGTAGTGGAGGTGCTCTCCAAAGCTTATTCAGCCTAGTGGCTGACTGCTAATAACTGTGGCCAGTTATTAATAACATAAATGGATGATATGCAGACCCAAAAAAAAGCCTAAAGTTTCAAAAGAAATGATAAATTTGGATCCTTGGGGCCTGTAAAATTCAAAGTTTTATTATATGAAGTATCTGTTCAGATAGATCTATTTTTATCATGTGCTAACAGAAGACTTTCCTGCTCACCTAAGGCACATTTTTATGTGCTTATTAATTGCTGTAGATTGAAGTAGATTTAAAACCTGTACATAGTGTAGCAGCTAATCAGGAGAAAAAGTCTATAAACTATATGCCAGAAAATGTCTCTGACTGGAGATGCAAGTTGTGCATTTTCTTCATACAGTTTTAGTGTTTTACTTTCAGGATTGTTATATGGATTGTTTACAAAACTGCTTGATTTTCCTTTTTTCTTCCCTACCAGTAAAAATAATTACTTACTGGTCTAAGCTAAAGGTGGTGGAGAGCTTGATAGATTTGCTGGGCACCTTTTGCCTGATGGCCAGATGTATTCTCACTTACTCTGAATGTTTCCTTTACTGAGCTGTTTTCAGGGAAGGTACAAAACACAGATTTTCAAAAAGCTACTTGAAACTGGTAGAAATACACTTGAGAAATACATGAACTGAACTTGTTTTAAAGTAAAATTTCGCATTTTTGAGATGATGTAGTTCTGCATGTCTGGGGAGTGGCTATGTGAGACTTCATATTTTAACAATTTGGATCAAAGCAAGTTTGCTAAAAAGCAAATGCAAAACCATACCAGCTCTGTGTTACTCAAGAGCTCAGATCAGGCAGCTGAGCAGTTGGAAAAAGAGGCAGCTGCAACTGGGTTGCTGCTTTAACCTGGAGAGGCTGAAGAGAAGACCTTCAGCTCAAGTCAGTGCAACACTTAATTTCTCCATTTTCCCCAGCCAGTATTAAATGATAAGGGAACAATCCTGTGCAGTCCTCTGCCATTGCTTCTATTCTGTATGGAAATATGACCACCAGTATTATCAGTCTGCCATTTCCACAAGTGTGAGATAACCAGTCTCCTTCTTTTGTGGAAGAACTAAACTGAAGAGATCCTTAGGTGGGTAATGTAACAGACTGTGGCACTGCATCCTGTAGATATGGGGGGGAGGGGGCTTCCCTTGCATACTGAAATAACAGTAATGACATGTATAAAGTATTCAGAAAATGCAAAGGTAAGCAATAGCAGATACAACTTAAAAGGAAAAACACATTCAAACTCTTGAGTACTTGGGACATTCCAGTAATTTTCCACAACTCTTGTTAGGAAGGAATGTACATGGATCATAAAAAACTGTAGGATCTGGTCTAGATAGCAGACTTTTCTCTAGAGAGTTTTATTTCTTCTACCAGATGGTTGTGTAACCCCTGGTGTCCACACTCAAGTGCCCCAGTGGAATCTGTATTGCCACCAGTTGTTGCCAGCTCCCACAAGCACAAATGCCTGCTGCTCTGTGCTTTCTTGTTTGAACAGGTTTACACAGGTGTATGCAGGGGGCTGGGGAGTAGCAGCTTGGTTCTGCCTGTGTGGAGGGACAATGCCATTTGCTGTGCCACCTTGCCTGCTTTAATCATGTCCTTCTCTGGATCAGAGCTTCCTGAGTTTGTGCTTTTTGGCACAGCAGGGAGCCCAGCCAGGACAGGGCCTCTGGCTGTTGCGTGGCAAGTAATCCTTCCAAATAGGATTTGCATTCTTGCAGCAGCCATTCTGGGGATAGAGGCTGATACATGGAGGCAAATTGTGCTTACACAGACATAGCTCAAGCCCAGCCATTCAGAACACCAGTCAATGACAGAGTTGCACACAAATTGAGTATCTGAGTATCTGAAAAGAACTTGTACTAGTGCCTAAGAAAAATGTACAGGGTCAGAGTATTCTGCAGTGTCTTAGTTAACTGGATTTATTGGTGCTGCTTCACAGCAGAAATGTTGTTAGAGCCCCAGAGTTGCTTTGTTACGTTTCATTTGCCAAAGGCTGTGGTCCCTGCAGTCCTGCTGTGTGGAAATGTGAGCTTGCAATTCAGCTACCTCTATGAACCATCTTCACCTAAAACTTCATTGCTCTTCAATGCAGTGCACTCCCTGCTTTAAAGCACCTGAGATGATCTACTATTGGTATTGGTATAGTATATATGGTATAGTTTATACAGTATATGTTGTATAGTGATTCTTGATGGTAGGCTGCAGCTGTTGGATAGAAAAAAATAACTGGAGGTAATAGTGGCTTTAATTGAAGCCAGACTTTGAATTCCTAGGCTTTTAAATTGTGATTTATTTGTGGGCATTATTCTTGATAGGCTTTTGGCTTTGTTTATCCGGTTTTGGCTAAGAAATTATTGAAACACCAAAGCTTAGGAACCGAAGAAACAAATGACCTTCTGGTTTATACCCAACACAGATATTCCAATATTACAAGAAGCTATGAGAGTTTAATTTAATATTCATTTCATGAAAATGAAAACATGAAAAGCTCTGAAAAGTCCTAGATTAGAAAAGTTAAAAACTAAATAAATATTTTCTTTAACTCATCCAACTATTTTGTAGCTCTTGTTTTGTTGTGGGTTTTTTGTTTGTTTGTTTCCTCTGTAGAACATAAGGACATGTTTTTTCTCCATATTGAAGCACTGGTAATTTTTAATTGAAACATTTGGTTTTAAACTAAGGCTAGCTGAATCAAAATTAGTTCACTTTGCTAGGAGTTTGCAATCCAGTGAACGACTTCCTTATACTTAAATTTAAGAAATAAAGATTTTGCTAATGACTCAGTCCTGTCTTTCTCCTTTCTTGTGCACTGAATTTTATGTTCCACTTTCCTAGTAATGCCCAGGCCTTGATGTGGCCTCAGTTGTTCTGCATACTGTGTTGGGTCCCATATAAATTGCAAATGCATATTTCTGCAAAGAATATATGATCAAAGAGGCAAGAAAGATTAGATGGGTATGACCCAGGAGCATAGGGACAGTGAGACATTTTTCACTGGCATAGTAAGCAGTGCCTTCAGGAACCTGCAGGCAGCCATTTACATATACAACTCCATAGCCTTGAGGTGATGGTGTTTAAGGTGGTGGAGAGTCAAAGCCTTTCATCCATGGAAATGGGGAAGGATCTGAAGAACTGCACATTGAGTCACTTTAGTACTCCATCTATGCTGTTTTGATTTGAATAAGAGCAATTTGATTTAAATCAGCTTGGAAATGGGAGCAGGTTCTTGGCAGTGGGGGGAAGGCTTTTCCTTTTGGAAGTGAATGTGACATAGAGCTTGCCTGTCCTGCTGTGTAATTTGTCCTGACATTTCCTGGCACAGTAAGTTCTTACTAACTGCAGTGACATTTGCCCCGTGTGACATAATTCGGGACACTTTTTCATAATAATTCCACTTGAACTGAAAGCAGCCAAAATGTCTTTTCTAATTTCAGCTCTCTTGATCCCTTGTCCCCAGTGATAAATTCTGCCTTGCAGTGTTTCCCAGTGCTGCCTGAAGTAAAAAGATGAGATAGCAGCTAGAAACGCCAGGTTTTTCCCTTGTTGCTACTCAAGAGCATGCTAGAAGTCACTGATCCTTTATGAGCTAAATCCTGAAGGAGTCAGCTTCACAAGTCAGCCCTCCCAAAGCAGACATTAAGACACAGAAGTAACAACAGAGCCACCTAATAATCAGGTGTGTTTGTTCTTACCTCTATTACTACTAACACTGGTCACTATTCACAGAATATTATATTAAAAACCCATCAAAAGGAAAATGGTACGAAAAAGGTCACACTGAAACATGCAAAAGGCATATTTTTGGTTTTGATGGGGAATTGTTTCAACTTTGTTTCTAAAAGAAAAATATTCAGTATTCTTTAGTAAGGAATACCGAAACACTTGTTGCTACTTACTCATTTATTCAAGCGGCATGTGAGATGCAGCATTTATGTCTTGATGATTAGGTGGAAAATAAAGTTGTTTTGATAGCATTTTGTTCCTGTTGGTGACACTGAATGTACATAATTCACTCCACTTTGTGATCTGGCCCTGACAAATTTGATTACTATTTCTAACAGCTTTTGGGATGGTAGGAGACAGTGGGGATGAAAAGTCTTTTGGGTGCAGTTAAATATTGTCAAGTGGAGTGGGGAATTCACCATTATGTGGAGGAAGTTTGGGATTATGGTCTCTTGCTCAGTATCTGGTATGGAAAATAAACTGGTATACTGTGTAAAATCAGACTGTGAAATCTGATAAAAAGATAAACTTGCTATGAGACTAATCTAAGAGGGTCCATCAATACTGGCAGAAAAAAAGGAGGAACATGGCTATGCAGGATGTCATAGTGTTCCCTCTGGTTTCTCACCAAGCATAGAAATCAATGCTGGGAGACTTTTAGGTATTTAGTTATTTAGCCTCAGGTTCCTCACAATCCATAATGAGCCATAGTTTTGAGGACAGCCTTGTATCAGCTCTGTGGGGTGAGGAAATGCCCTTATCCCACCTCCCCATACAGATGGCCACTGAGATTAGCTCAGGATCATGCAAAGCAGAGAACTGAATTCCACTTCTAAAACTAAGCACCAGACCTGACTATACTTTTACATGCATGGGCTGATCTTCCTGCAGAATGAGTGGGTCATATCATACCTGTCCTCAGATTAAGGATCAGTCTGTTAAATTTCAGCTGTTCATTTCTAGGTCAGATTTAAAGTGAGTAAAAAGGCCGCACTTCAACTCTTTGCTCTTCAGGAAGAGAACTGAAAATAGTAAATGGACTACAGAGAGCTACAGAAATTCAAGAGACTCGATTTTCAAGTAGCAGGCCACACTGAATTTTTAAACTCTAATCTGTCTGCAAAGGTAAAATTGCAGCTGAGATAGCATCATTTTGTGCTAAAGAGGTCTCTATAAATGAAGATACTAATAAAAGAAATTAAGTCAGTATAGAAAATTTATACAGGGTGACTTGTGTATTTGTTTTTGTATCTGTGCTATTTATTGCATGTTAGATTACTAGAAGTGAATTTTAAACCGCTATTTGTGATTTCACCTTTTCTTTTTTGTTTGTTTTCTCTTGTTTTTTATTCCTCCTTACATGCATGTGGTGATTGCTTAGATTTAGCTAGATGTTAAACTGCTTAAATACAAGCTTTTGCAAAAGCAAATGGCAAAGTTACATTCTTTTTAAAAACCTGTCTTTCAGCACTTTGCGTGCCAACAGCGGTGCTAAGAAGTCAAGGGAATGCCTGCAAGTAGGAAGGGAGATGCACTTCAAGTGAAATTTCACAAGTGAAAGCCAGCATCCTCTTTTGCAATCTAGCTGGGGATGTTTATGGCTGTGAAAATCTTGCTGACTGCCGAGTTGTCAAATCAAAGTGATTAAAAAGTCGGGAAAGATTTTGACTTCTAAATGTTCTGTAAAAGCCTGTTTTCATGCATTTCAGTGTAGGATTCAAAGTTAAACTGTTGGCTTCTTTCTAAATGTGTGCAGACATGGGAAACTGATAAATACCATACACTATATCAGAAGAAGGCACAGTGGTGAGTTTTTGCTATAAAGTGAGATGAAAGATGATCTGAACATGATCTTACCTGCAGAATCTGATTGGGGTTTTTTTGTGTGGCTTTAGCTAATTTCCTAATTATCCACCTTAAATATTTCCTTTGGTTGAATGGAGTAATAGCTTGACTTTGGGAATGAAATGAGGGGGTGGAAATATATGTGCAGTTGCTGAAGCTTCAGATGGTTAAAAATGTAGACTGCTGGTGTTATACAACTTCGGTCTCACTTGAACAACATGATCAGCAGGCAGCATTGTCTAGGCATCCTAGTGAACTACCAAATAAGTATTAAATTCCCTGAATCCTCTATTGTGGTTGTCTTTTGTATGCATCAATGTCATAACTCATGTTCTCTTTTATAGCTATTCAAAGAAAATTTTGGTCCTTTTTTTAAAGTTATGTTCTTTGTCCTAATCCTTTTTTTGGAATACTCTGAAGAATTGTACTTCTTGCTCATTTAGCTGCATCCAGTGCTGACTTTCCTTGTTCAGCTTAGTCAGATTTTGAAGATAGGATATATTGTCTAAAAATTTCAGATAGTTCAGCTGCTCTGCCTTTTATGCTGAATCTTTTTTAATTTTCCACACCATTGTCCGGAAGAGATTTTCAAAGCCAAGAATGACTTCAGAGAGTCACCTTGTTCTGTTCTTTCTCATTTGGTGTTATTAGCTGCTCATGCTTTATCTTACAGTAAAGTCAACTCCAAAAATTGTGCATGTAAATTCTTATTCTCAGAGCTTTTCTTTAAATTGAAAGATGTTTTACCTATCACTATAAATATACTAATTTGCAATTGTTTCTTTCTCTTTTGAAATGTCATCTTCATGCCTTTGAGTACAGTCTCTCTTAACATGATGTTTTAGGCAGACAATGTTTATTTTATTTCCTCATTCTGTCACACAACCTAATAGATTTCAGAATGGAAGTTGTCAGGTACCAATTGGCAGGAACTACCACACTTCAATTTTGTACTTTCTTTGGCAATTTAATAATACCGTATTCTTCAGTTTTCTGTTTCTCAGTAGGAGTCTGCATCTTTCTTAATCTTTCATTAAGGCAAGGCATCATTTATGTCTTGCCTTGACTTTCCCCTTTTTTAGGATGTGACGTCTTTCTTCCTTCCCCTTAGGCTGTTGAAATTCTTATTTGAGCTTCCTGCACCTTTCCAGGTTAATTTTAGTTGTCTACTTACGGGTGATCAATCTTTTTTTATCCAGCTTTACACTAAGTGGGAATCTTCTTTGTGTTTCCCTCCTGGGACTGTCTCATCCCTTGAACTTTTGCTCTGTGAAAAAGTAGAAATATTCTGCTTCTCAATCACAAAAATATCAAACCCATTGCCTATCAAAGAGTCATGGTGTCTCTTAATCTAATTCCAGCATTGCTATAGTCCTCTGCTAAACTTCCTAGGCATGGCTAACATCATGTCTGTCTTTTGCAGCATCAATTTTATATGTATATGAAACCTGTGCTTTGTGCTCTTCACACACTTGTATAAAACTTCCCAGTGACTTTCAGCTGGGTATCTGCTGAGTTTCCAGTCTTGTTACATACTGAATCTTTTCTAATTTAATGTTGCCGGTCTCATGATTCAAGCTGCAGAACACCTGATTTCCAGGCATAGAAGAGCAAAGGAAACCTGGAACTTGTTAAAAAAATTTTGGCAAGAAATGGAGGTGATAATTTTCAACAACTCAGCCAGAAATAGTCTGAGAAAACTTAATGCCTGGTTTCTCTCTGGTGTAACTGGTACCAGGTATTTTAAAGTAAGCTCAGAAATAAAAGACCGAAATTCATATGCTGTACGCATGGCAGATTAGAGCAAATCAGTCCTAATGAAATAGCAAGCCTTTCTCTCTTCACATTAGCAATTGCTGGGACAGAAGTGCTGTGATTTTCTCCTGCACAGGTAGAAAAGGCACAGAAAATTGATGTAAGGGAAATATCCCTTAAAAATTTCCCTAGAGTGTTTGCTTTCAAGTATGAAGACTGTCTAGACTGATCAGTAGATCAATTCAGGCATAGAAGGAGCCATTCTGCAGATCTTTCCCTGCCAAACTGCAGAAAATTCTAACTACCTCAGATATTAGAGGCACCAGCCTCTAATATCTCTAAGGTGTGAATCTGTTTCAGTGGAGCAAAAAAGAAATAATTGGCTACTTTCCCAAATGTGTGTTTAGTTTTCAAGCACCATAGGGTACAGAGTACCAGCAGAGCTCCCTAAGAATTAGGTTTGGATAGATGGCTGCCAGCAGTGACTTCTTAAAAGGAAAGGTGATTTTAGGTATGAGCAACTAATAGTACAAAACCAGTCTAGCACTCAGTCTGATAGCACAGCCGTGGAAGTTTGGTGCCGAGGTGGGAGCTGGGAGAGACAGTTGGGGAAGGCGTTGAGGGGGTGGGAAGAAAATTTTCACACTCTGCACAAGTAACATAAGCTCTGTGTTTAATCTAATATCCTGAAATCTGACATGGATAGCTATCCTCAGGGGATGTTCACAGACTAATTGTAAGTTGTTCTTTGACAAGAGGAGAAGTGACTGAAACATTGCAGGAAGGGTAGCTGTGAAAATTTTTCCATACACTTTTCTTCAGTGTTTCTTATCTCCAGTTTAACCCTTTGTCCTACTGAATTGCCTTCATTATCCCTGTCTGATATAGAATACATTAGTGGGTTATGACAAATACTCAGCAACAATGGAATAATTAACTATTTTTCTTCAAACTTCCAGTAATATCGTTCAGAGGCTGTGGCACACAATCTTGCAGTGATGCAATGACCTAGCCTCAGGCTTTCCCAGTGTTTTGTTTGCAATAATTAAACTTTACAATACCCTTCTGAGGCAGCATCTGACCTGTGTTAGGCAGTGCTCGGTGAGTAGTTATATTTTAATTATTTTAGCTGTATGAGTGTTGGGTGAAATCATGGAAGCTGGCCCCATCACATACCATATATCCTCCTCCCAAGGTCTTAGCACTATGATAACAGGAATGACACAAATAGAAACTATGAGTCTCATCTCCTGGGAGAGTGATTTCATCATTGGGCAGTGTCTCTTCCCTTAGGACCTTCTGTGTATTTGCTTTAACCCACCTTCTTTCTACCTTTGTTGAAAAGAAGTAGCCTGAATCTAAATAATATTTTAAATGAAGTTAGTTGCAATAATACATCTCTTCCATGGGGTTAGCATTGTCTTTCTTTTTAAGTTAGATATACTAGGAATTAAGGTGTAATCGGGTTTTTATATACTGTATAATATTTTTTGCATTCTAATTGCAACAAAACTTGCAAAACATGATCACCAAAGGACTGTTAAAGCTGATTTCTTATCACTAGAGCTTACAAGCTGTAGCTGACAGCTGGGAATTCATGTAACTAGGTAAAGGTCAGATGTAATCCATCTCTTTGCATTCTGGCACTGCAGACCCATTCTAAATACAGTATCTAGCTGCAGAGGTGAGTTCTGTTCAGATCTCCCTCCTGGCATACACAATGTGATGAGAAAAGGAGCCAATGAAAGTTTAGTTTTTTGTTTTGAGAGGGCCTGCCCAATTCCTTTTACTAAGGACCAGGCTGCCCACTGCTTTGCTTTAACATCACTATCATCCAAAATAACATACTGACAACTCCAGCATAATACACTGACCACAAATCCTGGTCAAGAACAGTAAAAGTAGCTGATACCATAGTGCTGCATGGGAAGGGCAGCAGCTGTGACAGCTGTAATTTATTTATTTAAGTTGTAATTTGCTTTTGGTTTTGTATGATTTGGAGTTTTTTTTTTTTGTTTTGTTTTGTTTGCTTTTTAACTTGATATTGGAGATGCCACCTCAAGAGAATCCATAGAGGCATTTTGTCATTTATGCAGCATTTTCTACTGTGAGGGTAATTAAGTCCCTGCTTAGTATGAGGCAATCTCTAGTAATTTATGCCTGTATCTTGGCTGCAGATTACAGACTACATCATGCATATTTTTGGAAAAGTATGGGAGATCTCTTACTGAAATTAAAAGTAAACTTTCTATTGACTTAATGGTTGAAATTAGTTTTAATATTTTTGTGCAGTTGTTTTCAATTATTTGGACAGGGTTAATCACAGGAGAATGATGAAGATTTAATAGCAAGAAAATAGGGTTAATAGGAACTGTGGGGTGCTGTAATGACCCTAGAGATCACTGAATGTAGGCATGATTTTTGTTGAACGTGAGACTGATTTCTTGTCTCCAAAACAGTTAGACCTCAAAGTATGGATAAGGCTCTTGTAAAATGTGTCTCTCCAGAAGGTGTCATTCATCAAGATAAAGAAGTTTATTTTTTGTTTGTTTCTGTTTTGAAACTATTTGAATAAACATGAATCAGTTACTCTTTCTCCCATTGATTCATGAGTCAATGTGAGGGATTTTGATCCTATGCTATTAATGATCATAGTTTTAACTGCAATGTTTTTATGCAGTGCTTTTAGTTGCACTCCTCTCAGAATTTATTTTTGTTATTTTATGTACTACAGTATTACTTAGCACATTAGAAAATTATATTTTGCTCAAACTCAGAATTTCTTCTGTCATTTTGCAGTAAAACAATGTTATGTAGCCATATTTTTATAATCTTCTGAAAAACATCATCACTTGATTCCAGTATAATTTCTGTTTATTTAAAAGTTTACTTCAGATCAGAAAAAATTAATGAACACTCCAGGAACATCAGAGATGAATAATGAGTATTAGTTAGTCATCTCCACAGTTTTTCTCTTTATTCCTTTTCCTTCATAGGAAGGAAGAATTCAACGATTAATATTTTTATTATTCTTTGTTCTGTGAAGATATAATTAAAAATATATTAATAGCTAACTGATAGTGCCATGGAAGTCTAGTAATATAACAAATTACCTTAAAAATTAGACAACTTTCTGTATCTTGATTCTGGACCATGCACTTTCAAGGATATGTACTTAAGCCACTGTCCTCTCAGATATTCTCTCCCAGTTATTACAGAAGGTCACTGGTATGAACAGGAGTACAGATTCATGTTTCAAAATAATTTATCTATTCTGATATGTGAAATCAAATACCAGTAGTTTAAAATCATCAATTACGGTGTATTTATACTGTATTTCAATTCACATAATTCAACAGCAGATAATGAAAGATCATAGATAACTTGATTCATTGCCATGCCAAAGCAGGATTGTTCCTGGTGTCATATTTTCCATTGCATTGCCCAGTACACTTTTTGGTAACTTGAAAGACAGATTACGCCTAATTTCCTCCTCCTGTCTAGGTGAGGTTGAGGCTCTTAAATGAGTTTTGTTAAGAGGCTCACTCTTTGTTGCAGTCAGAAGTTCATCAATGTAAAATGACATTTACTGAGATGAATCCACGTGTTTTGTGTAATAATGGAGCAGTTTATAAACCTTAATGACTGCATGATGCAACTGGAGGAGAAAGCATGTGACCCCTTGACCTCTAGGGGTCTGAAAATGTAAAGTTTCTTGAAGGTCTTCTCAGGTGGTTTATTAAAGTGATTAGTTTACAGACTGCAGTAAACATTCGGCTTTGTAGTCCAGCCTCCTGGGAAAATTCA
This sequence comes from Chloebia gouldiae, assembly GCA_003676055.1. NCBI lineage: Eukaryota > Metazoa > Chordata > Aves > Passeriformes > Passeridae > Chloebia > Chloebia gouldiae. Next base: position 41,646,842 of record QUSF01000003.1, read on the forward strand.
GTAGTAAGTTGATTTCCTGGTTAGCCAGGAAAAGATATGAATTTAGTCCCTCATTATGGACGTGGTTGTATTTCTTAACTAGAATTACTAACCTTGTAATCTAGAGAGGCTGCTCTGTAGTATGAGTCTTTTCCTATTTCTTAACTCTATTTGTGTGAAAGGATTGGCAGTCCCTCCTACTCATACAAAGTCACCTTAATCCAGGTAAAACTTTTTTATCCTCTCTTCTTTTATCCCACAGCCCACCAGACTTACTCCTCAACTAATCCTTTAGTTGTATTTAAAAGATTACTTTAAAACTGTTTCCTTTACTTTCTGCAAATTACACTCAGTCTCTTCCAGAAATAATTTCCAGTTTTAAAGTGCTTCAAGTGAGCCCTTTCCTCAAGCAGTAAGTTTTTCCACTCTCTTCTTTTAAGAGAGGAAAACATTGAAGAAGTTATAAAACTTGAACCTCTGTGGCTTGTATTGTCACTTAAACCAGCTACCATAAGTGATGGCTGAAGGATGTACAGTCCAGCATTTATCTTGCTTGGTTAGAAGATCCATCCACTGAATTTTGTTCTCCCTTCTTCACTAAGGAAGTGAAGCTGCTTGCCCGGCCTTCTCAATTCTGGCCAGCTAATTATCTCTGTAGGATTAAATGAAAACAAACCTAAGAATGCAAGCATGCAAAAAGCATGGTTTGTGCTTGGTGTTGAAAAGAGATATTAGATATTCATTCCCATATGTTCTCATCATTAAGGAATTGTGCTGACAAAAGAACTTTGCTCATGAAATAAGAGGAATGGAAGGACAGGACAAGGCAACATTAATAGGACTGAGGGATGTGCATGTGGCTTGGCAAATTGAGCAAGTGGAGGAGGTGGGGTCAGGGTTCCTGACTTCACAGCTGATAGACTGATTTTCCCAGTTTAACTGATTTATTCTGTGACACACAGTACCTTGGCTCTTCAGTATGCCCATCCACAAGAAGGTTATGTTACCTGATTTAATAAAGGGTTCTGCAGATTATTTTGTAAAATTATTTGGGAAATTTGAATGAGATGATTTATAGCTAGATAGGTAGAGATGTAGAAATAAATAAATGCACGTTAGCCTACTGCAGTTACAGGGCACAGCATTACTGCCACCAGTGGAATGGACTGAAAGAAACGCCCTGGAAGCAGTTAAGTAATTCTTTGAATCTTTTCACACGTGTACTAGATGTTCCTTTTGTCTAGCAACACATGTGAGGTGATATACGACTTAGTGTATGGATAGAGGCAGAAGTGTGGGGAGAAAGGATCATTTGTTGAGGTTTTTAAATTCCTTTGTAACTTAACTTGTCATTAGAACAAAAATTCATTCTTTCTCTCCTCTAGAGCCCTAGAGTGTTAAGTCACTGGCATTTAAAATGAAAGAATTTCAATACCCAAGAATTATATCCTGAGGAGAAATAAAAAGGCTTTTTCAAAAATGCTTTTCTTGAAGACAGGGTACTGGGTAGATGGTTCCCTGGTCAGCTTCAGGATGGCAATTTTTACATGATTATAGCAGCTCTTCTCTGAACACTTTCTTCTCCTATGGCTCATCAGTTCCATTTGCAAATCACCCAGTTTTAAAACCATTTAACTGGTTAACACATTTTAAGACTCTGTCTTAAAACCTATTTAAAGCTGTAGTGATCTGCCAAAAAACACCAACCTGTTCTTCTACAGCACTATAGGATTCATTCCCCTTGCTTTGTATCTTCCATGTATTTTCCCTTTAGATTCATCTTCAGTTTCTGCTGTCCTTGTGGCAGTAGTGTTCAGATGGAGTAGAAAGCAAGAAGGGAGAGCTCCCTGAAAGCATTTTTGCTACACCACTGAGAGAGAAGCCTATTGGTGTGTGTCATCAGGGACGCAGGCAAGAGGTAACAGATGGCATGAAAGGAATGGTAAGAAGCCATGAAGGTACAAGGGAACAGTATTTGTCAAAGAAAGATAAGTAATGTCGAAGCAATGTGCAGGGAAGGGAGACAGTTGGGGACCTAAGGCAAAGGTGGTCAGAGCCTGAAAGTGGACAAATACCATTCATCCCAGACAGAGCCTTTTGTGGGATAAGTGGCCCATGGTGACCTGCTGACTACTGGGGGAAAAGCTTTACTCTCTTCACACTGAGCTGAAAGACCCTGGTTTTTTAGATCAAAAGACAAACAGACCTCTCAAGTACTTTGACTCATGTTTCTTCTTGAAAGTGTCCTGTGCCATGAATATATGGGTATAAACTGAAAAAGGGGAAATTTAGGTTCAATATTAGGAAGAAATCCTTTACTATGAGGGTGGTGAGATTCTGGAACAGGTTGCCTAGGGAAGTTGTGGATGCCCCAACCTTGGCTTTGTTCAAGGCCGGGTTAGATAATGCCATGAGCAGCCTGAGAGGTGTCTCTGCCCATTCTGGGACTAGATATCTTTAAGGTCCCTTCCAATTCCTTACCATTCTGTGATTCTACAATTAAGCCATGCAGTAAGGGAAAAAGCTACAGGGCTGCAACTGGGAAGTATTTATTTTGCCTAACCAGTATGGCTGCATCAACATTAATTAATGTGGCCAGCATGCCCAGGGTCACTCAGGCCCTGAGCACAGCTAGCTACATGTAGCTCAGCTCTATATAATCAAACATTTTTTTTTAGTTTTTAGATGATAGCCACATGTAAACTGCTTGCTTGGTGTAGTATCTGTAGATTGCTAACTCTCAAAATGTGTCTGGGAATTGTCAAATCCAGGACAGTGACCCTTTAAGTGATCTAACAGCATTGGTGATTGATTTCCAGCAGCCAGGGTGCCATAGGTTGTCTTTCTCTGAAGGGTATGAAAGTGATGAGAAGCTGACATTATAATGTGAATGGAAGGTCAGAGATAGGCAGTGAGGATGCACAATGAATCACATTGAGCTTGACATTCTTGACAACCCAGTGTTTTGGGTTGACTTTATTCCACCTTGAGGAACTGAGAGACTGTTTTGAACAAGTTTTGCTTTTGAATGTCTGAAGTTTGTTTGAGGCTGAGAAGCTTGGTTGGAAAAGTGAACAGAAACAGATTGCAAGTCTTCTTCCACAGAACTGCTTCAGTTTTTCTCAGAACTCTCTGTACAAAGAGAACAAGATTATTGGGACTTTATTTCATGAGGACCAGCTATGAAACAAGGTTAAAGAGAGGCACTTTTCTGTTGACTGCACAAGGAATTACACTTGCCAATGCCATTATGTGGATGTCATCCTAATGCCCATTTGCAACAATGCTGTAAGCAAACTTATACCATGGTTTATTTCTAACTAATTAAAGTCTTATTTAGGAATGAGTAATTTGTACACCAGAATGATTTATTTATTTATTTAAAATCACAGAGGCAGGCATTTTATACTGAGGTCTGCTGCCTCTGTAGTGCAACTTATCATCCCAAAAATGATCTGGGGTTGCCTCTCTCTGAATTCAAGCATCTGTGACGTTAATGTTACTGCATTTTATAATTGGTACTTGATAGTTTAAGTGGATAATCAGCTAAGACATAAATGCAGCTTACCAGGAAACAATTGAGAATGTAGGATAATAAGTCTGATTAGACACTGCGTTATGCCAGTCTCATGCTAAGATAATTCTGCTGAGTTGAAGTTGCACAAAAAATGCTGTAAAGATGCACAGTGGTCAGGCAGGCCCCCTTCACATATGCTTATCTTTGAGCAAACACTGTCTAAAAGGTAGTAAGCTCTCATTAGTGAGAAAGATTTTATGCTCCTCAAGTCTAGGATCATAGACATTGCTTTCCTGTGATCTTTTGCCACTTCTTTCACAGAGGAGTTTGGAAAACAGTTAATAACATCTCAAAGCAGTCATCATTTAAAATACTTTTGTCCTGTTATCTAGGCTCTGTATTTTACATTAAAATATAAAGGGAGAAGTATCATGTCCAGCATTACATAAGCCTGGTGGCTTCCAGAATTCATTGGGAATACTTGTGTGCTGCTAAAGCAGGTGTTAATGCTCTGTGGAGGGAACTGAGGGCATTTTTCTGGTGGACAAGCACAAAACTGGCAGCACATATTTTGTACAGGCTCCTAAATCGGGGCCCAAGCAGAGAAAGAGCCACGTGGTCCACTTGAGCTGTTAGGTAAAGTTGAACAAAGAAATCTTTATATAACCTTTGGTACAAGGCTTCATGAGAACCAGTTTATGACACAAAAGATATCAGCCTTATTGTCTGGGTATCAAAGGGAAGTGACACAGCCTGGTGTGGAAGATGTTGCTGGATATAGCAGCACAGGAAGGAGACCACTCACTCTTTTGTCCCAAAAACTCATTCTGGCCCTGATTCCCATGGTCTAGGGATGGAGAGCAAATGCAAAGAGTTCAGTGATGGTAATTACAAGCTGTTTTCTTTCCTAGAGTGTGCTACAAAGAAGATTGACCTGTCAGTATCTTGTGCTGCTCTGGGACTCGCATAACCTGAATCGTTTGGATCCATTTCTCAGATTCCTCTGTACTTATAAGGCTTATGAAATTCACACAGTCTGATGAACAGTTAATGCTCTCTCCAAAAGTGCTGGCTAATCCCCAAGTGCCTGTGTGGCACGCCCTTGACAACTTCAATGTCACAGGAGCAGCAGCTGGAGCTGTGTGTTCCGTGGCCATGTGATGGTTGGTTGGGGTGTGTTAGACATATGCTGTGTGTTCAGGGCTATTCAAGGGATTAATTTACATGGGCCATGCAACTGTACTGAAGCTAGTGGTCTTCAGTCTGTGCTCATTACACTGTCATGCTTAAGCACAACAAACTATTCATCTTATTCCCAGTTTACTTTTCCCTCCAAAAATTCACCAAGGGGATAAAAAAACCCATGAAAGTAGCAGAAGAGCTTCTACGACTGGTTGGTAAGGAAAGAATGAAGTAATTTCCCTAGCTTTCCTCTTCTAGGCTCAGTCTGGCTCAAGTCAGCTGCCCAGTCTGTCTGGTTCATACTGTGAGTGAGCCACAGTACCAAGGAAAGACATTGGGGTGCGTGGGTGGGGAGCTTTTCTGAGATTATTAAGGTAGAGGGGAAAGAAAATTACTGTTTAGGGAACAGGCTACCAGTGAAATGATTGCTTGTTAAAGTAATTTGGTAGAATGACTGCTTTTTGAGCTAATAGTCCCAGATTTCTTCTTTAGTTACTGACTATATATTGGCTTATTCTTTCAGGTCTTTACAGTAGGCTTTTTTCTTTTTTCCCTAATGGCACTTTTTTATTTCCTGTACAATAAGGGTTATTTCACTATCTTCCAAGCATAGGAAGCTTCACTTTTTTATTTCTTTAAAGTTAATAGATTTACTTTGCTGTTCTTAGGCTGAGAATTTTTAAATTATTACTTTGTGGCAAAAGTCCTGAAAAGTATTGTCCAAAAGGAACTGGCCCCTGTTTAAATTTTTGCTTTGATGACAAAGGAATTTCTGTGAAGGAAGGGAAAACTCTCGTCTCTATGTCACTGAGAACATAACTGAATTGATTTCAGTAGAATCTGGTAAAATTGGCATCATCCTTAACCACTGGAAAAAGACACTTTGCATTATTGTCTTGTTTCTTAATAACAGTACAGTACCATTTCCATCAAGGTTAGACAATTCTGAAGTGTGCTAATAAATACCTGATGGCAGCTGTGCCAGCATGGGGATCAGCACGGCTCTGTGTTGTGAACCAACTCTCCATTGACCTGTCCTTCTATCCAGCTGCTATTGCCAAGCTATACATTCACTTTCTAATAGACAACTTTTTCCTTTCGCCCCACATATTTCTGGAATGCTTGTTTTATTTGTTTATGCATGTATTTATTCATTTATTGTGCATCCAGCAAGATGACTCTGTATGAAGAGCTGACTGTAATTCAGCCATGTCATCACAGCAGATTTTTCGAAGGCGAATTGGAAAATCCCACTATGACAGTCACAGCCCAGCTGCACATCATAAAACTTATTGCAGCTCTGAACAAGTAAATTGTACAATTTAAATAATGAAGTGGATCTCAAATGTTTTTATTGCAACCAAACAAATAGACACACAATGAACATGGCCCTGCCACTGTTGACTGACATAAAACATTAGGAAATGTTATATTTCATGGCACAGTTAAACAACCAACAGCCTTCTATCAGCATGGATGTCACATTTATATTGTAACAGTGCTTTACGATGGCCATGATTTTTATTAATGACCCTTGCTACCTATATAAAATATTGTCTTCTTGCAACTGTTATCAAACTGACATCACCCTTCTTCTTTCCTATTCCACATCCACAGCAACTTCCACAGCAGATGGATTCAGACATTTCACCTGTTTAGCTGCTTTTACAAAACACATCACTCATAGGTTAAAACTGCAAGATGGAATTATAACATTTCTTACCGTTCCCTTCACAAAAGTGTATGTGGTACAGACCTTTATGGGAAGGAAATGTCATATCCAAATCTTACACAGCAAGAAAAAAGAATCCATCTTGCTAAAGATGTGGGAATGATCTCAGCTTTGATAATGAACTGAATACAAACCACTTGAAAAATATGAGCATTTACCTTGTTCCTTTAGGGGACGTACACTAAGTTAGGGTTAAATAGCCATTTCCACTATGGTCAGCCAAAGGCAGTGTTAAAGAAAGTTTGTTGAATTTCAGAGAAGCCAAATCAGCTCTCTTAAACACTCAGTAGGAATAGGGGGTTTTTGATTATTTTGGCACCTTTTCCATCTTTATTCTTGCAAAGGTGGAAATACTGTATGAACAGTGTCCCTCTGGGAAAAAAAAAGTCGTATTTTATTTGCAGCCTGTCAGGAATGGAGAGATCTGAAAGCTGGTTAAAATGAAAACCAAAGAAAATCATTTGGATTGGGCTGCTGCCTGAAGAAAACTTGCTCTGAATGCTGAACTATGTATTACTTCATGTTAAAAATGCTCCCATTGTTCAAACTGTGTCTTAGCTAGGGGATTGAATTTTTTTAGAGATGTCAGCTGAAGGTGCATTCTATGTTGGGATGGGATTTACTTATATGTTTTGTGGAAAGAAATCTGATTTGGATAGGAAAATCACTTATAAATGTCAGGTACATTTCATGGCTGAAATTTTAATCTGGTAATCTACTGAATTTACAGTCAGAATTTAGTTTTAGGTGGGATGCAAAATAGAGCAAGTTAGATAATCTTTCTAGCTGGATGGGGGAGTGCTTTTTCTAGGAAAAAACAACTGACTGATTTTTTCCTTTTCAAAGTGGTTAATGTTTTCTCCAAATTCTCATCCTCAACCTTTACAAGCAGAGCATAAACAGTGAGGTCTTGTACAGTTCTCAAATCATTTTTGTTATGAGGTAGCCCTCTGACCAGGGCTGTTAAGTGTCTCAGGAATTCCAGACGAAGGGTTGAAACTTTCTCCTTTTCCTTGTCTGTAAAATTCCTCAAGCAGTAAAAGAAAAAAATGACATGAAGAGGAAAAGAGTAGTGTTAATCACAGTTATCTGCTGTAATAGGCTTGGAATTCGAAGAAAGGTTGATAATCTTGAGGCTTCTGATGTCCTTTTCTGCAATAAAATTGCTCAGTCACATTGGCTTTTTGCTTGTTCTCCTGCATGAGCGGTGCCATTCATAAACAGGATTGTGCTCTCCATTGCTGAGTTCTGGGCAAGCTTGGTGTGGGTTCGCTTGGAAAACTGAAGGTAAAAAAGCAGATGTAGAAAATAGAATTATGTGTTCTCACCTGTTTTGTCTGAGGTAAAGCAAGTTGTTTACTGACCTTTTCTTGCTTTAATGATCTCTGTGTCCCATCTCTTATTCCAGGAAGCTTTGCTTATCTGCTTGTACCTATGACTAGAAAGCATTAATTTGGACACCTGGATGACAAAGACTTGTTTATTTACACTTAAGCAGCTGCAGTGTTGGAGTGCATCCTTTGAGGATAAGAGCACATGATGGACACTAATTGGAAGACTTTGAAAACTGAGCAGTATCTGCCTTGAATTATAACCTTGTGCTGTGCTCTGCACAAGATCTGTAAGGCAGAAAGTCTCACTGAGAACTAGGACAGTTTCAGAGACTGAAAAAAAAAAGCATTGGCAGTCCTAGAAATACCTCACTCAGGGGTGAATGGTATATATGCATCTCAACTGCATGGGCCTGAAGGAGAGGAAAAAATTCTGATGTGCTGTTGGGGAATTCTAAGCTGTGTTGTGTTAGTTCTGTACAAATTGTAGATCTTTGTTAATTTCAGAGAGGGCTAAGCCTCAAGACCTGAACAGGCTGATTTTTCATGTGCAGAGGTCTACAAAGACTGCTTTGTAGATCAGTTTTTGAGGTATCTGTGAGCTTTACAAGCCACTGTACAATGGGCACAATGAAAAGCATATAACCCAGAAGTACAGGCAGTGAAAACTGTTATCTCACCAGGAAGTGTAAAAAGGGAACACCACTGAGACAAGCAGCTGAGTGAAAAACTTTGACAAAAGGTAACTTTTTCTCTTTGGAGCTTTTCTGGATTTGCAAGGCTGTGGGTAGGGTATCAGCTGGGGTAGAAACCAAGCATGAGTTTTAGTGGAACATTTGTGATGGCGATGACCGTCATGTGAGGGGAGACAGAAGGGAGGCAGCAGCCCAATGGAGAATTACCTTGTCATTCACCTAAGATGGCAGCATCTGAGGAAGGGAACTAGAAAAAATGTCAGCTATACCTCACAAGGTGCATTATTTTTGCAAGGGGTGATGTTGGCCATTTTCCTTTGCAGGGCTGCCTGGCAACCAGGCTGCTCTCAAGAGCAGTATGTTGATTTGCAACAGAGAAAGGCTTGCTGTATCTTGGTCCCTTTGGGTAGTTTCTCTAGTAGCCACCAATTCAGTGACAAGATCCTGTGGGTTTTGTGTGTCCCCAAGAAAGGAGTCACTGTCCCTGCCCACCCTTTCTTTTGTAGATGTACAGTGGCCTATGATGAAACATAAATTTAGACTATTGTCCTGTCCAGAAATCTGTTCAATGTTTTTGTAATGCAGCTAGAGTGATTTTTGGCATATGTTTCTTTTGTTTAACTTGCTTGTTAGTCATGTTTATGCCTTACAGAGCACATTGTTCGGAGTACTGTTTGGCTATCTTTGTGAAACCCTTTTTCAATTGTGTTGTTTGTTTATGTCTAAAGATGGAAAGCTTTTTAGTCTTGGTCCTTCACCGGGGCACTTCAGTAAACACTTGGTATATAAAGTACAAGGCTAGATGTAATGAAAGAGTTGTTTGCTTGACTTATTTGGGTGCAGTGATTTTTATGTGGATGCTGCAGGTGCTTGTTTCCCATGTAGACAGTCTCTTAGCAGGGGCTATTCACTTCCAGGGCTGTTTTGGGAATTTGTTATATGCATCTCTTATCATATAGGAAAAATGTTGGTTTTTTTAAACTTCTACGTGGCAGCTTTACTAACCCAGGTATGTGAAATGCAGGTCTCACTTTTGTGGAGATTTGAGGATTAGAGGTTCACATGTTCCTGTACAACAAAAAGCCCTTCATTGCTCTGTGTGTCTCATCTCAGTATGAAATGCTGACCTAAAGCCTCGCTTGTGTTTCTCTTTGTATATCCTGGCAACAGAGTAGCTGGTGTTGCTGCTGCAGGAGTAACAAAAGCTTCCAATTACCATCTGTCATGTCATATTTCTAATTTTCAAGATCCAACCATGTCTCTCCTGGTGCGATTGACTACGAATCATGATTGACGTTAATAGCTATTTTTAAAAGTCAGAAACTAGGCTTTATTTCTGACAAGAGGAGCATGTTTGATTGATACTGAACTCATTACAATAATATAGTCAAGTTCAGGAGTCCTGCAGTGACATTTATAACAGCTTTGTTTCGCATTCACATGTGCAATTATGTCCTAGCTGTGTAGGGCCTGCTCCAACACTTTGAATTTAACCCCATGTTTGGGGCGTTCAAAGAAGCAAGAAGAACGGAAGAGACACCTGTAAAGGCAGTGAACACCCCTTTTAGAGAGTTGTCCTATTGCTGAGTGGAGGAAAATAAATAAAATAACTCTTATGCATTGACTTTAGCCATATTTTTTTTTGGAAGAGATGCATACCCCTGTTTTAAGCTATGGCATACTGGCATCAAGAAATGCTTGGCAAGGGTAGTAAATCCCTATTATTTGGAACAGGCTCATTATATGCTTGAGAAATGCAGACTTTTGATTATCCTTACTTTTGTCATTCAGACTTGATTGCTTTTTATTTTATATACAGTAACTAGTTATGAGAGATACAGGCTAAAGTTTTGATTCAACTTTGAAGCCAGGTGTCACAATCCGCTCGTGCGGGGTGTTGTGATGGTTCATTAACTGATCCCAAAAGTGCAAAAAGGCAAACAGCAGGGGACCATCAGTTTAATCACAACAAATGCACTTTTATTTAGGCACCAACAGCAAATGAGATCGAGGGGATAGAAAAAGGAAATAAAAAATAGAGAGAAAAGAGGGGAAGGGGAATTATAGCTACTTCTGCCAAGACGAGGTCCTCAATGGTCCAGCCACGTGGATTCATCGTCATCCATGCGGGTTACCCGAAGTCATCCCAAAGATGTCTGCTTCTCTATGTACAAGATATTTTTGTTCTTGTAAGCAGTGCATGAGCACTTTTTCAGGTAGTTATTGGACATTGTTGTGAAAACTTGATCTTTCATTTGATAGCCGAATGGACTGATACTGTATTTTCATTAGAACACAAAAACTTGAATTGATTTTGCATGAATGCCACTGAAGAAAGGATGTAACTTGTCTGCAGGCCTATTAAATTTGTCCTTATCTTTTTCTAGTCTGTGCTTTAAAAAAAAAAATTAGAGTATTTCTTGGCATGAACTTCAAATGCCTTCTCGAGCAAACTTCCTTTTTGAGCTGACTTAGCAAAGTGCCCTGTCTGCTGTGTAGCATTCATGCTGTAAACACAAATTTGAAATGCAAGACGGTGTTTGTTTTAATACCACTATCCAGGAACGGTGAAAGGAGTGCAATTCTTCTTACCTTCAACGTAATTTAGTAGTCCTGGTTCTGGGGGAGAGACTATTGAAAGAAGAATCCTCAGTTTGGAAACAACTAATGATTTGCCTTTGACAGGGTTTGATTTCAGATCCTTGACCAGGTGAAACACATGATCAGGCTAAAATGAGAGGATCATATTTTGAATTAAAACCAAACCTAAGTAGAAATGGCTGGGGCAAAAGCTTTTAAGTACTTGTGTAAATAATAGAGAATATTTTTCAAGTACATGAGTGAATGTTTTATGTGAAATTTGTAATGAATGTTATGTTCTTTTTGATTCTCGTAAATATTAAAAAGCTGGGACATAAGATACACAGTAAGGTAGATAAATTTAATCTTAAGTTGGTTTTCTTTTATTTAAAAAAAAAACTCCCAAAAACGAAGAGATTTGAGACTTAGCATTCTCCTCAATAGCTGTGAGGTGTGCTAAGGAAGGCTTGTGAAATTGTTTCTGCTAGGAAAACAGAGTTCAAGTAGTAGTTGTAGTAGTAGTAGTGGCATGCCCATGCCAGTATGAGTACACTCATGGAGGCAGCACCGTGGTCCTGGAGCTCAGTCTACAGATGCCTGGGGGACACTGAGCTACTTCCTAAATGTTCTACAGCACAGAGCACAGTAAAGTAAATTTACTTCAGAAGGTTTGAAATTGATTGAAACATAGGCTTACCTCCATCGAAAAACGCCTAGGAGGTCTGCAATTGGAGAAAGATTGAAAATCACTAGACTACACAATTACATATGTATGATTATTACAGGGAACCGACTTAACTGCAGGTAAAAGCTCTCAGTATGGGTTGCTTTAACGATTGGCATTGTATATATACTGGAAAAGAAATTGCCCTTCTTTTGATTTCTTCAGATGAAGTATGATTAAGTGTTAAAGCATATTTGTCCCATGTGGTGGGACCAAAAACCCAGACACTCTCACCAGTGTTTGGTCTGTTTGGAAGTATTTTAGCCAACAGACAGAATGCTTTTATAGTCAGTCATCAACTAGCAAGACTTTCAAAACAATTCTTCAGATATTAAATACTACCTTGGCACAACTGTTATCTTCAAGCATTGACTTTTAAAGTAGATTGTTCTCCAGAGAGAAATGAAAGTATCTCTCTACTGTTAAAATGATTTAACATGCTTCAAGTAATGTGCATATCTTGAACAATAATACTTGCATACTCAATTCTATTTACAAATGAAGGGTTTTTTTTTTTTTTTTGTAATTTCTACTAAGTTTTACTTACATGATGGGTGGAATGGTTAACATAGACCAAATTCTAATGGGTGGGACTAGTTACTACAATATGGATGCTTTTTAAAGCAGACTTTATGCAGTTGAGGTGAGTTTCATGCATAAATTCATGTTTAGGTATTGCATGCTTACTTTTGTCTAGAGATTGAGGTGATGATATTTGTAGATATTTGTGGATTAAGTGAATGGTTAGTTCTAAACCATAAGATAGACTACAACTTAATGGCCTAGAATTTTTAGAAGATACGAGTATGGTGAAGAATCTATTGTTTTAGCTTGGCTTTAATGTATTTGAGGTACCTCTTGTCATTTTTTAGCAAATGCATATTGATGTTCTGTGATTTTTAAAATTGGATTATTTTATATTTATGTTTGAGTCTCAACAAAGACCTTTAGTGAGCTCAGTCTTAATTTCCTTTTAAAGAAATAGATTGTTATAATATTGAGGGGTGCCAGTCCAATAAACTCTGCACCTTGCATATATGAAGAGCACAGAGTGCTACAAGGAGTTTAGCAAGTTCTTCTATGTCTTCATTCACCAACTTTCTGCTGGAGAAAGGGCCTGTGGTGGAGGAGGGGGACTTTGTAATTACTACAGATCTCTCTTTTAATCATCCATATTGTTATCTCTTACTTTGCTCACTGAAGATAATTTTCTTAGCCTTGGTGAGGATGGAGAGAGCATTGTCTGTAACATCTGTTCCTTTTGGATACATTCTTCTAATGTCGCAAGATAGTATCATTCTGAGGATATGAGAAAGCAGAGGATTCCATTTCTGCTTGTCACTGAAGGCTCTCCACTGAGAGAGGAATGCTCTAGAAATAGCTGTTCCAGGAGCAGTGCCTTCTGCATCTTAACCACTGACCAAATACCAAGTCACAGAACCATGTAAATTGGTGATAAGCAGGCATCTCTGGAGGCCGCCTGGTCCAGCCTCCAGTTCAAAGGGGGCTGCTGCCAGCAGTAGATCAGTTGAAGTGTGGCTTTACTTTGCTGAGTCTTGCAAACCTCCAAAGGAGGTTTTGCACCCTCTGAGCAAAGTAGCCCTCCAGCATGGTAATTTTGCTCTTTTCAGGAGGTTCAGCTAGTAATCAGCTGGTGTTTCTTGGTCACACAGTTCTAGGAGGAAGAAGGAGGAATTAGTCTCTCAAACTGTAAGATCTACACTGTAAATCAAAACACTTTCCATAAGCAGTTTGCTGAAGAAAGCATAAAGGAGAAATTATATGCTGGTTTCCTTTAATCACTTCAAAGCTCAACAGAGCAATCTGAAAATCAGTTCTACAGACATGACTGGAAGCCAACACATCTCTTTTGGTAATAGCAGAATTGCTACTCCTCATTTTGCTGATGATGTCATGAGGAATCTGAAGAAGCAATCTGAACAAACTGCATCTTAGGCAATGCTTTATCAGCAAAACAGTTATGGACTTGTGGTTAGCAGCATATCAACCAGGTATTTCAGTGCATTTGGCAGTTTTATCCTTTAATCTGCTTGTAAACCCTTTTCATGGGCTCATAAAATAGGCTTTCTCAAAATATGTAAACTGCAGAGGTGACTGTGTATGATGTTACACTGAGATGAGCATCTCTCATGGTTAATATGATGTCATTTTTTCTTATTGGGACTATGGGAACAATTTGATAAATCATGTAGTTACAGATTTCAATAAAAAGGGAAAGAATAGAGTAGGTCAAGCTGGACACAACTACATACCACAGTTGTTCATTTGGAAATATTTTTGAAAGTTGGAATGAAAACCCAATGAAGTCTGAATTCGGGCAAGGAAATGTCCTCACATTCAGAAGTAATTTTGATTTCTGCTAGAAATAACACTGACTATGTGGGAATAACAGTGATAGAGATCCTTTGACCCTTGGTTTTGCAGTGTGTAGAAACTCTTCGAGATTCTTTCAAACTATTTCCCACTGGAAATTTTGTGTGCATTTTGCAAGAAAATTTGCCCATGTCCTTCAATTTCAAGAACAAGAAATCAGTTTAAGTTAGAACTCCAGGATGATGGAATACAACTGAAAATTTGCAATATTTATTCCAACAGTCCAGCAAGATTTCATGTCTAGTTGTCAGGAATTCACCTGACTTAGAGATGAGTGCCTGAGGGTAGGTCTTGCTTTGGGCACCACTTCCCTGCTGAGCCCTGCTGCTTAGGTTTGCCTATCCAGACATGGACTTGCTGCAGTTGAGTTTGCAGGTTGCCATGGGCATTAAGTAGTTCAAAATGTGTTCTCACATTTTAATAACAGCCAGTTCCTGCCCTTCTGGGGCTGGATGATAATAAAATTACTGTGTGGAAATAGATAGAGGACAAATGAAGTGCTGCTGAAAAGCTAGATGTGACAAGCAATATGGAGGAATAAGACATTTCCAGGGCTTTCATTTGTGCTGCATTATGTGAAATGGATGAGAAATGGTTTCTTTGTTCAGTCAAGATTTTGTTATGAGGCAGCTAGGTCACTGAGGTTGACTTACAGTGAAAACAGGAGGAGAATATTGATGACTCCTGATTGCTAGCCAAAAGCAGGACAGAGGGAATGGCAGTTCATTTAAAATTGAGAAGCGTAAATGTCATAGAACACAAACTTTCTGTTTCAGGAGAAAACCTAGGTAGAGAACTTTTTGTTCTCACTGTGAATAGGCATCAGACATTGTATGTGCAGTCACAGGTATGCCAGGTCTTAAAGCTGTACAGATACCATTATCAATGGCTTTCCCTTGCAGTCCCTGCCAGCTCTGTTGCATCCACTTATTGCATTGAAAAGTAATGACTGAGACATTTGTGTTTCTTTCCATCTCTCTTTCCTCACTCTAATGTGTTAAACATTTTCTGCACATGTAAGAAATGAATCAATAAAAATGACTGTAACCCCTTGAAATGCACATCATAATTTTTTTTCAGTTAAATGGGTTATTTTTGATGATAGCGCTTCAGGTCTATTATGTAGTTGAGCTTCCCCTTCCCTAGTACTGCTGCCTAATACTGCTAGGATAATATGCACATAAAATTTGCAGGTAGCTACATAAGTGAACAAGAATGCTGTTTTCTGTATTTCTTGATGGTTTTCTCATGCCAGTCATTTAAACAGCACTATTTGCTAATATTTTTGTTAACTCAGGTTTTCTGAGTACTCTGAGTACACTGAGAATGTCATAAATTGCTAGCAAAAGGGCAAGAGTCAACTTCACTAAACCACTTCTTGAGGCCTTTTCTGCATTGAATACAGATACCTCTGCAGCATGTACCAAAGAATAGTTGATTTCTTGGTACAGTAAATCTTACCTGTGATGGAATGGGATGAAATTCTTTAAAGGGTTGAAATAGTTATCTGTGCCTAGTAGGGCTCCTTTTCAGTATTTGTCTACACCTTTTTAGATTGTCTCTATTGATCATTGTTCAATGCCTTATTTTCTTTTACTGTTTAAAAGTTACTTTGCTTTTTCTGTAAACAAGGCAAAATAATTTGTACATAAAGAACACTGTAGAATGTTACCTCTCTGTGTTCAGAAAAATATGAAAATAAATCCAAACAACTAAGTGTACAAATTTTGAAAAAGAAAAATACTGTGCATATATCTAAGCATGTTAATATACCTGCATATATAAGTATAGATAAAAACCCATGCATGCTTTGGCTAAGTCACTACAGCTGCTCAAGATGCATCTTATTCACAATTGTATTTATGAAATTGTCAACTCGTGTGCATCAACACTTTATTTTTCCTGTGTCAGGGAAAAAAATGCTTTGAAATGAAGTTGACATTTTATGATGGGTTCAGAAAAGAAGGGGTACTGGTTTTATGGTTGAATGGTGGCATAAAGTCCTTGAAAGCATAAGGTTCTTCTAGCTTGTAGTTTTTCCAGTCTCTCTGAGCTGGAACTGCAGAAATTCAGTCCCTACAGCACTCTGCCAAAAAAAAAAAAAAGGGAGACAGACATCACAGACCTTGATAAACACAACAGAAGACCTGCTGATCCAGAAGTATTAAAATTGATTGGAGTTTGATATGAAGAAAGTATCCAATTATTTGTGTAGGTTTAGTTGGACAGCAATTCCAAGTCAGTTCACATTTAGGACCAGATGATTGAAAATAGTATATGGCCTACATAGACAGGTGCCTTGAACCCATGATATAATAATGCCTTTTTGTCTGGCCAGTGAAGATAGGACAGTTAGAGATACATTAATTCTTGATGCATGTTTGCTTTTTGCCTTAAAAATTAGGCAAGGAATGTTGCTGTTTGTCCAGACAACTCATGTCTGATGCTGGTTGATTTCTGCTAGCTAGCAAAGCCATGCACGAGGTAGCAGAAAATTTTTATCTTCTCCCTGCTCAGGACTGCTTTTTCACAGACCTAAGAAAATTATAAATTGTACAGAGTTATAAGTGAAATTCTTCTGCTTCTCTCCCTTCTGATTATAGTCACTAGAGTTTAGTCATCTCTTATCTGTTTAATACGAGAAAAATTCAACACTGAAACTCAAAAAATCCATCCTTCAGTGTTACTCTTGTGATCTCTACTACTCACCTGACACTGTCTTCAGTGACTTGTACAGAGAAATTCTGGTGTCATATACACAGATCATTTTTTCATTAAGCTAAGCAATCTCTGGAGCAGGACATGGGAGACTGTAAGAGTATGGCTTTGAAATGATGAGAGAATGTCTACAGGCTAGTGAATGATATTTTTCAGTGGAACATTACCAGTTGGTCATGATCTACTAAATCTACCTTGGAGTTTTTTCAGCCTGGTACCTGATTTTTGCACTTCTAACAGATGGCACCTCCAGCCTTTGATATCACATTCGTTTGTCTCCTCAGTCTTGACTCTGAGGTAAGACTGCCATCTATTGAATCCTCTATATTATCTCCTGCAAAATTTAGGTTTCCACCTAAATACTGACCAGTTGTAGTCCTGCTTTGTTTATGAGATCTGACAAGATTGGAGGCCTCCCTGACATGCCTTCAGGCTAGATCACCCTGCAAGCAGAGATCAAAGTGTCAGAAAGCAGCAGCTGAGCAAGAGCTCTTACCTTGCTGCACTGATTCTTTTTGCACTGAAAGAAGCCATTATAGATGCATCTTTCCAGAGCATGGTTGTCAGATGCATTTTTCCAGGCTTGTCAATTGCAGTAGGATGCAGCTGTCTTCCATCAAAGGGAATTTCAGGCACTTGAGGATAATAGAAAGAAAGAGATAAGAATAACTTTCAGAAAACACAAAATTGGAACATGATTATAAGAAAAAACCCCTTCCATTCAGCTCATTGATTCTTCTTAATGATTTCTCTCTGCTTTCATTTATATGCAGAAATACTCTCAAGTGTAATGAGATTCATACCCTGCACAGTAGTAGCAGAATATTTTAAAAGTACTGGCAGTATGCAATTCTGAAATTCTGCCTTCTCCCTAGACACCACTTCACCTTAATAGTTTGATAATATGGAAATCCCATAACCGCAATATTTGAAATTTTAATTTTTTTTTTTTTTTTTTTTGCATTTCAAGATTTATTAAGAGCCTCCTCCAAGGCCCACGGGGATCCTCTGCAGAATGCAGTGGACTTTTAAATAAGAGTCCCTCATTTAAAGAAGTGAACTGACCACAGCCCAAGGTTGTTTGAAGCCACGTGGCTCAGTGGTCTTTTCTGAATGCCAGTGCAGTGGGACTGTAACAGTTCAGATAAGCTGAGAGGCCTTGAACATTCTTTGTTAATCTCCAGGGGCTTCTCTTGCACAGTCAACAAAGAGCCTGTGTGGGAGGATGGTGAGGAGGCTGACTGTCTCTAAACACACAAGGATGACTACCCACCTAGCACCCATTGTGTTGTAAAACATTCCTTTTCCAGGCACTGAACAAGCCAAAGATGCATGGTTAAAAGCTTCATTTCACTTGACATATTCTGCACATCTATCTAGAAGTCCGCTGTAAAGTTTTTCTTCCTTAGCAGTTTTCCTTGGAATATCTCCTCTGTATAATCATTTCAAATGGTATCACCTGTTTCAAGCAAAATCCTAAATATCATGCACTGAAGGATGGAGATAAGCATCAAAATGTCTAAGTTGTGAATCCTCAGAACATTAAGGATTATTATTATTTTCTGTTGCCTGCAATGGAAATGTTTGCAGCTGTGCCAGCTGAAAAATAAGGTAAATCACACGCTCAGTTCTTCTTCTTTGCTCTCCCAGAAATGGATACAAATTACTGCGAGCACTCAATTACAAAGTGTGGTATATTCCCCTTCAGTGATAAAGCAGCAAACTCCTTGTACCTGCAGATCCTTCCCTTTGGATTTAGGAAGGATAATGCTTTACTGTTCAGGCACCATAAATGAGATAACCCATCACCATCAGAAGGCAATGGAAAAAAGAAGGACTAAAGGTTAGCATGCATCTTATGCTAGTTTGGCATTGCCTGGACATTGGAAACCCACTGTCCCCAGCTCACTTCCTACAGCCCAAGGAGCAGAGGCCTCATCTTTCTCTGCATGCAGTAGTCACTTGTGGCCCTTCTGCCAAGGCTGTGTGAGCAGTGAACTCCTGATGGAGCCGGAATTGCTCAGCCATTGTAAAGCGAAGCATAAGATATAGAAATGTCCTCATCCCTTAGGGAGATAAATTGGATAGACACAGGAATGAGAATAAAAGGCTTTGGAGTGGATTGAGCAAATAATGCATTTTAGAACAAAGAGTATCAGCTCATGCTGGGTGAACCTATTGCTCAAGAGGGTATGTTAAAGCAAATAACTGTTCATGTGTGGGCTTGTATGCTCCAGTGTTTTGTAGGTGTTCTTGTCACCCACTTTTCTCACTTATGCACAGGCAAAATTGGGCTTCAACCAGCTGAGTCTTGCACAGTGGTCCTGTACGAAGCCTTTCAGCACAATAAAAGTACTTGTGCAACAGCCTCTGTCTGAACTGCATCTCACAAGGGCAGGACAGACAGAAAATTATCTCAGAACTGAAACATGATCTTCTTCCTTGCAAAATTTCCACTTTCTCCCAGTCATCCTTGGGGCTTTTCATTCAGACATCAATGAATTCTTCCTTGACTGCCAGGCACCCAGAGAATGGTGATGGCCCAAGAGCTTGTTGTGCACTCCAAATGGCAGCATCTTGTCCAATTCTTGACTTCAAAGTCTAAGGGAGATTTGGTTCACCTGAACATGTTAGGTAAAAAATTGGGAAGTAGTTGGGCATTTAAAAAAATAAATTTCCCCACACTTCGTGCAAAGTATTAGCCAGAAAAATCAACTAATGAGTTATGTATGTGTTTTATGCCTCCTGAGGCAAATATGAATATGGATCATCATTTGTTTATGCTGGACAGGAAATCTGCATAACTTTAATAGGGTTTTCTATTAGTTTGTGACAAATAACAAAATGCCAATATATTCACCATTCCAAACCCATTTAACCTGTCAGCTTTGCAAATGATTGATAAAATGCTCTGATTTAGACTTGCACATTTCATCCACGTTTTACTACAACCACTGCTTCATGTATGAGGCACAGAATTCTCACCAGTTCCTCATCAGGGTTAAGTAATTGGCCAATTAAATCATAGGCCATGATAACTTGTAGAGTGGAGTTAAATCAGTGATAGTCTATCTCTGAACACTTTGAATCTTAATGTAGGATAAATTAAGCTCCCTCCTTTGCAGTTCTCTTCAGATGGAATCCTCTAGTGTGAATAATGGAACACCTGAGTTTGTCAGTCAGGCAGGGCTTTACAGCCCTTTTTTGTCACAGATTTGTTTCCAGACTGGGTTCCACCTCTACATTTATTACTGAGAAGGCATTACCAACTTGGTTGATAAAATAATGCCTTCCTTGTCAGGCTGAAGCTTGACATCTTGGTAGCAGGAAGTGTTTTGTCAGGACTCCAGGACTTGATATTGGAGTTTCCACTCCAAGATTACTTTCCCCCAGTAATTTTGACTTCTTAGTGCCAAGAGTTGAATTAATGTTAGTAGTCCAGTAGTGTCTAGAGGTTTTGAGCTGTACCAAAGCTCCATCGTGTCACAGACTCTATATAAACCCATAGTGGGGAAAAGTCCCAGTCCTGCAGAGACTGCAGTATAATCAGGCAAGAAGATGGGTAACAAAAAGGAAATGGTATCTCTCTTTTTCAGATGGGGTTTCATTATTCACACAGGATAACAGAACAGTAATGCTGTTTTCAGAAGTGTGGAGAAATAAAGCATTTTGCCAAATGTCAAAAAGAGAATTTCTTTTAGAGTAAGGAATAAGCCAAGGTTTCTTGAGTCCCAGTACATGACTGATAAAAAGACAATCCTCCCGCTTTGTGATTTCTAAGCAAAATTCAAGCATATCTCCCATAGGCTGGAAGCTAAGTAACATTCTTCTGGTACATGACAAAAACACTGTAGCAAGCAGAGAAGGTTTAAAAAGTAAACAGAGATCATAAAAATAAATTAGCTTTTCTTTTTTTTTCCCCGTCTAAATAATTTACAGATATCTTAGCCACAGTACTAAGATATTGCTTTTATTTGACACTGAGCACTACCTCATAGCTGGAATATCTCCTTTTAGCACTCAGGGTTAATCTGGATGCTTGTATAAGAAGGAACAAAAAAGGTGAAGTGTGTGTTTAAGTTCCTAGTAACAAAAATGGTCACCAAGGCTTGAAGTTTACTCTTGGATCACTTTTCTGCATTCCTGTGCTGGCAGTGACTGTTCCCTAACTCAGGACTGAAAGTTTTAAGCAAAGTCCCTCCCTGAAATAATGCAGCAAACTCAAATCCTTATTTTTAAATTGAACCAAAGTCTAGCTATTTTCCTATAGAGGCAGGAACTCCAGCAGAGGAGGTACAAAAGCACTGTTAAACCCATAAGGTCTTGTAAAAAAACAGAATCATAGAATCATTTACATGGGAAAGACCTTTAAGATGATCAAGCCTAACCATAAAAAAAAAAAAAAAACCAAAAAAAAAATAAAACAACAAACAAAAACCAGACACAAACTTCTCTGGTTTTGAAAAAGCTGATAAAACATGGTTTATTAATTCTTTACCCATCTTTTGGTTATGAGTCAGACAAGACATATGCATAAGCAGTAGCAGGACCACAAAAATGTAGTCCATGATTTGGCCTACATTTTCCACTGAATCTATGGAGCTGCACCCAGTTTCCTGTAGTGAGGAATTTTGTGTGATGTCATGTGGCAGTTGCAGGGGCAGATGAGGAGGGCAGTAATGTTGCCTCTGCTTCACCAGAAAACTTTCCTGATGACAAAAGTGAAACGTTAGCCCTGCTTGTGAGGTTTTCCCAGACCCACATGGAAAGTGAGTTTTTGAGCATTTCTTTTTGGTGCTCTGTGAACTTTTTGTAGGTGGATCATGTGTTCATACACTGAAGAAGAAACAGACTTGGCTTTTCACACCACATCAGAAGAGCTTGATTGCTTTTTTGGAGAGAATGTGCCCAGACACCATCAGGGGATAAGTAGTAACCAGCTGGTGAGGGGTATTTAGAACAGAGACACATTTGGTGATTAAGTTTTGACTGTTGCACTGGTGGCCTTCAGCCTCGTTTCCTTAATGGGGCAGACTTGGCAGCAGGGAGGATTGGGAACACCTGTCTGTTGGCTTCCCCTGCTCTGGCCTGAGCATCCTATCATTTCAAACACCGGGCATCTGCTGCTAGACCCTGTCTTTGTGAGCACTTGCATATGAGATAAATGCCAAATTCAGCTGGGGCAGGATGTCAGGAGTCAAAAAATGAAGCTGAAGATCTTTGCCTCTGGAGTGATCAGTGGGCTTATTTAAAAAGAGATGCAGAACAGAAGTACAGTGAGTCTCAGCTGTGATGCTTGGTAGGCTTGTGCAGACTCTGAAAACCAGATGTAAATAACACCTGCATTTTATCAGTCTGGGGAGAGTTGTCTCTGAGCTTTATCAAGACTTCTGATCAATTGCTGGTGCCTAACAACACCCAGGCAGGCACTGGGAGATGTTATGTCACTGTTGTTCATTTCATGCTTTTTAGATTGTTTAATTTGGAAATTCAGATTTAATCAAATGTCAAATGCACTGTCCAAATTCCTAAATTAAACATTATTTTTTTGGAAGCTTCTCCAGAACTGCTGTTTGTTGCATCGGTCCCACAGTCACTTTTATTGGTTGCAGAAGCAACTATTTTGTAACAAGGTAATTTGGCCCTTGCTGCAGGAGTCAAAATAGCTGCCTTGAGACATACTGAGCCTATTTTCTGTAAGAACTTGTGATTTTTAATAACATCATCGAAGTCATTTTGGTGGAGGCTGAGCAGGAGTGGAATAAAAACACACAAAAGGAGGGGTAATTCCCATTCTCATTAAGGCATTCCTTTTGTCTCTGTATCTTGATGTATGTGTGCTTAATGACTGTCATCTCCCCGATCCTCCCGAGGGTATTCATGTTTGTCTGCTTTTATAAGACATGAGTCATTGAGTTTGGGCATCTTTGTCACATAAAAGCATCTGCAAAGACCTGAGTATAAACACTAGGGTTTTGTTCTGCTGGTTAAAATCATACTCTGCAAACACTGCGCTGGCTAAAATTGCTTGTAATATCTTTGTGAAAAGGGGAAAGACCAGACTTGGAATGTAAATATGTACGAATATTTGTTAACAGCTGAAGCTCTGGAGCAACTTTTTAACTTGATACAGGAGTTTTTGGTGTAGTGTTGTAGGTGTCTGATTGCTACAGCGCTGCAGCCTGGTTCCTTGTTAACAGCAGGGTTTGTGTGAGCTGAGTGTTGCTGAAAAGCCCGTCCCACTCTGCATGTGAACAGTTCACAGCAGAAATATGGGTCCATCTGTTTTTTATCGACTTCTTTCCACACTGGCACTTCATCATGGCATTGAGGATGGGCTCTGAGACAGCAGCTATTCTAGATTAGAGTACACATGCCAAGTGTCTCCCCACGTTGTCCTTCTGAAGAGTTGAAGGGCTTTGCATGAGCCTGTTATTGCTTAAATGCATGTGCTGTCAGAACAATTTTCAGAACAGTATGGTTTCTGATCTTTTGTAAATGTAGAACAAATGGTACAGTTTTATTTCGTATTTTTCTTAAGCTAATTGAAAGCATAATTTAGTCCTTTATGCAGAGTATCAGAAATAAAATGGTCATTAAGTCCCTTAAAATAGTGACACTGCACTCAGTCCGGGAGGGCTTACTGATACATACTCTGCTGCTCCTCCTTTCTCAAGATCACAAACAATGCAAACACTCTTGCTCCAAAAATAGACTTAATCAATACCACTTGTATTTAGATTTTTATTGCATTTATGATTGTCTTTCAACTTTTCTTAATAAAACCAGCTACCTGTAGTTCACTAATTCTGTTCTTGGTGCTACTGGCAGAAAGGCAGTTTAAAATGTGTTCTGTTAGTGCAGAATGGATTTTCAATATGCACCTAAATTTCAGTCTGACCCATCCACTCTCTTATGCTAAGAACACTGAGACTCATGTCCCACATCTATTCAGGGATTGTCAGTGGTACCAAAAAACTTGCATTCTGGTCAGTGTGAAAAGAGGTGAATCTTCCCTGCAATGCTCCAGAGAGATACTCGGGATGCTTTGTTGAGGCAGTTGTAGCATTTAGTACTGATGGGACCCTTTGCCTTTCCAGACCCATTGCAGCAGGATGTGACTGAATATTTCTTAGCCTAGACCAGTAAAAGTGTTTGTGTTTGTACAAGATGTTACTTCCCTCAGTTCAGCTGGGCTGTTGAACATTTTCAGAAACCAGGAAACAGCTGCTGCTTACCTTTTTCTCAATCACTTTGTAATTTTTGACCTGTTACTTTGATTTTGTTTCAGCCTTGTTTTACCCAAGTGTGACTCGAACTTGTCACTGGTGCCTGCAGTACATGGAGCAAGAAAGGAAAAGCAGGAGGGAGAAAGGGACAGGAAAGAAGCTGGCAGTGTGGTCAAAGCCAGATGGCATAAGAGTATGTTTGGGGAAAGATATATGGCTTCTGAGAATATTTTATACCCTTGTTATTTAATTTTTTTTTAATGACATAAGACTCTGTGGTTAATATTGCTTCATCACCAATGTGTAACAGCTAAAATGTGTTTTTCCTAGTGCTGCAGAAAGCTGTGTCCCAACTAAAGTGTGAAGCAACATGTCAGAAAAGCAAAGTGACATACTGAATCCTGAGCAAGACTTTTCATTTTTTGCTGAAGATTAATGAAATCTGAAAAACAGAGAAAGCTGTTTTGGTTTAATATATCTTGTTTTAATGCAAGACTGGTAAAGGGCAATATGAGTGTGCTGTGAAGTGGACATACAGAACGGGTAATTTAATTTTGTTGCTGTTGTAATCTGCTGGGCATTTTTCCAAAACAAGAGTAGGCAGTAACTGGCATATTTCATTACAACTGCCCAGATGACTAAGAGGAGAGATTAAGCCTTTAATTACAAGATGGAGCATCCTGAGCCAGCATTACAGCTTGTGACTGAAGCCACAGTCAATCCTAGAAAAATCTAGAGGGTCTCAAATAGATGACCTCTATGTACTTGCTAAAGACTTAACATCTTGCCTATTTACATATTTATTTTATTGGAGTTATACAAATGTATGTATAAGAGGATTAATATTTTCCATGAATTGGAAATATTCTCATGCATCTGGTCTCCTAGCCATGTGGCACTGAGGCAAACTGGCAGCCAGTTCTCCTCTGTGTTTGCCTATCAGCAACATATTTTTTACAAGGTGCTACCCTGTGTGGATAGAACCTTTAAATATCATATTTAAACACCTTGTCTCCTTTTTGACTTTTCCCTTCAAATTAGCAAGGCTGGTTGTTGTCAGCAGTGGTGAATGGTTAACATTCTTGCTGATTTTACTTGCCATCAGACTGTCAAGTTAGGAGATGGCATGCAATACTCATGTAAAAGTGGCATAAAAGTGGCAGAGAAAAGACTTTTGGTATTTTTCCCCTTGTAAAATAGGTAAAAAGCTGAATGGATAGATCTCAAGTACCAAAAAGGACTGTCTTTTGACAATATTTCATTAAACCAGCCTGTAAGAAGGAGCTGATTGCTCTTTTACCCAAAACATTTATAAGGAATAATGATCTCTCATTTAAATACTTTGGGTTTTCAGGGAGCTCCTTCAATTCCATATGTCTGTAATGGGAGTTGGAAGGGCTCAACTTACTGCAGGAAAAGAGCCTGAAAATGATGCCTTTATGCACAAGACTTAGGTGATTAAATCTGAGACCTTTTCAGCAAATTATGCTGGAGTATTAGAGGAGAAGAGTGAAAAAATGTATAATGCTAGTTCATATATGTAGGTTGAAGGTGTGGAATAGTAGACAGAGCAGAGTGAAAAAAATTATAGTGCTAGTTCAAATAGATGGATTGAAAGTATGGCACAGAAAGCTGCATTGTGCCAGTGTTAGATGGTTTGGCAGAGAGGAGCATTCCTTGACATAATGCAGGGCTATTGCAGGCAGTACCTGGCTGTGAAAAACAATAATTCACTCTCAGATGCACAAAGTTGCAGGATGTGAGTGATTTTGTTACTCAGATTCCTTAAGGCCTGGAGCAGCACCCAACTTTATTAAAGCTCTGGTGCTGTGGGTGTTTCTGTTCTCCGGCACCGGGAGCAGGATGCATTAAAAGGGGCAGTTGAAAAAAACCATGAAGTTGGAATTTTTTAAATACACACTGAGTCTGCTTTCCTCACAATGTGTCTGACTCTGGCTGGCATGAGGTGGCCTCTTCCTGACAGAGGTCTCCAAGAAGAAAGCAACTGTGCAGTTTTTTTAGACATTACAGTGTGTTTGTCTGAGACAGCGAGAACTAAGTGGTTGCAGACATGTCAGCTGTAGTTGAATGACTGAAATATGGTGACCATCAGGAGAGACCTAAAAAGGAGCACAAAATTCACCTTTAATGGGATTATGGTGAGAAACGGTGTCCTGTGAGCACGCAGTTTTGATATTGTTACTCAGAAATCCTCTGGATGACAAAAAGCATTATGAAGAAGCTGTAATTTTACATGGGATAAGTGCACTTTCTCTCTTGAAATACAGCATATATAGGCAATGGCCTAGTGAGTTGATACTCTTCAGCATTTCACTTCAGGCAACAGTGCTGTTACATCAGTGGGATTTTTCTGCAACTTAATTGTCACTTAATAAGAGGAGAGAATATTTTCAAAAGTGAAAATATCCCTGCTAGCTTCTTTGAAAAGGAGTTGTACTTTTGAGAGCTCTGAAGTTAGCATGAGAGAAGTCAGTAAACTAGCAAACATTTTGATATGTAAAGGTCAAGGATAACTATTAGATAGAGTGGCTGGCAGAGAAAATCTAGGCATTTAGCAGTGGATTCATGCCACAGCGAGTTATGATCAGGCAGTTAAATAGCAAGGTTATGTGCATCATCCACGTGGCTCTGCTGTGCTATTAACCATTCCTCCTAGTGTCCTCTGCAACAATGTTTTTGAAAGTTTGTATATAATTGCATATATGTCCTGAGGCCCAGACTTCTTGTTCTTGTGTTACTGGCGTTAGCAAGTATATCAAGAGCTACAGGATAAGGGCATACTGCTTTAGCGTAAGAAATTCAAAGACTACATTAAAGTAGTTCTTTCCCTTATTTCTTCTTATGTATTCTGCTTTTCATCCTTTGAACATAACAGGAATTTATTTTCTTTTCCCCAATAGTAGAGTGCATTGTGAGCACTGTATATGTCCCTCAGCTATGACTGAAAAATAAAGGAGAGAAACAGCTGCGGCTATTCCGTAGCCAGAGGCAGCAATCACTGCATGCTGGGTTGCCTGCTTGGCAGGCTCTACAGCTCTCTGCTCAGTAGCTAGTACAATTACCTCAGTTTATTTATGGTTATGGGGGGACATAAAAAGTAAATTTGGGGGAAATTTCCATTTTCATGGTATATCTGGAAGCCTCAGTCATTGCACAAACTCACCAACCTTACCTTTGTTGAGCAGAAGCTGAAAAACCATCCAACAATCCATTCTAACCCAGCTATAAACATCTTTCTTGGGTGTGCTTCTGTTGTGACTTCACATCAGTGTTTTCAGTGATCAGCCCCATTGAAAAAAAAAGGTAGACAGGAGGTAAAAGGTGGAGGATACATCTGCACTAGTGTTTGAGTTTGGTTTAGGAATCTTGTTTTGATGAAAATCTCCCCTGCTGTCTGCACTTCTTATGCTTTCATTCACAGCAGTCCTTGTGCCTGTGAACTGGTCTGGTTTTGGATAAAACTATAACAGAAGGTGCAGCTCTTGATACCCTTGCTAAAGTATGCAAATTTCTCTTATTCAATCTGTGGGAGACTAAAGCAAAGCTTGTCCCACGTAATTTGCCCTGAACCATACAGGATGTGGTTGCTGGATCTTTAGCAATATTGTCATATAAAACTACTCCAATTGGGCTACACTACTTGCTTAATAGATGTAGCCTGGAACTACTGAGTTTTGTAGAGCAACTCCTTCCATAGAGTTCAGTTCAAGCCTTCATGCATCTCTACTCCCATGTAGAAGACTCCATATTCAAAACCTCTCTCGATGGAAGTGATGATGGGGATTTTCTCATCAGCCCCTGAGTACTCACAGCACGGCAGGGTGAGATGACTTCAGACACTATCAGATTCCCAGCTGCCCAGGGAAGAATGCCTCCTTTATCCTACAGTAACTCTGGTCCTTTGAAGATGCATGATCCATATGAACTCCACTTTCATTTAATTTCCTCAGTGCTGTAATGAAATGCCACCACCAGGACACCGGATCTGTTGAGGAATAGAAGAACAATTGTGACTGCTTCATTTTACAAGCTGTTAATTAAAAATTGCTGAATACAGCACAGGACACAAATACTTCCTGAGTAGCAATGTTTATTATTATTACTCTCTGGATGAAACAGGGCAGATTATTGTATTTATATAGCTGTTAAATGATTAACAAAACACACTTTGTATGGAGGCTGTGAAAGTTCAGAAGATGCTCCGCAGCAGCTGAACAAAAGAGTGGAGTTGCAGCTTATTCCCACCATGTGGGCTGGGTAGTAACCAGTCCAGTTCACTCTTGCCAGGACAACTGGGTGGGCCTGTTTTCTTTCATGCTGTACAAGAAAACTGTCTGTGGTAGACAAACAATGGCAATGTTTTCAGTATTACATTACCATAATTGAAAATACGACTGAATTGCTAGAAAGCTGCCAAATCAAATGTTCCAAATAACCATGGTGCCATTTGTCTGACAGATAATGTTTGATTTTCTGAAGAACCATACAGCATGCAGAATTAGGCGAGAGGAAATACACTGCGTGGTTATTAATTCTTTAATACTTGAAACTACTTAGCAAAGAACATGTAGATCAAAGCTTTTGCATGAGAAGATTGAGCTTCCGAGACAGGAGATAGTGGGAGCAGTCTGGAGCAATTTACAGAATCCTAGAGGATAAAAAAAAGAACTGATTACATTTCCATTAGTTTTAAAATCTCCTTTGTGTTCAGTTTAGACATTTTCATGGCACTTGAATTCCAGGTTAAATGTAACCTGTTAAGCACTTGATCCATTTTCTCAAATTGACAGGCACTAGCTTTCTATTTCTAATAAATATGCTTGGAATTTTGGTAACCATCCTTCAAGAAGAAAGCTAAGATGCTTGTAGATTTCTGATTGTTACCTTACATTATGAAAAAAAGGGGTGGGTTGCAATAATCCATTCTTCATTGAAACCACCCCAAAAGACGTATTTCAGACAGGTCAGATTTTCATGACCTCAATTGCTATTACTCATAGAATAGAAAAAGGAGGGATAATCCTTTTTTTCTTGTTGTGATGTGCATTGAATGATCTGATTCATATTTAAAGCCCCAGTCTACCATAAGTACGTTGTCTATTGATTTCATTGGAAACAGAAATAGTATTTTAGACCCAAAAATCCTGTAAATCCAAAATCTGACCATCCTGAAGTCAATGACAATTATACCAGAGATCCTGTAAGTGGCAAAATTTGACCTCAAGCACCTCTGGATAGATATGGGAGCTTTGGAAAAATGATTTGTATCACTACTCCAGTTCAATTACATTAAAAAGAAAAGAAAACATTAAGGGTTATTTTCCTCTATTGTTAGCTTTTTAGCATGTAATGTACTCAGTAATTTGATAGTATTAAATCTTCTGAGAATTTATGCTACTGTATATTGAAGTTTAGTGCTACTAAAAAGGATCAGTTAAGCAAAATACTGGTTTTCATTGAAAACCCGTCATATTCCATTAGAAGGAGTTTCTCCTTGTATAAGTTATTGAAGAACCTGAATTTCATCTCAGGAATCTCTAAATTAGTTGAAGCAAATTAAGACCCTTGCAAATCCTATATTTGTATGGAAAAAAATGATACACTGCATTCTTTATATTTCACTGACATATAATTGTGTTTATTTCTGTAATTAGCACAAGGGTGAAAAATAGCACAAATTAAGACAGCAAACAGTCCAGTTTACAGAACTGTGTCTTTCAGTCACTGGTAGGGGAGTGCTGAGCACTGGCTTAGTTTAATACACAAGCCAAGGAGTAAATCATCAGAACATAAAAGTAGGCTTTAGGAGATGTTAATGCTACTTATGTTAATAACCCTCCATGTGACACAAGAAAGTATATAAATGGTTCTTTCACTATTGCTGTTTTTACCCTTTTGGTGCTAACTGACAAAGCTTCAATTAAGAAAAGGTCACCAAAAGGTTAAATTCTTAGTGGAATTTTTTTTTCAGCTCTTTAAATAAAAAAACATTTTTGTATCTTCCTTCTTCTGTCCTTTCCACTCCTTTCCTGACTCCTTTTTAATGGATATGAGTAGTACTGGGGAGGATTTCCAGGATGTTTGGGAGCCACTGTGGCTCCACTGACTTCAGTAGACATATGTTGATTTTGACCAAACACCTGATATTTTATTTTACTGTTCTTTTCTTCCAAAGAGATGCCTGACTCTTGACTGCTTGGTTGGTTTGGTTTTGGAGTTTTTTTTGTCTAACAAAAAGGCGTTTAACATTGCTAGATACCAACTGGATGTTTTAAAACTGTGGGAGTAAATAAAAATTAACAGAAAGTATAACATGCTGTAACATATATATCTCTATCTTCTACTGCTAATTAAAAGTTGAAAGTCAGATATTTACATATTTGTGTGTGAATAGTGCAAGTCTTTGTAATTGGAGGTTGTCAAAAGAGGAGACTCTTAACAGCTATCTTTTAATTTACAAGATGATTTGTTTGTTAACTGGTTCATGGCTGCCACAATTTCAGGTGCACCTGAGTGTGTGGGCACCCAACATGCTGCTCTGTGTTTTAGCTGTGTGCCTCTCCCCTGGGGGCACCATCACACTGGAGACTGTTGTGTCAGGCATGAAGTACTGCAGGGTATGTAAAATACACAACAGCACACAGCAACTTGGCTCTTGGCGTGCATCACAGCCCACTGAACTCACCTAAGGCATGGTGTGAAGCACCTCGGAAAGGCTCAATCATTTTTACAAACCCAAGTATACTTACGTGCTCAGTTCATTTGTGCTGAAGTATCGAACTCTTTTATGAAAAAGCAAATGTGTAAAACTCAAAATGAAGGGGTTTGGGTGCAGTAGGCTGGATTGCACCTTGAGGCATTGTGTGAGTCAGAGCAGAAAAAAAATATGGCTGGTAGTGGCAGTATATTGAACTTTTCATAGGTGTGATTTATGCTTCTCTCTGCTTTCCAGACATTTTTGTTGGGCTGAGGGTGAGAGAAAACAATTTATCCCATGCCTTTAAAAAACAAATCACATTAAGTTAAAATCTACTAAATTTTCTTCCCTCATTCCTTCTTTTTTGACCTTGAATTCAGTGTAATGGTAGCATGTTAGCAACAGCACAGACAGCCTTGAAAACAAAGAGAAAATCCTCAGGTTGTGCCAGGAGCTAGAACAGATGAAGTACTACTTAACAGGGCCTATGTTCTCTTGAATTTTGGACATGTTTTGTCATTTTTCTTCAGACTTTGTTAGTGTAATATTATGGTTTGCATACATCTACTTCATGGCAGAGCATTTGCCACTGATGTAATTTTGTCTGTGCATGTGAAGTGTTGTGCAGTCAGTACTCCTGTTGGCACCAAGCTTGGACCTCTTAGATATGAATTACAGCAAGGCTCGATGTTCAAAATGCTATATATTTTGTCAGAAAATACTTTTGCATTGAAAGGAAAGTGTTGTTTTATTAAAACACACAGCCAGTTCACCTAATCTCTGTCAAGTCTAGTGTTAGACAAAGAATGTCCCTCTCCAGGGTATGTAATTCCTTCCTGATGCAGACACTTATGTGAGAAGCTAGAAGTATAGATTCAAGTCCCTGGTTGAATCAGGCAAAGTAACAATTTGAGCTTGTACTTTTCTAGATCCTAAGTGATGCTTTGTTTAGGGTTTTTGTTTTGTTTGTTTTTGGTTTTATTTTGGTTTTTGGTTTGGGTTTTATTTTGGGTTTTGTTGGTTTGAGTGTTTTTCATTTTTGCCAGCTACAATTTTAAGTGCAAATTCCTTACCCCAGTGTGGAAGAGAAAAATGTTTGCAATTTTCTTAACAGGAAAAAAAAATCCCTTCCCTTTATGATAGATTGCAAGGAACTCTTTATTTATGTGATGTGTAATTAGCACAAGTGTGAAAAATAGCACAGATTAAGACAGCAAACAATCCAGTTTATTGGATTCTGTGGTATGTGCTGGTGTGGAACCCCATCTGACTGGCAAGCCCTGAAATGTGAGAAACAAAGTCTCCAAACATTCCCTATTGCCAGAAGGGAGGCTTTGCATTAGCGCAGAGGTTTTGGGAGCTTCTATATCCACGTTGTTGTAAAGATGAAGGAGTGTGGGAACAGAGTGTAAGCTGCTCTCTGCATTGTCTCCACTCATGGGGAGTGGAGTTGGTGATTTGGGACAGAGGGTGGTTCTTATGCTGTCTGGAAGACAAGGACATAGGTTCCTCCTGGCCATTGGCGAGCTCTTGGGTGGGTGGGGAAGGCGCTTGGGTCTTGCGTAGAACTCTTACTGTCTTTGGTTAGCGACAGAAGGAAGTCTTTGCTTTGTCCTACTCCATCTTTCTCTCCATCCCCCACATAAGAGCTGTGCAAAATGGCCCCTTAAAAATACACTTCAGATACATGTCTGTATGTTTAGGCACACACACACTCATGAGTGAGTGCATGTGGGTGTTCCTTGGGTTGCTCTGGGGACGCACAGGTGGTCAGCAGGTGGAAAGCACTAGCACACAGCAAATGACCCGATTAGTTTTCCCCTGTTAGTCCAAACAATGCCAGCCCTGTGAGTTATTTCTGGAATGTGTTATAGCAGAGCCATGTTCAGCAGACTAGCTTTGTTGCTAAGGAATAGCGGCAACCACGGGGAAAAAAACAAGCTGATTTCTAAGCTTTTAGAAACAATGTCTAGAGGGATTTCCCTCTGGACTTAAAGTATATTCATCTTTCTACCTCTTGTCAGAATTACAGTGTATTCCTGTTCAGGTATCATAGTTTGGCTGGGGCCTTATTTGTAAACACAGACAAATGTGTCTTCTATGAGTATTAGGGGTCTTTTTATTTCAGGAAAGCAATTTGGCCACTTCAAATAAATTCTTTACAACTTGTGATTTCAGCACTTGGGAATAGCTCTGGCTTGACAACCACAGGGCTTTTGTTCTACTAGACAGCTTTTCCTTAGGAAAGGGAGAAAGATGTTTTTTTCTGATGTGTGATGAGCAGATCAGCACTTGGTCCACAGAGAAGGAAACCTAAGAAGTATGGCAGCAGTGTAGAATTCTTCACATCTATGTATGTCATGGGCAGAGAAATTCTGTGGCACTCTTAATAACTCAATAGAATTAATTTGAGTGGTGGTTGTAGAGAAGAACATGAGTTTTTCTGCTATTACTAATGAATGATAATATCTGTTTAGTTGCACAAATAGGTGCACATTGGTGCTAAAGCCCTTTTTCTGTAGCTGCTGTAGGTGATCTGTGGTCATTCTACATGAACCTCTTAACTGTAAATTTCTTAGCTGCTGTTGAGTAAATTGAATTGGAGATTGCATCTTTCTTGAAAGAGCAGCGAGAAATAAACATACAAGTAAAGAAGAAAATTGAGAAGGAGAAAAGTAAATCTGTGTATCTATCTCATCAATTGTAAGCATTACCGCTATGCTGATATCTGGATTAAAGCATCTACAAGAGCCAGGTACAATTTACTCCTGTTATAGAAGCAGGACAGGTACTTTTCCATGTGTACTCATGGCTAATGGTCAGAAAACTGGATAAGTATGATATTAATACATAAATAGGGTCATAAATAGGAATTGTTACTCATCATAGCTACCTGTTTACCCTTCAGATATGTGCTACAAAATTAAAGTTTTTTCACCAAAGAATTAAATAATAGGAAACTTGCTCAAGAAACTGTTTCCTGCTTCAAGAGATAAATTCTCTGTAGGTAAAACATTTTTGTACCTCTAAAATGATAAAGCTGAATGTAGATTGTGTAAGTTTTATTTTCTTGAGTATTACTGTCAAGTAAATCCATAAAGATTATTAAAAACTGATTTCCTCTCGGCCCTTTCATTTGTAAGGAAACGAATGTGCCAGTCTCAGCAAACAGATGTCCACATCATAACAATCATCATCACAGTTGGCTTGAAACCTTGCCTGTCTCATAAATGCATCTAAGGACTGAAGAGACAAAGAATTTTACACCTCTTGGCCTCTCTAGGTCAGGCCTGAGAGAACAGCAAAGGAGAGTAAAGAAATCTGTTTGTTACTTGGATATTATGTTTTATGGGTTTTGAAATCCCATGATTCCTGTTGCTGTCCTTTAGGCATATCTTATTATTAAGAGACTTATAACTAAAAATATGTAGACAATATTGTGTGAGTGCTGCTTTATTCACACCCCGCTGAACCTGGGAGGGGGCTGCATTAAGGATTTAATGCAAAAAGAGTGGGAGAAGGAATTGAGTTTTATCCCTAGTCCTGGCACAAGCACTCGGATCACTGTGAAGGAGGGAACAGGGAGTTGATCTGAGTGCTGTGGGGCAATTTTGGGAAGCTTTGTGCAAATTCTTTTACTGACTCCTGTAGAAGTGTAAATCAGACTCATTGGATATGCCTGGGATCTGGCTGTATGATTTTCATATTCAAAGATTGCATGAAAATGGGATTTTCTCAATCCTGGCTTTTTGTCCTTTTTCTGCATAACAACAACTCTCAAGACCCAAGAGTAGAGTTACAGACAAAATAAGGTGTTTAGACCAATATTTAAATTGAGGAACAACTTCAGATTTGCTGTGGGTGCTGTATCTTATCAGCCACCAGCATATGCAAGACGTAAGAGCAGGATGCTTTGGGAGTGTCTTTGTTCCTGAGTGGCTTTGTGGATTTACTAAAGCCTGAGATGCCTGCCAGTCAGGGTTGGTAAGTAGTGTCTCACTGCAGATGAGTGGGAAGATTACTGAAACACTGAAGTCCAGAGATTATGGTGCTGTTTGGTGCCTATGCAAAGAGCAAAGAGGCTGTATGTATCTCAAAGGGCTTTTAATAATCTCAAATTGGGATTTTTGGGAAAAAGAGTGGGAGATTTTAGACTACTGCATTATAGGATAAAGTCCTGTAATCCCAAACTACCACAAACTGCTGCCTGTAGTTTTTATCAGGAGTTCATGGCACCACAAATGAAGTCTGCTGTGGCACTGGGAAGGGATGGATCATTCCTTATAGTCCTAAAAGTACTGTGAGTCTGACCTGTATGAGGAATCTTGCCATATGTGGTGTGCTGTGCATGGCATGTGTGTCTTCTGCTTCTTGTGATGCGACCTCTCTTGTGTGCAGGATGGTGGGGGTAGGGAGAGGTGTCTGGAAAATATCTGTCTGTCAAAAGGACTGCATTCTGCCTGCCTATAGAGAAATTATAATGCTGAATTTCTTACATTGTCAATTTCCATGGCAACGAAAAATAATCTCATAAATGTGGGATTATTGCTTTAGGATCAAAGAGGGGAGAACCTGGGCTGTGAAAGTACACCCCTTTATTTAACTATCTTAGCAGCAGAAGGAGTAAGAAAACAACTCTTGAGATTTGAGCATACTTTGCTTTTACTTCTTGATCACCTAAAAACCCATGCCTTAAATATTAAGCAACTAAAAGCAAAAAATGTTCATCTCTCTTACTCTATTACTTTGTCAGCATAGTTCATTGCTTCTGAGTGCTCAGCAGATGATGAAATAATTACAGTGGAGCAATAAAGTATATTTAAAAGAAATCCCTTCCTTTCAGCAGTGCCTTCACTGCAACTGGCTGGAAGGTTAGACCCCAAAAAAGAACACAATACTATCCACATTGTTGTAGGTAACTCATCCCAAAGAGCTCTTAATGGGGACTCCAGTGGAAATATTTCTTCTGAGCAGGCTGGTAGGAGGGCAGCAAAAACATTCATGGGCTTGCTGAAGAATTCTAGATGGAGTCCACTGCAGTTTTCACCATGAGAGGATTGCTGCAAGCATCTCAGTGTCCTCTGCTTCTTTTCATCACGTGCCATTTTGAAGCGGTTTGTCTCTCACATACCTACTTGCATATTGAGCAGCTACAGAGGAAATGTAGGTTTATAGAAAGGGGCTCATCAGCTGCCATTTTTTCTCAAAGAAAAGCTGCAATTTAACATTAACCTAGCAATTAAGCAAAAATTTACGCTAACATGCTGCTTTCTTGCATAAAAATCCCTCTCAGCAGCTCTGAAAATTATCTACGAGAAAGGTAATAGAATAATTCCCAGCATCTTTGATTTGGAAAAGCCATTTTCTGGCATGATTGATATTTCCTTTGTGTTAGCATGGGAGGTCATAGAAAGAGGAGTAATCTCTGTAATGGGTGTACTCCACGCTGGTGCCTGGGGTCCATGATACATTTGTCAGGCTTTAATTAAAGCTCTGGAGCTGAATTTCCACAGTAATTAACTTTTATTTTCAGTTACACTACGTCTCTCATTTTTGACACTGACACTTTAGAGATAGGGGCAGCAACTGGCGCGAAAAAGAAAGAATGTGAAAATGAGGAATAATTTAAGAAATGGCATTGTATTTGCCATGACTTCTGACAGTAGACAAAATCACATTTTCCTTCAAAGCTGTTTTGTTGTTAGCTACCTAATATTTATTCTCTTCTGAGTAAACACATATCCTTGGTTACTCTTCCTTATGCAAGGTTTGGTAGTAAAAAACCAACTTTTGTTCAGTGGTATCCTACATTGCTGTTAAAACAGGTCTTTCTCGTTATGTCTCTCAGAAATATCTTGTTATTTTTCAGCAAATCTTGAATTTAAGCATGAATGTGTGCTAGAGAGGCTATTCAACCATTATTTCTGTAACTTTTAGTTCAGTTCTCTGTTGGATTTTTAAGAGTAAATACCATAAGAGTCTACATTCTATTGTCAGTGTTGGGTTTGGATTGCAGGAATCTTTGTCTGCCTGAACACAGACACTGCTTTTATTAATAGAAGTTAGGCACTTGTATCTTTCTCTTCCACTTTTAATTCATGTAGTTTTCACACATACTGTGAAGTACTGTTTAGTAGGAGTACAAATAGTGAAATCACAGTGTCATTGTCATTTGGCTTGGCCTTAACAGAACAGCCTTTCCAGGAACAGAGAAAGGCAGACCTGGAATCCAGTCCCCTTCTGTCTGAACTGCTGTATCAATTACCCTTTGACAGACACACTGAGCTTCATTTTATAAATTAAGGGTTCTTGGTTTCTTTATACTACAGTGGTCTAAAATCTTTGCTATTTATTTACTGTCTTCTGATTTCCATTTTGAATGTGTTTGCAACTGGCTGTCACCCTGTCCTCACATGTGCCAGTGTACATGTTCCCGTGCTCCTAGGTGGGATAGGTGAAAGCCTTCTTACAGGATCCTGTAATTGAATTAAGAACTCAGAAAATATTTATTTTCCAGGTGTCTGAATGTTGCCTTGTCTCATCCTAAAGAATAATCTTCCAGAGAGAAGGTGACTGCTTTCTAGGTTTACTTTGCTTAGGCCTGTTGGTGTAAACTAACTTTGGAATTTGCTTTCTGGAATTTGAAGCAGCTTCTTCTTTCCCAAATACTTGAGAGGTGTCCCCTGTTTCTAAACTGCAGATCTGGTCTTGCTGCTTTGAAACAGGTGGTGGAATGGAATGGAATACTACCGGTAAAGAAACAGCTAAGAATAGTTATCTCTTCTGAAATAAAGCACTAGAGATAATTAAGCAGAACAGTGCAGTAAATCAGTAGCACTTAAGGGCATGGCAAAGGCCATGAAAAAGAAAGGTAATAAATTGTATGGTGAGAGATGCTAATTGATCATTGTTTGCAATTTCAAGCTGTGTCTCCAGAATTCATTTTAATATTTCTTGTGGACTGAAAATCAAGTGCAGAGCTGAACTGATTGTGATCAAATAGAAGAACTGATGCTGCAGAGACACATGGGCTGTTCAGGCACCAAATGCCTGTGAAATGATTCTGACTGGCAATATGTTTCCAAATGTTTTGCCTATTTTATAATGTTCTGGCTCTACTCACCCCACTTGTATTACAAAACTGTTCCATAACAAATGTATCTGGGTGCTGTGAAATCCTGTATGATATTTTCTCTAAACTTTCTCTTTTTTAATTTGTCTTGATTCTTCCTTGATTCCACCATCTCAATAGTTCATGTGTCCATAAATTGTTTATCCACTGTCTGTTAAAATTGATCTTTATAGATAATTTTGCCAGGTCTTTGATCAGCTTTTTCCCTCAATGTACTTCAGTGGTAGCATCTGTTTAGCAGTGCTGTGTCAAGGACTGAGTGGCATTATTTTACATGCCAGACATGTTGCAGGCAGGAATCTCATCTATGTGTTCCACTGCAGCACCCACTTGGAAGCGAAACTTGGGCTTTGTTTGATTTCTAACCCTGCTCAAGTTCCCAGATCTGATTTTGCACTAACCTGTGGTTAGTAACCTGTCCTATTTTAATACAGAACCTTGTCCCAACTTTGTCAAGATTAAAAAGGAGCTTATGTAAATGTCTTACAGGAGATTCCCAAAGATGGGCCTTGTGGTATTCACATGCCCTCTGAACAGAGAGAGATTTAGCTTTCCCAGGCTTTCTCCTAGGAGAAGCTGTGAGAGAAGGAGAGAAAAGAGAATCAAAACAATTCTTATCTCGCTGTTTGTGCCCATGTGGAATGTGTTCTGGAGATTGTTTACCCAAGGTGATTGCTTGATTGGAATTTGGTGATGGTTGTTTAGATTCATTGACCAATTGGATTCATGTGTGTGTCGGGACTCTCAGGAGAGAGTCACAGGTTTTCTAGTTACTAGTTACTGATAGTTCTTGTTAGTGTAATATAGTGTAATATAGTATAATTAAGTAATTAATTAGCCTTCTGAAATCATTGGAGTTCTGTGCATCATTTTTCCTGAATTGAAGATCCCAGCACCAATAGGGCCTTGCCTCAAATCTGCCATTAAACAGAGTAATATTTGCTCCAGACTCCTGGAGGAAATATTTGGAGTCTTGAAAAGCACAAATTAATGTGCAGGGGTCCTGCACTGGTAGAGAGGAATAGCCACTGATGAGATCACAACTCTATATATTTGCAGCATTGTTTCGAAACTTGTGTGTGATATATTGTGTTTTATATTATTACTATTGATATTTTTTTGAGTACATTTACAAAGTTTCCTTCTTCGTTTGCAGAGCATTTTATGCTATAAATGTGTAATGCAGTTCTTCCAGGATCTATCTGTTTTGCACATAGAGCTATTACTTAATGTTTTACAGAGAAATATCTTTCCAGGAGTAGGGTTTCCTGCCTATTCATTGTTCTTTGATGGAGTTTTGCAGACCAGTCAGAGTTCACTTTGATTTGACTTCCCAATGAATGGGAAGCCCTGCAGCTACCTTAGCTGTGCTTGATCCAATAAGCTCTCTCAGGAGGCTGGATTTATTCCCTAGAGCATAGTGCCACACTGTGTGGCTTTTGCCTTCAGCCAGCTCACACTGTCAGTAAAATATGTCTGTGCTAATCTGCAAAAGGCCGTGTAGCTGTAACACTGATGTGTAGAGTGAATGTGTCTCTTGGCTCCTTGGGGAGTTACTTCTTTATATGTAGATGGTATCTAGGAGCAACAGTTGTAGCCATTCCCAAACCTTTAGGATGTTTGAAACCCTGCCCTTCGTGTGGAGAAACAGACTGAATGTGCATTCAGATGCTTTTATGGCATGTATTAAAGGTGAAAGCACACTGTGACATTGACTGGAATCATCCGATCACACAGAGAGGCTTTCAAGGCACCTGCTAATCATTTACAGCATCTGTGGTCTTTCCTGACTCTTGCTATAGCCAAAATATTCTTGACACAAGGTAGCTCAGCTGCTTTGCATCCCTGTGCTTAATATCTCTGATAAAATGAGCATAAATTTGGAACAGGATTTAATATTGATCACAAATCTTAGGCTGTTAATGTTGGTACACAGATGTCTCAGACAAGAAATAGAGACAGGAAATAACTACCTGAGCTTTAAATCTATGTATGCAATTTTATTCTTTTCACCTAAATTGTAAATTAACAGGCTACAATCAATCTGTGCATCTTAGTCTGGCTATAGCTGTTTTGTCTCAAAGAAATTGTTTGGTGTTCGTGGCCAGAGAGAGAGACAGAGAAACTCATCATTCCATTTAGTGGAGATTTTGGGGCATTCTCATTATGGAAAGGAGACTTAGGTTTTGTGTCTTATTTATACAAAATGGGAAAACAGCTCTAGGAGGGCAGGGAAGGAAGCCTTATGTTAGAGTACTCAGCAGAATGATGGCTAAAGTACTTATCTAGGCTGTGGATAACTAGCTTAACCAGAAAACTGAAAGGAGCCATATTTTTCTGAGAAAAGAGTTGAAAGGCAATTTTTTCCATCCAAGAAGATTGGTCAAATATCTAAAACCTCAATCAAAGAAAAAAAATTGGGGTGTGAAAAATATCTAACTCATCTCACTGAATAGCACTTTCAGTTGTACACACCATCAGAAAGTGTCAACACCCTGTGTCACTCCTCAGCTTAATATTTCTACAGTTGATAAGTCAGAGGTTGGGGCAACACTGCATCAACTCTACTATTGCTTCATATTCTAGGCCTGTGAGCTGAGGCAGTAAAAAAAAACAAGCCAAAACTTTAACTCCTGTGTAAGCAACGATCCTCCAAAATGCAAGAGTAGGTGAAACTGGAGTAAGAAATCACATTACTCCTTGAATTTGCAGTTTGTGGCTCCTGAAGTTCCAAAATGTAAATAGAATGAACTTGCACATATGTTAAACTCACATATACAAATTGTCCTACTGACATCTGTAGTGCTGTTTGCATGGCCAGCCTGCTTTCAGAGCGGATATCAGTAAAAGCATCACAAACCCTGGGTAAGACAAATATGAATATATGGGCCTCATCTGCATTCATAGCACAATGGGAAAGACTTGACAGAGTGATTAAGATTTAAGAAATTGAAGCTTGCACAATTCAGGTGTTGCATGCTAAGTTACTTAGGCATTCCAACATAAAGATATGTCCTGTTTTTTCCTGAATCTGTGATAAGAAGGATTATTCAAAGCTGCAGCTGATTAATGGATAATACAGATGTAGCATATTTTCACTGGAATGCAGAGAGAACTGGTTCATATTAGAGAGGAATGGCACAAGATTTTCTTCCCAAGTGAATAATAAGTATCAACATTGCCCTCAAAATGTCTAATATTGACTTTTTCCAACAAAAGAACATCCAATTCAGTGGACCACTGCTTTTATAACTGTGCCTGGCTTATAGATCCAGGACCACTATGACAAATCCCACTGTTCTTTGGTGTGAGATACACTGTTTTCTCAGGAAAACATTAAATGGTTTATATAAAGTCAATCTCACTCCCAGCCCTAACAAACTACTCCAGAATTGCTCTTTGTTTGCATTGTTCCATGTGCATTTAGCCTTCTGGTGAATAGCAAGTAAAAGTTTTGTTCTGCTGTGTTACAGCATGCTCAGTTGTACTCCTACCTGGTGGGAACAGATGTATCTACTTCTCCTTCTTCAGAAATGCCTTGCAGGGCTTTGAGACTTGAAATGGCCTATTATCTACCAAATAACAGATGTCTTCACAGATTGGCCTCTCAGAGTAAAAACACAGGCACACCACACAAAAGATGATGATTAGCTAGTTGAATAACAATAGGCAAACTCCAATGCAGATGTACAGGAAACAAGGAAAGGATCAGGCAGTTATATTTCTATTTTTCTGAGTTCATTATATACATTCATTTTTACAATGACATCTTAATGTTAAAGCTGCTATTATGCAGCTTTCTGTTTCAAAGCTTCTAACATGATTTTTTAAAATTAAAATAATGTATTAATATTTCTTCCAATTACATGCTAATAAAAGACTTAATTCAGTTTGCATACAATTAATGCATTTGTTGCAAAAGTATTCCATATGTTACTTTAATTAATTTCTTTAAATATATTTCAGTTAAAGGTTTGTATATCTTTCAATATGAAGGAGATTGAAGAATTCTTCAGGAATAAATCCTTCAAATCATAATACACCTCTCTGTATATGGTCCAGCAGAAGCCAGAAAGTTTGCTCACATAAATTGGAGTGAAGCATATGAAGAATCAGACATGTTTATCTACAGAACTTCCCCTTCTTGGGGATGGTTTGATTGGCTCCTTGAAAAGACTTGAGTGCCTGCTGATTTGGTGGGTCAGAGTCTTCCTCAATGCAGAAAAATATAGACAAGGACTCTGTTGACCTTTAAT
This sequence comes from Chloebia gouldiae, assembly GCA_003676055.1. Taxonomy (NCBI): domain Eukaryota; kingdom Metazoa; phylum Chordata; class Aves; order Passeriformes; family Passeridae; genus Chloebia; species Chloebia gouldiae. The sequence continues at coordinate 41,689,029 of QUSF01000003.1, forward strand.
CTGGTAAAGGTTGCCTGATGCATATTTTAGTCTGTAATTTTTTTCATTTCAGTGAGAATGATTTAGTCTCTGAGAGAAAAAGACTAACAAAACAGTGGGATGGACAATCATGTTTGATCTCATTAGAGTACCTTGTATTATTATGTGGGATTTCCATATCACAGATCAGGAATTTGAAACCTATCGGGGAGAGAGGACAATGCAGAACAAAAATGAAGAGGGATATCTGTAGTGGAAGTCAAGGTTAGAACTTTTTCTCATATTAGTGGAAAACGGCCACATTAGACTGCTTTCTGGTCTGAAAAATCCTTATCCATCTATGTTTCTTCAAATTTTGCAGTTCAGCCGTCCTAGGATTTTGTCAGTAGGCAGCATGCTTCAGATGGGGCATGGCAACGAAGGTTGTGGCCATGGCCTAAGTGGTTGCCTTGGGTATTGAAATGATTAAGAAAGGACAGGGCTGGGGTATGGTCCCCATGGAAGGGAGACTAGGAAAGGGACAAAGAGATTATTAGTATGTGTAAATAATGTGGGGAGACAGAGAAGAGAAGGCACAGAGGGGTGCTGAGGAGGAGAGGCTGAGATGTTTAAGAAAGGATGAAACCAATACACAGGAGAAAGAGAGAGAGGTGGGCAGGATTCAGGCAGTAGGGACCAGACTAGCAGTAAGGCAAGGTCAGGCGTTAATCAGCTGAAGGGTTAAAGTCTGGGCTCAGAACAGAAAAGGCTCCAGTTCTCTGGAGGACTGTTTTTATTTTAATTTTTTTTAATTTATGATTTTCTTTTTTTTTTGTTTTTAAATGGTGTAAATTACATTAAAAGCCCTTTTAAGGGTACAAAGCAAAGCTCTCTTAAATATGGAGAGATTTCAGTCAACACTGCTCAGATGAATCAATATTTTATTTTATCATAGTAGTTCATTATGTCACTTCTTCTTCCAATAATTGTACATCATTCAAAGCCAGCTTTGAAGCCAGAGTTATTAATTTCCTGGGGAGCACTTCTGTGGCTCTCATTATTGTGGCATCTGAGTACTTTAAAAGCATTAATGAATTTATCGTCACAATGTGCCGATAAGGTGAAATGACATTGTGCACCGGGGAAAAATATGCACAGAATCATAATGTCAACAAAGGACATTTAATTTAGATGCCTAACTTGAGATGTTCCTATCCTGACTTTCAAGAAACAGCATTGGATCATCCTGTCTTTGTTTTGGAGTTGGCTTCTGCTGAGTCCATCACAGTTGGAATTGCTCCACGCTTCCACAGTTCAGAGCGCAGGTGTTCTTGTGCTCTGCTCCAAGCACACAAAGAAGATGCAATTAATGACTGCCTGCATGAAGTTTGGGTTTTGTGTCTTCCTTGGCATTAGGCACTGAGGCAGAGACAGAATCCAGTTCGCCAGGGCTGCTTTCCACTGCCCTAGGCACAATCACGGTGGTTTTCCAAGCCCTTACCTCAGTCTTGTTGTACTGTCCAATGCCATCAGTGGTGAAGCTGAGATGCAGCAAAAAGCAAGTTCCTTCTTGTTATGACCTTGACTTGCTGAATGTATGTAGTCAGTCCTTGCTCTTACACTGAGTGAGGCTGGATATTAGACTAAAAACCAATGTATGTGAGTTTATTATTTGCATTGTTGCAGTATGTACAGGCTGTAGCCAGTGAAGATTTCTTGCACTGCTGGGATCGATACACCAAAAGAGCTCTCATTCCTTCATATTGATTAATATCTTCTGTAACTCTGTTGTGACAATCTTAGCACACAGGAGTAGGGGCTCCTGAAGCAGAGAGAAGCTGCAGTTTTATTTGAAAATGATCCTTCATTGTGTCCCTGGGTGGCCTCAGAGTGTGTGAGTTGATTTGGAGATAAGGTGGGAACCGTGTCACACAATACACCTATGGCTGGACATCTCCTGTCTTTGTCCTTGCAAAGCTGAACTCACGGCTCAGAAGTGCATTGCACCCAAAAGACACAACAGGTTTTCCCCAACTTTTTACAGCCTGCAGAAGAAAAGCCACAGTGCAATCAAGCAGAACATGGAATAAGCACTGTCTGTTTCAATGAAAAATTTTTCTTTAGTAGGAAAAGAGAAGGATAGAAAGGTACAAAGAATGTTTTTCAGATGCACAAATAGAAGATAGCCTCTCTTAGCTTTCACAATGAGAAGAGTGTCTCCCTGAAGTCTGTACCTGCAAAAATCCTGCTGTAATAATCCAATCTCCCCCACATCCTCTCCTGTCCTGTTCAAGACCACTCTTCCCCATTTTCCTTCATCAGTTCATTTTCATATTGAATCCCACTGTGGTGGGACAGAGTCACCAGAATTATTCTGGGTTTGCAGTTAGCAGCTCAGAGCATGGCTTAGCTCAGCTCAGTTGCAGCGTAGCAAGAAGTATCTGATACACCTGAAATGGTCATCATTGCACTTTAGCTACAGTCAGCTATTCAGGCACATGTTTATTTATTAAATCCACCTACCAGTCCTTCACCTAAGCAGTCCTATTCTTTCCCTGTCTAGGCTCTTCCTTACCCCTGTTGGGGAAAAAAGAACCTTCTTCAAATGGTGGCATTTGCTTTCAGTGCTTTATGAATCTTGAGCCAGGTACTGTGAATATACTGAAATCTCATGTCAAGGTCAGTGGTCTTCACCTGATGAAGAACTTCACAGTCCCAAGCAGCAAATCGAGTTTTCACTAATCTATTAGAATAAGCTATGCATCTGAGCATAATCTTACTTGACAGGAAAATGTGTTTTTACATGCTAGTGTTTTGAGATTTCCTTTTTTTTTTTTTTTTCATATGCACTTCCTTCTGGCTTACTTGCACCTCTGTATATACCAATGAACCTTTTGAAGGAGGGAAGATGAGCTTTTTAGCCAGTAGATGTCTTGCAGGCTACACAAACTGAAAAGGAAGAAAATAAGACACACAGTGATCTTTATGCTAAATCCTCTCTAAAGCTACAGACCTGTCATGTAGAGCTAAATCTCTGTCAGTGCCAGGTTAGCATCTTGCCCAATCATCTTACCCTACCTCTCCTTCTTTTGCCTTCAGTCCCCCTCTCCAAAGTCTCAAGCTGTAGATATCATGTTGACACAGACTAGGGCATTACTATTATTCAGAGTTGTATAAAAAGTGAATTTACATTGAGTAAAACCAATAAGCTGTGCTGCTCTGACATTTAATTTGCTTGGAAATTCTTCCTACTGAATCAGACAGCATTACATGCATTTTCAAATGAAATTCAGTGTTTGCACTACAGTAACCTTGTAGGCAGAAGAATGAATAATTTGGAAATTACCAAAAGCCTATTTCCTGCCACCTTCCTTCAAACCTAAATTTTTATGTGGCTATGTTTCTGTGTGATGCCATGTTAATTTTTTTCTTTTTTTTTTTTTTTTTTTATTTCCACCCACTGTCTCAAAATGGTGTGCTAAATAGTCTTCTTTAAAAGGGTTGTTATTAATGTCTGGGTCACTGGTTGGTAGTCTCCTGTTTTTTCTGTGGCCAATTCTTCTGACATCAAGCCCTAGGAAAGCTGAGGATAAATAAATGGTGTCCCTTGAGCTGGACACGATTATGATAAACTCTAAGATGAAATGTCAAGTTTAAGCAGGTGTACTATTCTACTTTCCAGTGTATGTTGATCAGCCCACTAAAGCAGTGCAGTCATATTTCAGAGCTCCCTTTATCTCCCTTCTCTTCTTACCATATTGAATGTCTGATTATAAAGGAGGTAGTAAATGGCTCTGTTAAAAGGAGGTTTAACCAGAGACGTAGGTCAAGACATCATCTTACTTTCTGTATCAAATGATTATGCATTTATGCATCCATCCATCCAGATCTGCCAAAGATGTTCCTATTCTTAGAACTGAAGTTGTTATAATTTCATAGAAGAAGCTAGTTCAGACAGACTTTTGTCTTTGAAGTGATAGACTTCATTTCTAGATTAATGTGTGCTCTAAAATAGCCGAGTAAAGGAAACCAGCAAACGATCCAGTTTCTGGGGCAGTTGGGATTGCCCCTGAACTAACACCCTGTCATGTGGGCAAGGGGATCTGGCAGAGCAAGAATGTCTTAGAAATGCCCAAACTTTCACATCTGTTTACCATACTGATATTTTTACTAAAAATATTTATATAAACCATGTTGGATTTTCTTTGGGTTTATGGTCTGTTAAAAAAAGCTAGCAATATAGGTTAGTACCAAATACATTAATGCACTATTGACATTGAATAGTTAAGAATTCAAAAGATAGTTATGCTTTCCTACCATGCTTTTTTCAATTATAATAAAATGTTTCTTTCAATCTTAGGTACTTGTGTATGTCTATTATAACCTGTCATTGTGAAATTAGATCCTTATGCTGTACTCATACATTATGATTAGAGCTCGTTGAAAACATTCAATCCAAAACTGACATGGAAATAATCTTGAACTTGTATTTTGATGGGAAACTTAATATGATTTTATTTTGATTGAAAAGAAAAAGGAGGTATGTTGTACAAGCTTATTAAATTTTTTCCTTTCTTCTTTTTTCTTTCTTTTTTTTTACCTTTTGTCACTGGGAAAGGCATGCTAGTATAAATAGAGAAGGAAAGACAAACAGAAAACATAGCTATCTTCTATACATATAGCCATAAACAAATATATATATGCAATTCAAAATTACAGTAATGAATACATTGCTTTTTATTTAAATTTTTGACAACTGAAGTGGCTGTGTTCTCCTTAACTCTGGCATCTTGTTTGGTACAATAGGATGGACCACAACCAAAATATGCAGGCAGAGCACTCTGACCTGATTCAAAGTTCTTGTGTTTCACCCATCTTCAATTCTCAGAAAGGCTGGAGGCTGGGTTTGTGTATTGGGCTCCGTACCTGATGGAGCCAGAAGAGCACTACATTGCCATCCTTCAATGGTGATTATTTCCTCTGTGCTCTGTGGATGTAAACCAGACTAGGGAGTTGAGAGGCAAGGCAGAGTGGATGGGTCTTGGACTCAGGTCTGCTGTGCTTATCTTACAGGAGGTCAGTTGAAATTCCCCTAGAGATGGTCCAAAACTTAATTAGCTTATCTTGAGCTTTTTCTACTTTCATATCCCTCAATCTCGTTAATCTTTACAGTCTCTTGAGGAAAGTTAGTACGAGGGATCTTTTTTGCAGATGAGGTTTTCAAAGCCAAAACCCAGTATGTGAGATTTTTGTCAAAACAATTAGAGGCACTTTCACCCCTTAGTTTGCATCTTTAGTTTGCTATAAATCAGATAATGCTGATGCACAATATTGAGCCTCCTTTGTGGTGGTGTCTTAAGGATTATTTGTTTGGCTGGGTAATTGTGATGTTCATTAAAGTGAAAATGATCTTGCAGTTAATTTATATTGAGATGTGTCCATCTGTACTATAGATTTCCTTTGAAGTCATCTGGGGCCTGTATAACAGTGTTTTCAGGACTCCAATACAGGCATGTTTGACAGCACAGGACTTGCTTGATTTTAGAGTACTTAAGCATCTTCATGAAACAGATAATTTGGCCTGAATTTCAGACACGTGGAGCATGCATGGTACTCATCTTTGTGTACTGCTGATGCTTTCTATTCTTGAAAGTTTGACCCAGTCAATCTACCTTAGGAATACAGTGCCATATTATAAAAGAGAGAAAATAGTAACTTCTCTTTTGCATACTTTTTTATCTACTTGAAATACTGGCATTTAATCAAGCTGAATAATGTGAAAAGCATGATTTCAGCTGCTTCACAAAGGTAAACCCTTTTTTTTTGACTCTCCTGTGTTTTTTACAATGCAGGCAAAGCTATTTGCTTGCCTGTCCTTTACATTAAGTCTTTTTTTATTGCGTATCCTACACAATGGGAACAAGAGAATAGTTTAACACAGCTGCAGAGAAGTTAACCCCATAATCCTTGAAATCCCTGTAGCTGGAGAAAACTCTGGGTGAGATTCCTTTTACAGATGTTAGCATCCTCATTTCCAGTGTTATGGGCTGAATTCAATTGATTGACCTTCTGCCCCTTGTGGAGAAAAAGAGCCTCACAAAAGGAATGGGCCTCTTCCTCCCAAGAGAGGCATTTTAAACAGGGCACAGACATCAGGCTTCAGAGGAGCATATCCACCTGCTCATTGCAAAGGGAGTTTCAGTGTGTAAATCAAATGTCACATCCACAGTGTGGACGTCCTGAGGCCCATGAGATGCCATAGGAGATCCTCCAGGGAAAACCATCAAAAGAGTAGTGTGGAAGTAGAGCTTGTTTCTACATCCATTCCCTGCTGCGAGTGAGAGGAATAACCAGGCTGTATTTTATTTATTTTTCCAGAAGTTGTAGAGACATCTTTACAAACATAGTCTTGTGTGCCAGAAGGTATTTAAGCAGGAGAGCTTCCAGTGGTTATAAAGTTTTCCTATCAAAGAGCAGGCAATTTACACTGCTGAATGCTTCCTTGGTGTAGTGCAGCCTGTGAAATTTTCATCATGATCTTGAAATGAATATTAAAAGATTTTCTTTGGTTTGGCTGTCATAAAAAGAAAATTTTGAAAAATTACACAACTTGGTCTTAAATTTGTCATATTTCATTTAAAAAAAAACTTTTCAAGAGTATAGTGAAAAGTGCTTTTCACTATAGACTTTTTTTGTACAACTTTTCTTGACTCAGTTATTTCACTTTCTTTTTTCATGTGACATTGAGAAAGATTATTCTCCCAAAAACTCAGTAAAGTTGGACTTTTTTTTCCTTCAGTTACCGAAAACAGCATGTTTCAAGGTACGCAATAAAATTTCATTATTAAAGTTGCAAATGCCCATATATTCTCATGTATTGAGGAGATTGCTTACTGGGAAAGAGAATATTGCTAGGTGTCCACAGGGATTTTACAAAAATATTTCACTATTTCATCACTGGATATTTTATATTCAGCCATACACAAGTTTTAAAATAAGCACAGAAGTCTTCCCCTGCCCACACCTAATATGTATTAATGACCAAATTCTAATTATCCTCACAGCTGCTGAGTCAGTTTGATCTTTATGAAGGGCTCTACAGACATGTATGATGTAAAGGAAGGGCTTGCTCTTTTCTTATTCTAAAACTGGACAGACACACACAGTCATGTCTTTGCACCATTGAGAACAACTGTTCAGACTTTTCTCCCACTGGAGCTGCCATAAGAAGTATTTGCTAATGGTAGGTAATTAGGAACAAAGAAATAGTCAAGAAATGCACCACTGATGTAGTGTGAAGGACAGTTAGCAGCCTAGCACTTTAGAGTTTTTCTCATCCCCATCTCTGGGACTTTCAGTTATAATCAGCCAAGAGAGTAAACCTAGCCATCACAGCTTTTCCAAAATGGTCATGTTTCTTGTGAAATGGCATTTCATTTCCACCCTTCCTCTCAATTTTCCCTAGCCTTTGAATGATTGCCTTTTGCTGTTCAGTGATTGCTCATGAGATGACCATAGATGCCATGACATTAAATAGCCAAAGGCAACAGTAGTTTTACTCAGCCTTTTCTGACTAAGTCCTTCTCCTGGCCATGGTCACTTAGGCATGAGGTTCTTCATGCCCATGTGTTTTTATGACAGTGAACCCCAAGAGTTCCTTTTTTCCCCTCTCCCTTTTCATCAGCATGCCCCAGTCTGACATGTGAATAAAGGAAGATGGTGAAAGGTGGCAATGTTCTCCACTTGCCACAGGAATGACAGTGGTCTTTAAGTGATCATCTTGCCTAGAGTGCTTCATGGAAACACTGTCACAGCTGGGAGGAGGCTGTGGGAACATAGGAATTGGAACTGTTATGTTAGAGAGACGAGAGATGGGGACTTCAATAGCTAATGAATGAGCAGGAAAGCTGAGGAAGAGGGAACAATTGCTGTAAGGGTTTTCCTTGTATATCGACACTGCTTTCTCTGTGTATTTTCCTCAACTGGTGTTTATCTTTGTTCTAGTGGGGAGGTATGGATCCAAACACCAATACAAAAAAAAACCACAGCCAGCCTCAGGCCCAGTGGGGATTGTAGATGCTGTGCATCTGAATTCAGAGGGGAGAGGCTTTGGGAAAGTTGTTTGGTTTTGGTTTTTTTCTGGATGCTCTGAGGTTCTCTGTTTCCAAGTCCATGTCACATAGGATGCAAGAAAAGCATGGTAGTAGCTCTAGTTCAGATCCCATCTGACTATTCCTTATGCACATATGACAGGCTGGTTTTGATCAGTTGTGATATCCTGAGGGTAGACCCTACTCTTTGGAGACCTTGGGAAAACAAAGGGTGTACACTTCTCTGGGTAATAGTGGAAGTAGATGTGAATTGCTCATTCTCACATCTGCAAAGAGGAATATGCTTCAAAAAGTGCTGAAAGAGCTAAGTATAAAATGGACACAAATATAAAAAATTCTGCTCTCAGAATGTTATAAAGAAAGATGGTAATGGTGGTTTGCATGTTCCAAGCAGTGGGAAATAAATCACAGCAAACAATGTGGCACAGGTTGAATAAGAACAGAGAATTCCTGCTCAGAGGAATTTTAGTGCTGCAAATTAACAATCTTTTTATTAGCATGCCCTGAAGCTTTTTGGGATATAAATTTTGCAAAATAACATCTGGATTGTAGAAGCAGTCCATAAAATTAAGAAACAAACACGAAGAAAACACAGAGTTGTGCTTGAGCCATGGGTAGTCAAGAAGAATACACCTGCTTCCTTTTATGAGGCACACTGGAACACCCACTGTGATTAACCTGTGGGATGCAGTGGATGAAGACCATGGTGATGGAATTTACACTGGGGAGTAACTCCTGGGGGTAGTCTCAGCTCTCTTGAGTTGTAAGTGAGCAGCCTCTGCTGTTAGTGTCTTATGTGAAATTCACTGAACATCCTGAGGCAATATTGTACTGAAAGGATAAAGGCTGTGTTTCCTTGATAGGGGAGTGAAGAAAGATTGGAGATGGAAGTACTTATGAGTCTGCTTTTTCTACTTCATTTTCTGGAGAAATATTGTTGAAAACTGTCTGTGATGTACTATTTTCTTCTTTCCAGAATGATCCATAGCAGAGAGAAGGCAGTCAGAAATAACATACTAAGGCTTATGTGCTTCATGGATGGGAGTGGCAAGTCTTTTGCCTGTCTCCTCTTTTCATCATCATTTTTCATCTTCTTTATTAGTCTCCTGGTTTCCATTTGACAGACAACAAAAAAGAGTTCTCCACTGACTGTTAGCTTTGCCTCAATGTGCATCTTCTGTTCTTTCTCCTCTATTTCTTCATTAATTTAAGGCCTGGTTGGCATTTTTTTTCCCATCAGACATAATGAATGGTTGGGAGCTGTCTGCTCTTTTGGACTCTTTTGTCTTCAATCCATCATTATGTCTTCATTGTCCTCTTTAATTTAACTGAGATGTTGAGGGGATCACTTACTGTGAAAGACAATATTGCTAGCTGTCCACAGGGATTTCACACATCTATTCATCATCTTGGTAAGATAAACTATATGTGAAGTATTGTGTACTAAAAAATGCAAAATACATTAAGTCTATTTCAGACACCAAATGCTTAACCAGTATTTTTAAACACAGGTGTCTGTGGCTAGGCATATGACACCTTTTCTAGATACAATTTTTGTCTAATTTAACTATAGAAGATGAATATTTCAAAGCTGACATTGATTTGACTACATACTTGCACTAACTTTATTGCTTTGTTTCAAAGTATGTCAGTAGGTATACCAATATGAACTGCAACAGAGAACTGAAATGAAAGTCATAATTGCATCTTTATTTCCTGGTTTTCAGAGGGAGTTCAGAGGAATTGGGAATATGCCCTTTCACTTCAAGACCAAAATCTAGGAAATTAATTTTACAATAGCTAAAAAAAAAAAATTTCAGAGATCAGGTATAGTTGTATCACATAATTCCCTCAAATATTCAGAATGGCTTCTCAAACATTAAAGCTCAGTGTTTTCAAATTAATATTTTGGAGAAGTCTACTCCCAAAAAACCTCAAGAAGGTGTTGAAGAAATGAGTGAGGACTATAAAATGGATACAAAACTCAGAGACTCACATTAGATTTTGGATTATTGAAGTTTAGCACACATTTTCCAACTAAATTATTTCTCCGAGACCAATTCTGTTTCTGCTTATTCTTCATATTTTTTTTTCTTGTAAGTGACAATTTGTGTATTTAAAACAGGTGGCAATTCTCTGGTTTTAAATTAAACTGTCCAAAGTCAGGAACTTTTTGAGTGTCTGCATTTTCCATCTGCCTACGCACAACTTTGCTAATCTATTAGTGCCTAAAATTGCATTCTCAAATACCTAAGAGAACATGGGTTGGTGAACTCAAGCACTCTCAGCTAACAGCCAGTCTGTAACCTTCCTTGATTGTGATAAATAAATGTACCTACAGGGCCCTGAGAAGAGTATTGTGATGGCTGGACATGGCTTGATACTCAGAAAGGAGATTTCCTCTGCAGCTATTGAAATGTCTGAGATTTTGCTTTGTCTTCTTAGTGGTACAGAAGATTTTCCATGATTGGAAGGTATTGTTGTAGAAACTGTGGCAGCTTCAGAAGTCCTTATATATGACAGGTATATATTTGTAGTATAATAATAATGACAATAGTAATTCAGCCCTTCATTGCCATCTCTCAGAAAAGTCAAGGTAGTGAATGACTGCATGGAAAAATGGCAAATGAAATTCCGTGGTGATAATTGCAGTCACATCCACAGGCAAAAATTAGTCCAAGCTCTAATTACCTGAGGAAAGGCTTCAGAGGAGTTGTTCTTACTTAGCAGGCAGCTCTGTAAAAGAGTGGAGTAGAGCTCAGGAGCACTGATGAAGGCAAAGAGAATCATAGCACAACTGGGAAGAGACTAGAGAAGAAACAGGAAATATCACTGTGCCATATGAAACTCCAGTGCACACTCAAATTTTGATGGCTGCATACAATTTTGTTCCATTCTCCTCAGATCTGACCTGGGATGAATAAGTACAGCTTAAGGCAATGACAATTATCAGATATTAGTTATATCTTCTTTTTCAAAAAAGAAAAGAGACAGGAATTCCTCAGCTTGAAAAAGAGATTCTAAATGATCTAACGGAAGACTAAAATTGTATGATGTGGAGGAGATAAGTAAGGAATAATTATTTTCAAGTTAAAAAAAATGGCACTTAGGTAACTTATTCCACTCAGGCTTGCTGGAGATATAGCAATCTATGCCAGGGTGTAAAGATTACCTTGCACTGAGATTGTTTCACAAATCATTTCCCTGCTGTCCTGCTGGCAGCTCATGTTTAAGTCAGGGTAATGGGCTTGCTGGAATTTTTACCTGGGTGGGTGCAGCAGTGGTTCCTCTGTTCTCATGTCAGGTCTTGATTCAGGGACTTGATGGGCTGGTTCATCTGCCTCAACTTTGTGCAGCCTTGGTAGTCATTGCAAGCAGTCTCTGCCTTTGTAAAACCATCATTGGTCTTCCTAGGATTCCAAAGCTACACAAATAACTCTTATTAGATGTCTTCTACCTCACAATACAACAAATCCTTGTTTCGCAAATATTTCCTGTACACAAGAAATAAGGTATTAAAAACTGTGGGGAAAATGTTTAAAAAATGTTTAAAAAATATTCAAATTTAAATTAGTTGAACTAGATGATCATTGTGGGTCCCTTCTGACTGAAATGATCTCTTCTATTAAGCCCAAGTCACACTAAGGACTTTGAAGAAATGGAGACTTCGTAAATTCATGGCAACATTTCATTTACATATGTTCATGGAGTTCTCCATGTATAATTTTATGGCCATCTGGTCAAAAGGATAAATCTTCTAACTGAGAGACCAACAGAAGAACATAGTAAAGTTTTCTAGTGATAACCTTTGTTTCTTTGCTTATATGTACACTAGTTCATATTTCTTAGCACAGGGTAAATTCCTGATCTAAATAAATACATACACAAAAGCATGCAATTTATTTCAACCACAATATTAGAATTTATGAGCAAATACCTTTATTTCTTATGGGCAGCATTAATGTGGAGGTGGAAGAGAAATACAAAAAAATTTGTGGTTCACTGCCAAGAACTGCATCACATCAACATTGCAAGGCGTAGTTAAAATTATACAGTCAATAGTGTGGGTTTAGGGTTGTGATTACAGATTCTCCCTTTTTTCCATTGTTTTTTATGACTTCACATGGGTCAGTGCTTGTAAATCCTGTTTTGATACAAACTTAATTTATTTGTACTTTGTAAGAGTACTTGGGTATATGGTTTCTGCATTGTCAGTGGTTTATCTGATTCTTGGCTTTTCCTGCGTATATTTTTGTTAATATCTTAGTGGCTGCTAAACACAGACCTATTGCATGTGCATCTTTAAAGAGTACTGTAATAGATTATATGATGTCTGTTTGTATATGAGGACTGAGGGTTTGTACAACATCTGTTTCATCGTTTGGTAAGCCGTAGGGAAAGAAGGGTAAACAGAAATCCCTCAGCAAGTTTCCATGATAAAACTATAACATGAATCTAACGCTGATTCTGATTAAAAATTATAGGCTAATTCACAGGTGATTGCTTCCATTTAGGAGAAAACACCTTGCAAATACTGACATTTCTTCAAGTTACAGAGATGCTTTTAAAGTACGGTGTTAAATGGAAAGTGTGAAGGAATCCAAACACACAGCATTTGTGTGCATAAATTTCTGTGTGGAATAACTTCACAAAACCCAAGCATCTTTTGTTATGGGCAAGAAAAGTCATGATCCCTTTGAGTTTTCCACATAAAAGTCAAACATAGCTCTGTTTTCACAAGCTTTGCAGCATTTATGCAGTTCAAAGGTGTTATTCATTGGTTTGACTTGTTTATCTTATGTCTTCAAGACTGCATTTTAAATAAGCTCTAAAAGATTTGTATGCATGGTAAAATAACTCAGAAATGTCCCTAGGAGTTCAGAAGATGAAAATGTGTTGAACTGAAAGCTAGAGGATACTACATGCTTTTTAATATTGACCAAAGGACATTCAGGGAGGAGATCTCAGTGTCCTGCTTTTCACAGTTGGTTCTGAATGTTTAGCAAATTCTTTTTTCTGGAAAAAAGAGCCTGAATGTTGTGTTGTCTTTGGGTACTTAGTGAGACATTACTCACAGCAGTGCTTTGGGACCACATTTGCTTTTCACTTCTGATTTATGCATTTATTTTCCTCACAATGTGAATAATTAGTATCAGCATGGTTGGGATTTATTTTTTCATAATATCTTTTAAACCAAGGTGAAAAAATATCCATGTCAAGTATTTGAAAATACCACCTTGAGAGCTCATAAAATATTATTAGTTGCTCCCCAGATGGGCAAAGGCAGGGTCACATATTTTTGCCACATCACAATTTCAGACAGCAGGCACAAGAATTATGGGATCCCCTTCTGCACCAAGACAGTTCTGTTTAGAAGAAATAGAAAATGTCTATAGCATACAGAAAGTTCTCCAGCCCAGGTTGCTGGTGGGGTATATCAGGAGGGAATATGACCTACAACAGCTGACTAAAATGAAGCTAAAAATGCTAGGACAAAGTTGCCCTCTGTGCAGAGATTTCAGCAGAGTTTGGGATCTCCTCTGCTTTGGCACTGCTGAAATTTTCACTGGGAAAGGAGGGAGTGGGCTTTCTCAGTGTTGTACTTCTTGAGGGATGTAAAAAGGGGAGGCTCAGGGGGAAAACTACAGCCCCATGTGCCCAGCACAGCTGCCTGGTGGTGTCTGCATCTTGTGTTTGCTTCTCCACTGAGGACCCTTCCTCCAAACTAAAAAGACTCCTATAAAATTAACTTTATCAAGCCATATGTATGACATGAAAGTAATTTTCAGTGTGTTTATTTCACATACTCTTGAGAATTTTTTCCCTGTTTGGCCATAACTCTATCCTTCCTGTCCAAGCTGTTGGAGAGCGTGGCTGAAGCAAGCAAAGAGCAGTTAGGCAATTTCCCAATGCTTATCAATACAATTTTCCTGTGAAGCTTCATCTGACTTTGTAATGAACAGGTGTAACAAGGCAGCCTATATTTTTCATATATAATTTTCTCCCTCTCTTAAATTTTTTTTGACAGAACCATGAATAAACTGGCAGACCAGCAGGACCACATGATACCATGAAGAGAAGCTTACAGGTCCTCTATTGCCAACTGTTTAGTAAGTAAATATTGATTTTTATTCTTTAAGAAAGGAACTATTCAAATCCTTATGTAAGATAGTAATGTTTATGCAGGGTACAATTCAGGGAAGTACTCAGTCATGTGTCTTGCTTCAGGTACCTGGAGGAACCATATGGAAGTTAAACTACCCTGTTGTCTGAGATATTTAGAGATGTATTAAAAATGAATTGAAGAATCAGCTGATTCTGCAGAGTTTTGTACAAGAATAGAATTGATTTGTTGTGTCTTGCAATTGAGGCAACTATCACCCTCAGAAAAATGAGATGTAGATACAGAGGATAGTGGCTGGAAGAAATAATACAACATTTTTTGGAAGAGGGATCCATCCCACTTGGCATTTCTGGTGGTTGCCACTGCATAAAAGATGTGTGACTGAGGACAAGTCTACTCTCACACAGACCTAAATTCTGTATTTCTTCCTGAGATGACAAATTTCTTTTATTTTCTAAGTTTTGGCTTTCAGAAGAGTCCATCCAATATGAAAGCATCCAGCAAAAGCATCAGGTGGAATTTGTACTGTGTGGGCAAAGGGTGGCTCCCCTGTTCATGGAAGTAAGGGGAGGTTTTAGGTGTAAAACAGTATCAACACCGCTGGGCCATTTTTGTAAACTGACAATTTTCAGTGCAAGCATCATAAGCAACAACTTTTCTTCAAAATTGTAGATATTAAATGAAGTAGGACTAGACATAATGTCAGTATAACCATTTGCTGTCATGTTTTACAAGGGAAATTGCTAATTTCCAGTAAAAATGAAAAAAAAAACCCAGTTTTTTTATGTTGTCACTTCAATTTAGCAGAATGTCTCACTCAAATACAATATTTTCATAGACAATTTTGTATGGATTTCTCTTATTCTGGCCAAAGCAAGACAAAAACCTGAAAATCATGCTTAGTATGCTTGGAATGAGCAATGGAAGGACTGTTATTTTATTGGATGCGTGGAAATTAAATCTAAGAAATATTTTGTGGGCTCTTACAGAAATCTGGTTACTATCATATCTTTGCTTTACTCATGATCATCAAGGTATAGCGTGATTTAGTTTTGCTTTGCTATATTGGTTGATGTTCTTATTCCTATGTACGGCTTCTCCTATGACACAGGAGAAACAGAGGTGTGTCTTCATGACATTAGAGGGGAGGCTCCAGAGGTGCACCCAAGGTTATTTTGCTTGAGCATAAAGCTAGGCCAGATGTGCCTTCATGACCTACCCAGCAGCACGATTTTGGCTCCCAGAGATTTGGTGCCTGGCTGGGGTGTAGGAAGAGCTCCTCAAGGAGAACTTTAACCAGGAACCTACTGAGCATGATGGGGGCTGTGGTATTTTCACCATGGCTAAGGACCCAGAATAGATTGCTGCATTTTGCCGTGTTGAAATGTGATTTAACTCTAAAACTAACTTGGTTTCTGGACCAACATTAGGTTCATTGTAAAGAAAATATGAAGCAGAACTGTATAGATATATTTCTACCAACATGTAGGGAAAAGATGGAAGGTATACTGTTCATCCAGCCAGTCACAGTGTTGAGTCTTTCTGAAACTATTTTTTTTTTTTTTTAATACCATGCTTCCCTGCTTGGCAGCATTCCCCTTTGTTATCCCTGCTGCTTTGAACTGTATTTTTCAGGGTCATATGTTGACAGGATAGGTGGCAAACAGAGGAACACTGAATATAAAGAGGGAAAAACTGAGAAAACTATATATATACACACACATATATATAGTATGAGTATGCAGCAATATTGCCAACTCTGTGATGTAATTTGGAAAGATGGATTCTGAACTTACTACTTCTAATGACAGGTAAAAAACTGCTTTATTTCTCGGAGTGCAGGAAAATCTTGTAATAAATGTAGTTTTCATTAACAAATGCAGCAGCAACTGTAGTTATATAAGAGGTATTTTGGGCATCTGGAATGTGTTTTTTTCACTGGTTTGTTTATAGAAAGCCTATGGCAAGTTACTAATTTATATTATATCAGCTTGCTTTTAGAGGCACTGAGGTGTGTTACCTAAGCTCACTTTTTCCCCAGTTACATCACAGTGCTAAAAACAAACTCCAAGAGAGTGCATTCTGTCCAAGGAAGAGGAAATTAATGTGTTTCCTGTGACTGTTCTTTATGGTATAAGAAGGGCCTGCAGCATGGTCCTATTTGTTTCATTTGGACAAAAGAGGAAAATTGCTGCTACTAGACAGCTGAAGAAAAAGCAAACTTTCAGAGAAAGTAACAAAAGAGGATATTCTGCTTTTGGCTGATTCACCAATGTCTTCCACCTGCCTGCCTTCCTCATCTGCAACTGCAACAAGTGGGTCTGTGGTGCTGCACTGATAGTGTGGCAGTGTTTTCCTCTTGTCTGCTGTGGCATGAGTGAATGATTTGGGTTCAAGGCTATAGAGAGAATGGCCCTATGTATGCATTCTTGCAAATAGGAACATAGGGAATGAATAAACATAGAAAATCTAGGATAGCTGGAACAAAGTGTTGGTGGGTTTTGTAGAAACAGTGGTCATCTGGAGATACACGACTCTGTGGATGTGGATGTGGATGTGCCTGCGGATGCTTGTGGATTTGCCTGTGCAAAGAAATGTAGGAAGAAGCAGTGTCACCTCCAAACTGGTCTGTTGTTATCAGGCTTGCCACATTTTGCTTAAGTCCCCAGCTGTGCTACTGGGCCAGTAGTGGCTGCACTGATCTGTGAATTCTTTTCCACCTCTGTTCATTTGTGCTGTGTTCAGTTGTGTTTGTGCAGTGTCTGAGACAGGAGGACTCTTTACTCTAGAGAGCTTCTTGGCTTTGGGGCTGGAGGAAAAGGCTTATGTAGATATTGGTTTGAGCGTCAAACAGTGGGATTTGTTGGCTGTATTTTTAAAATCAGACCCATATATAAATAAGATTTTGATTGTAGCTTATGTCTGGGTTTTTTGGTGAATTTCACATGAGTTATGTAAGCATTCTATTGCCATCCATACTCTTTTGCTTTCCAAAAAGAGCACATTCCATCCATTCATGCTGATCAAGAGTAGCATGTGAAAATGGCACTAGCAACAGCTGCTCTTTTGAATAGAGTTGTAGCTGGCTTGAATCTGATCCCAGCTGTCAAGGGGTAGAGTTTGTGAAAATTGTAGCACTACACTTGGCCCAGGACAGGGGCTCCGGGCGATGCTACTTTACCTCTAGTCATTCATAATTTATGAATGAGTAATTAAACACGTGATGTAAAACTGTAAAGAAGTAGTGCTTTCATACTGTATCTTCAAAGATTCAATTTAATCTGAAATTTCTTAAGACATTAAAAGAACAAAAAAAACCCTAAAAAAGATTGAAACAAAAAATTTGGAAGATTTCTTAGTAAGAGCTCTTTGAAGTCACTAGCTAGATTGAGTTGATGAGGACCAATTAAAGCAAAACATGTGTCCACAATTTGCTGCCATTTGTTCAAGGCACATCTTTATGGATGAAGTTTGTTGCCTCTGTAATGATCAAGATGCAAATGTCTTTCCCATGAGGCTGAGTGATCTCTGTTTTTTATAAAGAGCTAATGTGATGATTTAGGCCCTACAGCATGAGCCACAATATGTCTGCATTTTCTGTAGTAAAACATGCACATTATAATTTGCCATGCATGCATTGTTCATCAGGGCTTCTAAGCTGCATATAAGCTAAAATGTGGGGACAGGTAACCAGTGAAGATCTTGGTGCACAGCCTCTATATGGGACTTTCTTCCTCAGGCACGTATTTTCCTGAAAAAATGCAAGGACTTTTATTTCTTGTTTACTTACAGCACTAGGGTCTGTGTGAGGACCTGTCACCACAGCATCTGAAATAAACGGCCATCTGAGTGCTTCTTCATGTCATTATCACTTAGTGTGTTCCCAAGTATCACTCTTTCATCTCAGAAGCCTGGCACAACGCCCAGTAATATCAATAGAAAGAGTTTCCTGTTTGCAAGTACGTACCACTCTCTGTAGCAAAATGAGCAAAAATGGCTGTGAGTTGTAACACGGGCTGTCAAAAGTCTCGCATCCCCTTGCTGTGGAGGCAGCTCGCTTTCCCCAGTGTTAACTGGCAGCCTGGCTGCCTCTCAGTCAGGTCTTTGCAGTGAAGTTCACCCTGTAGAAAGGGTTAGCACAAGCCTGCACTCCATTCCAGTCTGAAGCAAGTCCAGGGGCTCATCCCTCTTCTCGTAAATATTTGATAAGCAATGAGAGTTTGTAAAATTCCTGTATTAGAGAAGACCCAGTCCTAAGTACCTTCTGAAAGGTGTTGAGCAGCCTCCTAATGCCTCTTGCCTCTGGTAGGAACCCACACCTACCAGCTTTTATTTCTATTGCCAAGTGCTGTCTGTGAATAATTACGTGTTATTAATAAGATGGTATGCACTGATGGCTCGTTTATACAATTACACAAGGCTCATTTAGTGCAAGTGAAGAGGCATGGTAACAGTACAAGAAAGACTGCTGCCAGATGCAGGGGAATAACCTCTCCTCTGCCCAGAGTAGTAGATGAGACGTGAAGAAATGGATTTTTAGAGCAGATAGCTTGACATTAGGTGTCAAGTAAAAATGCTTTATCAGGTTTAGGTGTTGAAACCTTAGAACAGGCTAGTCAGGAGGATTTAAGTCTGCCACTGAAGCACCAAATGGAAAAAACCCCATCTCTCAGGGGAGACAGAGGTCATCTAGATGATTTCAAAAGCTCCCATCAAACCCTCTGTTCCTGTGGCCACTAGGCACTGTGTCCTTAGTGCAAATGAGCCTGCTTGCTTCCACAGAGAGCTCTCAGCTTGCACTAGCCATGTATAATTAATCCATTTGCTAGAGATGCACAGCTGACATGGGCTTAAAAGTACTGGGGATCACTTGATACACATCAGCAGAGAGTGTCTTCCTATCATTCACAAGGACCCACAGAGAGGAAAGAAAACAGCATTTTTGTTGTGCTCTCTTAGATTGGCAGGTATTAGCTTGAGCAAAGACAGCAGCAGGGAGTGGTTATCCAGCAACAGATTCCATCTGGTTTGCTTAAAAATTAGAAAGGTAAACAGCCTCTGGCTATGCTGTGTATCGTGTACAAAGCTTTTTGGGATACTCGCTGTGCTGAGGCATTTGTATTTGAGAGTCACGTGGCTTGGTAACAGCCTGCCCATCGGGCAGCTCACAGCAAGCAGTCCCTCAACACTTTCTTTTCCCAGAATTCAATTAAAGGTTGTTGCTTCAGTTTCTCAGCAAAAACTGCCTTATTGAAAAAAGCTGCAACCTTCCATTTTGCAACCCAGTCCTGGAAAACAGACTTTATAAAAGGTGGCTTTAAAAGCAAACCAATGCACCTTATAAAGAAACTAAATAGAATAAACATTTTCTTATCAGATGTAGGGTCCAATGTCCTTGATGTGCCCTTTATTGAGATTTCAGCTGCACACACACAAGAGGGAGGGTTCCTGCTTGCTGCCAGAATAAGCAAAGCTCTGTGAATCGGATGGCCCTTGCCATTCCAAAACTGAGATTGTTCCCATGAATAGCTTGCAGTATTCATTTAAAATTTGCTGGTTCCATGAACTGTGCCCTTAAATGTTTTACAGTTTGGTAGGATTTCACAAATAATGTGAACTCCTTAATGAGTTTGAGGTACATCTGTGGGGTGGGGATCTTCTGCCTTGTTTTGCCAAGAGCAGGTACAAATTCAGGACATAGCAACACAAACAACTAACGTATTGTGTAAAGTTCTCCCCTTTTCTTGCAGATTTGCTGAAACACAGAAAGATGTGGAATAGGCCTGGGGCTGTAGAATTTCAAGTCATGGTTTAGATCCTTGACACTGAATTTGGGATAAAAAGCCAAGAGGCAGTTACATTATTATATTTGCTCTTTGTATTTGCAAACAAGCGCTTCATGCCTTTGCACATATCATTTGATAGTCTGAGTATGTTCTTATTATTAAGCACCTTCAATTTTATGCTTCTACTGGTGCTATTTGCACAAGAACCCTGTAGATTTTTCAAAGTTAATGAGCACGGATTCTTAACAGTGTTTATATTCATCAAGCATTCACACACCAGTTGTGTGACATTCAGGTAACAATGTCCATGATTAGTATGCTAGAAAACCAAGAGATATTAAGTAAATACATATAAATATGGATGCTTAGCCAAATTTGAAAATGCTACAAGGATTTGGTCTTAAAATTCCTTACCACCTTGTTAAAACAATAATCCCACAATATTACTTCCATCATACATTTTGAATTGTTTGTGTTTTGGACCTGAAGTGATCCCCATTGTATGGCACCATATCTGTCTAATCTGCTTTAGATTCAGTGCTGTTTGCCTCAAGCCCTGAGAGAGATGTTTTAGAGGGAGGGTGAATAGGCAGGAGTACAAATGTGACTTTCCTCTATTTTCCCTTTCAAAAGTCTATTCATCCATCTCTAACAGAAATGAAACTTCAGGAACAAAGACTTAGCAGCCTGTGCAAATTCATATGTGTGTTTTGAGACCCAGTGTCAAGCGGAGGAAGAAATGTTGCTGGCCTAGCAACCATGAAATATCAGTCCTATTGAATACAATGGCAAAACTCCCATTGACATTAGTAGGATTGGGATTTTATTCCCAGCCTTCATGCTCCCAGCTTGCTTTGATCTGTTGCAATATAAAACAAAACTATCCTGTCAAATGTTTATTTCTTTCCCCAAAGCCTTCCTTTCTTCCTGGCTGTGCATAAGAAACATTGTTATGATTTTTGATAATATTGCAATCAAGGCCTAATTCAGCAAAGACAGTTAAATATGTAAATTGAGTTGTTAGCACCAGACAGCAGCCACTAGCCTTGGGCTTGAATTACCATTGAACTATGTTCCAATAATTTGAAATAAGAAAATTTATATGTCAACTTGCACACTGGTGTCTCATGTCCATGAATTATCCAATGCCTGTGACAATATTCCTGTGGGAAAGACCAAAAAATTGCCATTGGATTCTCTGTTCCATTATTATCTGATATTTGCCATGTGGGAACTGCCCTGCACAAGGATTTGTATCACTTGTATCAGTACCAAAGCAATATTTAGACACCCGTGTTTAGGTGCTGAAACTTTCATATGTTAAAAGTGCCTTTGACTACTTGCAATGCCTTTGAACTTTTCTCCCTCCAGCCACCCCTTGGCATGCTACATTCCATTATTTTTGAGCAGGAAAGACCTAACTGTGGATGTTATGGCATCATTCATTGCTCAGTTGTGTGTCCATTGTAGCTCACTGCAGGCTGTGTAAATAATTTACTTGTAAAACCAGGCTTGTTGCAGGCTGTGGAAACAGTTTGGAAGAAATACACATACATCAAAGTGTCATCTAATTTGGCAGCATGTGATGGGTATTATCCCTGTCCTTTTTCTAAATAGAAAATATATGGATGCCCTCTGTGGATCTACAAAAATTCTCCAATGAACTTGAGCATGTACCAAAACTTAAGCACATTCAATTCAATGGAAGACTTCAAAACTCCATCTGTGGAAAAACTTGGTGTGAATTATCATGCAAGTTAGCCTTTGGAACAAAGCCTTTGCTTCCAGAAGCAGTGCATATATCTGGTCTTTATTTGAAGACAGGCATCTACAAAACTTCCTTGACAAATCAAGGCCCTGTACATAATTGGTATGAATGTATTGTTTTGTAGTACATTATTGGTTTAAAATATGTGTATCCTCTAATGTCTGAAACCTCAAGGGCAGGATGTACTCTCAAAGTCTGGGAAAAGCCACAGCCTTCTTTCACATTATGTTATTCCCCATATTATTTTTGGATATGAGGAAGCTGTTTGTTATATGTCCTACACAAGAGATTTGAAAAGTGATCTTAGCAGGAAAAATACTCTACCCCGCTCTGGTAATTTATAGCCATCCCTCTTCTGGTTTCACAAAGGATTCTGGAAATTAGGAGAAAAAGTTTATAAGCAGGTCACAGCCTTTCAGCTAGAAAAGACAAGGGAACCATGATCTTGAGGCCATATTTCCTTGGGGTTGAGGTGCTGGGCCTCCACTCTGGCTGGTGTGTATGTCCTAATGTGCATCACGAGTGCCCTGGAGGAACCATCACTTCAGGTTTTGGAGGAATACTGCAGTGTAGTCTGGCCAGATTTCCCATTACTGAACTATTCCAATTGCTCAAGACCAGGCTCCTGGTCATATCCAGGGCCAAGGACAGGATTTCTGGGGTCAGGTTTCCCATATTAGCAAACCTTAATAACTGATTTTGGCACTCAGTGAATTTTCCTAAGTACCTAAGAAGATTAACCTGCTTTCTTCCTGATGGCTGGAGGAGGAATCTTCTGCAGGTGGCTTGAAGAAGTGCATGAGGCATGTCTTTCTAATGAGAGGGCCAAGATGTTTTGTAAAATCTGTTCCCTTTCCCTTGAATGTAAGGGACCAGACTTTGTTTCAAAATTATGTAATACTATATTTTGCCTCATAATTGATGAGTAATATTCAGTGCTTGCTAAGACCAAGTTATAAGGAAGGGGGAAAAACAAAAAAGAAGGCATGTTGAAGGAAGTAAAACAGTGTGGATGAGTAGACAGATGGATGGATATTCCTAATAATAAAGTAAATATATTCATAATAAAGTAAATATATCAATTTCTTATTGCAGGTTTAATTGCAATCTTTAGGTGTACTTCACATACTCATTTGAAACACTTGTGCTGATTGGATTTATTGTGTGTCTATTCTATATTCACTGGACTGTTTTCCCTGACTCTCTACTGCAGCAACATGTAAATATCTTTCTAGCCACTGCCATCATCAATAGAAATGTGTGTGCTGTGGCAGAATAAAGCTTGCTCTGCAGGGAAACCTAAAATATTGCTTAGAGAGAAATGTTTGGACCACACAACAAACTCTGTCTCATGAGGTTAACCCATAGACCTTCCTTACCGCTAGAAAAGGAACCAGCAATTCTTTCTCATCCCTGAGGAATACTGGTCTTTAATAAGTTGATGACCAGTGTCATCAGTTGTTATGAGTCATTGCAGGAGACCCTGAAAGAGTTTGAAATTTTTGTGCACTCATAGATTACTTTGCATCACATTTTATTGTGACTTTCAGAGTGAGCCAGTGAGTATTATGGACAGTACTTTGATGTAAAACTGTGAAAAGCAGCATGATTTCTGTCCACATTATAAATCCATTTTGTAAAACCCATGGCTTTGTTGCTGCTGGAATTCCCATGCAGACAGCCTGTGAGGGATGCTCAGTTTTCTAATACGAAGTTTCTCGTTCTTTATGCATTTGGAAAAGGCACTGCTTCCTTAAGTTAGTATTGCAGGGGAAGGATGATGACTTTGAACTATCTTTTAAAGCATTAGATTTCACTGGCTCCTGTAGAGGCTACAAATTCATTAGGCTATTGCACCTTCTCATTGCTGAGGGCATTAACAATTAACATACAAACACCACAATGAAGATATCAGAGAGGAAAGTAAAGATAACAAACAAGGAGAGAACCTGATAAATTAATAACAGCATGCTTGCAGGGCAAAACACTTGTGTTTGTGTAGACAGATTTAGTTTTGCCTTAAAGCACAGGGAGAGAAAAAAAGTGGCTTAAAATTTTGTGAACTTTCAGCTTTGTCTTGGAGGTAGAATGGATCAATTATCTCCCATTTTTGTTGTTCACTTCAACAGTGCTGGGGTTTGACACTATTTTTTCCTTAGAGAACCTGGCCATTTCACCTAGTTCAAAGCTGTTTTGTTGTGCCATTTCAGGAAGGAAGAGCTGTTTTTCTGATCAAGGTTCTGTACATGTCTGAAAGCCTCACATTAAATCCCTGCCCCGGGACCTACTTCTTAATGCTGAGGTTGTGAAGCATAAAGTTAATCACATTACAGTCTGTACTGCAGAGAGGTGCCCTGAAAGTTATTAAGGATGAGGCTTGTGCAGGAGAAAGGGCAATAGGTACTTAGGGAAGGAGGATCCTCCAAGGCTGATTCCCAGGAGCAAATAAGGAGGATGTGCAGATGTAGTGTTTACAGCTTATTAGGAATGGACAGTAGCAGCTCTTTTTTTCTTTTTTTTTCTTTTTTTTTTTTCATGCAGAGCGATGGGAGAGATCATCTACAAGATAGGAGTTATAGAACCCTGGGCCTCAGCTATGCATACTGCAGTGCATCTGTTCTTGCCCTTGGGACATTTATGACTGGGACCATTAGTTTCAAAGTCACTGCTGAGCATGTATGTGACTGACAGGGAATCAGATATAAATCCTCTAGCCTCTGAGGTGGAAGTGAATGAACTGGAGACAGGATAAGACAGAGAATGCTTAGTGTGCATGGTCAAAGAAAGGGCTCCTGCAGGAAAAAGGAAGGCCCTTTTGTAGTTTAGAGAACTGCAGAAAACCTGGAGTGAGTGGAGTGCACTGTACATAAACTTGACTAGCTTTTTCTTTCAGGAAAATTTGTTTCAGAAATGAAAGGCAGTTCTGAGGAAAAGTCTTGGTCTGAATTGTTGTTGGGAACATCTCTTAATGCTCCTAGCTATAAGCTTCTCTCAGTTCCAGGGCACCTGTCTTCACCAGTATTTTCCAACATGAAAACAATCCCTCTTTCTTGCAGAAGATGGTGACACCATTTAATGACTTCTGTCAGCTCTTCTCAGCCCTGAGGAAGCCACTGTCCTCACCTGTGGATGCTGCCTGCTCCTGGCACTTCAGTTCTACCAGAGCAACATGCCTTTTCCACAGTGGTTTTCACTGCTGCATCAAAATTTTCAGATTCATTCTCCTGGTTCCCAGGCTCTGTGGCAGCCCAGAACTGCACAGCACAACTCAGCACAGCAGCCTGTGCTTCTGTGGACCATGGGCTGGCTGTGCTCCAGAGCAGCCCCATCACAGAAAGAACAGCTCGAGGGTTACAGTCAATTTGCATAAATTGCTAAGGGCCCAAAATATGTTGCAGAGCCAGTGTGGATTGCTAAGCCTCCAAACACGTTCCCATTTTTGTGCTTCTTTTTTCTCGCTTCTTTTTTCTCTGCTGACTCTGTGGAGGAGAAGCTTAGAGCCCATTTTTGTCATTCTCAGAGGAGGGATGTAGCTGATGCAGCTGGAAGACTAAGGCCAAAAGCACCTCCTAATATCCAGGAGACTTTGAGCTGTTGTTTTTGTCACTGAATTTCTCAGTATCTCCTGTTCCCGCATGTCTTTTCTATTCAACTTTAATCATTTGAGGCTAGGGGTTGACTGTATTTGGATGTGTTATTCAGTGCTGAGCATACTTTTGGCTCTTATTTAGTAATTATAACAATTAATAAGAAATACCATATGGCTAAAAATATTGTAACTCTCAAAAGAATTCTTGGACCATTTATTTTTTGTGCATATGTATGTGTGCCTCATTTAAGCCAATTATTTTTGTATTAACAGGCATTGGTTATGCCATCCTTCTGCTTTTATTTTTAGTAATATTCAGATTATTACAAAAAGTGTGAAGAGCAAAAAAAAAAAGAAATCCCTTTCCGAGTACTTGTCTTCTAAAATTAAATTTTCTGGTTGAATAATCCTACATTTAATCCTCAAAGGGATGTGTCCCCCAAGGGGAACATTCTCTGCACCCTCAGGTACCTGCTTTCAATATGTGAGAGGATGGGAGATGAATCCAAATGAATTAATGAATCCAAATCCTTGTTTGGAAATCAGGTGGTGTTTGATTATGGCTTTACCATCTTTAACCACAAATGTGAAATTTATGGACTAGAGACATGTTACTCTCAAAATTCAGTTCCCAGGTTGGGTTCTGCTTTTCATACAGTGTAGCAAAATATCATAGACTCCCTCTTACTTCATATGTCAGTTATGGGAGACTGGGAAATCTCAGTCTTCAGTGTTTCAAGATGAAATTTTTAGGTCTAGTACAGATGATCCTTTTTAGCATGGCACAAACAAGTGTAAAGCCTCTTTTGTCCTATGGATTGAAGGGATTCAAGCCTTATATCCATGGAGGAGTGAAGATCACACATGGTCCTGGTATATCTCCAGACTGCCTCTGTGTGTCCCACTTTTTGGACTGGAGGCCTGTTGTCACAGGCTATGACAAAAGCTTCTGTTGCTGTTCAGTGATATTTTGTCAGCAGAGTGTTGTTACTGAGCCCTTGATCTGGTGCAAAGGATGCATCCATGTGTGTTTGTACTGGGCAGCAGCATCCACAACAGGAAACACAGACCACAGACTTGGGTCACCATCATACCTAAATCATCCAAGTAGCAGGTTTTTAAAGTTATGAATGAGCTTACAGAAGTGTATTTCTTTAAAATTCAGCTGTGAGTATAATATGATGCTTATTGCTGTTAAGACAGGACTAACATAGTGTGGCTGTCTCACTGACAATTTCAGAACTATTCTTTTGTTTAAATATTAAGTAGGAATTACTGAAAAGCTTTGACTACTGCCTTTTTGAGAACAAAAGCACAGATAAGTATATTTTTAAAGTGTTATCTGATATGCTGAGGGGGAACACAGGGGAGAGATGTGCAGAAGAATGCAGGCTTGTGTTAGTATTTTTTAAAAAACAGCTAAGATGTTATTTTGCGAAGTTGTTTTGTGGTGGCAGATATATAATGACATCAGTTGTTTCAATGTCAGGTGTTGCTGGCAGATGAATAACAAGATTGTGTGAAGAACTGCAGTTGGATCAGCAAGGCTGATTCCTACCAGTCAGAGAGCTTCTGGAGATTACAGTATAGCATGGAGAATTTATTGAGGTGATTTATCCTCAGTGCTTGTGAATACATTACATCCATACTCTGTCTCAGCTAGTGTAGAGTGGTTCTCAATACCTACATATGTATTATTAATGTTACTTTAGAAAGCAGTACGTTTTTGTATAGTTTCAATATCCTTCATGTTCATGGATTTTGAACACAACTCTAAAACTTGTAGTAAATTTCTGCTGTTGAAAAAAAAATTGGGGAAAACATGAAAAATACTCTTAAAAATTACATTTGATAAAAAATACTCAGTCAGCCTTTCTGCAACTGAGAGCGCCTGACAACCAGAAATGGAAATTTCTATAAAAGACTTCTGAAAGAAGCAAAGGAGGAAAATTTAATATTCTAGTTTTGCCTGCGGGGCTGTCTTCTTGTTTTGGAGACTTCCATCAATAGGTGCAATTTCTAGAAAAGACAGGTGGACAAAAGCAACCTAAAATAAGGAAACAGATGAAGCACAATTTCATATTGAGTACTCTGTTTTCCTCTGCATCCATAAATTCCTATGCTATGAGGGAACCAAAACCAAAAAGACTTTTTAGAGGAGGAGACTAAGAACAGTCAGCAATAAACAATCATGTGAGAAAAGACTCATGGGTTCGTGTGGTTTCCTCTGTCATGAGGAAAGTTCTTCTCTCTGCTTTACAGTGTCAAGCAGTTCCTCCCCTCGTGCTCACAAGATCCACCAGCTGACCATGCTGACATTGCCTCCTTCCCAGGCTTGCAGATCCATATGTTTTGTTGTTCAGCATCTACAGCAAGGGATGAGTTACCAAAAGAAGTAACTCCTTTACAGCCACTAAAGAAGGACCCTTGCCTTGAATTTTTTACTGCAGCACGTCTGAATGGTCCTTGTGAAGTGCAGGAAAGGAGTCTGGCAGAGCTGTCCCTTTTGGAGCACTTCAGAAACTACCACTGGAGAAGAGTGGTGTGGGCAAGAGTAGCTCCCCCAGCAAGAGTTTTGGGAAGGGGAAGATTGCTTTCAGATCTGTGTGGCACTCTGCACCTCAAAGCTGTAGTGAGAAAGAAAATGAAGTTGTTCCAGGAGGTCAGTCATCTGTGGCTGATCTTCCACAGCAAAACATGTTTTCTACAGTGCATCTGTGCAAGAGTAGGAAACAGTTATGAATTTGGCAGTGAGAACATTTTGCCTTTATAAAGTTATTAGCTGCAACGATTTCATTTGACAGCCTTGAAATACACAAGCCACTGAACTGAGAGTGTCTCAGTTTTGCAAAATTCAAAACTCCTGGCTTTGCACTGAGTTATGGCAGGACACTGTGGTAGCCTCTGGTAAATGAGCTTTGGAGATTGACATCCTTTTGTTTGCTTTTCTAGGACTGTATATATTTGTGCAGAGGCAATATTTTTTTGTGCAGGTAAGATAGGATGCCAATAGTGTTATGTTTGTCATTATATAAGTTCAAAAGTGAATTAATTTATAATATGCATTCCAATCTCAAGACCCTGTTCATTTCAATGAATTTTAGAGTCTGGTTTGAGGGACAGTGTTTTCATGAAGACAAAAATCACCAGTCACAAGCACCTCTTGCTGTTTTCATATGTAAAATCAGTAGCTGTATTAAAGGTTCACTGATATTTGTAGGGCTTTTGGTCACTATTGAAGATGTCTTTTTCTGACAAGTCTGGGACTTTGTCATTTATAATAAACTGTGAGAATAATGGACTCGGAACTGTATGTGTCAGAGGGAGAGAGGTACCTCCTATTCTACTGAATTTTCCACTTATTCCAATGTTTTAAAATATCAATTTATTTTAATTTCATTTTCTTATCCATTTGTCCATTGTTTAACATATGAGAATTTGCTCTACAAACATAGAGGTGATAGATATGTGTAAGTTAAGTGTATCCTCTGATGCTTTGTGGTCTCAAGAAGACTTTTCTGTAATGCATTTCACAAAAATGTTGCAGAACTTTTCAAGTATTTCATGAGGAGACACTGAAGTTACCAAACTATATATCCTACAGCCTTCACAGAAGAGGTGGAAGCTAAACTATGTTATGGATGGCTAGTCTTTACCCCAAAAGAGTGCTTTGTGGCACAGTTTGGAGATGATGTAAAGGAGAGACCTTGGAAATGTATGTCTGACTGCTATGCTTCTATACTATTCATGTCAGCAGCCTTCTGGCTATTTACTCAGATTTGAATGGAATTATATTTGTGATGGCTCCTCTCTAAAGCCAGTTTTTGTGATGGAGGGGATTAATGGGTCTCTTTTTTAAAGGAGCTTTGCTTAGTTCTAAGTTAGTATGGTAAAAGCACCTTTAGGCTGTTTTTAATGTATGTTGGGATTGCAATTGCTGGCAGTGATGGAGCACCTGCAGTTTTCATTCTTTTAATTTTATTTCCTAGCATTTGAACAGGAATTAATCAGACTGTGAGGAGACTGCTGCAAGGTTTAGGTAGAGTTGTGGCTACCCAAGGTGCTTCCCTCAAAAAAAGAATGTCTGTCCATTTCTCTGTAACCTTGTCTATGCTGGCAGTCACTGCATCAAATACTTAGCCTGAACAAGAGAACAGAAGGTCCAGCTGAAGAGAAGTCCAGAATATTTGAAGAAGGAAAAAAAAAATAGTCCTGAACTTCTCTAAAGGTCATTGTTAGAATTAAGATTAAAATCATTAACCTGCAAGCAAGTACAAGTCAGTCAACAAGGCAATAGAATGCATGCATAATGAGAGTGTGGATGCATTGGAAATCAAAATTGTGGATGCATTGGAGGATTAGTTCTTAGTATTGTTTAAGAAATACCTCACAACTGTGAACAAGAATGCAAGAGCCTGAAACATGCTGCATTTACTCCACAACAAGAAGAAATATGTCACCCTGGGATCTCTGCTGCCCTCAGTACCACCTTCAGATGTCTTTCTAAATTTTCATCTTTCAGTAGGTGAGCTTCTTGATACCAAATTGCTTCATTGTCATAAGTAACAAACAAAAGTACTTTATTATTAATGCTTCTATCGAGTCTAAAGATCATACTCTATATTTCCAGCAGTGTCAGACCACTGGCATTTCTTTAATTCACTGAATCAGATTCTTCATGGACAGAGAGAAGGGTGTGATTAGCTTGGTTTAAGTCATTATCACTCCATGGAAATAAGTCAAAGCAAGTATGAATGTTTTTTCTGGCTTTCTTGTGTCCTTCTGCTGAAGTTCACGTTATTGAACACTGTTTATTCTTCAGGAGTTGTTCAGGTAATACTGATCTTTTAGGAACAGCTTTACTTAAATTAATCTGATAATGATACTGTATTTCAAACTCATAGATTTAGTAGAACATTTATTTGCAAAACCTAAAGCTAGTAGATATTCATTAAAGCATCTTTTCAAGGATGTTCCTACTGTTTTCCACATAGTCTCAGAGAAATATATATGTAAGGTCTGTGCAAGCCCTTTTTTGCATGCAGCTATTCACACAAATGCTGTAAATTAAATCCATCAAGCATCTCTTAATTTATTTTCTGGTTCTTAATAACTTATTTCTTTTGCTAGTACAGCATTTAAGCATTTTCAGAGCACAGCTTCAGATTCTCATCTTGGTTGCCCTGATAATTTAATTTTGAGGAGAAAAATTTAATTCAATAGATCATCTTTGGATTTATACTAATAAATTCAGTTGAACTGTGGTTCATTCAGCATCTGTTCCAATGAGAAAGCCATTGAACTATTGAACTATTTTAATATTTTCATATCCCTTCTTTGCTGCAGTTGCTATGAGTTTTGCCTATTTGTGGCAGCCCTAGATAGTATACAGCTATCTAGACTTGCTGGTTGTCATGTGAAGGACCAATAGTGGACATCTGGCTGGGGTAGGATGCTCTGTAAGAAAATGATGCCCTGAAGTGTACCAATTCTGCAGCTATGCACAGTGCAAGGAGGAAAGTTGAGTGGAGTGACAGATGGATGCCTCTGGTTAACCTCGCTGTAGGTGCAGGAGGAGCAGATGGCAGGCAGGGTAATGTCCAGACATATGATTTTAGGTACCTTTGACCCTCAGCTGTGTACAGTAGCAGCTAAGACTAGAGTCTTATGAGTCACTTTTACGTGGTGCAATGTGCTTCTCTGGTACTTCAGACACAATTATGAACACTTATGCAAGAATAATGCTGCCCATTATTTCTTCTTCTGAGGGTCTTGCATGGATAAACTGAAGAACTCATTAGTGAGATTCAGAAATTAATCACCTGTAACTGTTTCTGTGCTCTGTGTGGGTAGAATTAGGTACTGTAAGCATGTGCATTAGCTTCTCTGCCTGTTTTGCAGGTGAGAAGCCCAATCTGTACAGGGATAGTTATGATAGGTTACTAATTGAGATTACTTACTATGTAAATTATGTGAAGACCCTGAGAAAGTCATTAGTAGAACAGAGCTGGAGTGCTACTTTTTCTGTGTAATTCCTGGTTGTGGTAGATTTTTAGTAAACATGGCCCAGATTCTGAAGTTTTCCTCAAAACATTTATTTTTCCTTGACTGGTCTTAACTCAGAGGGTGACTTGATCAAAGCAGGAGAGTGATGATTTGACCTGAGATTGTTTTTATTTCTCTGAGTGATGGCTTTATTGGATGAAGTAATGCTTGATCATGAATAGACATTAGTCTCTACACTGAGAACATTTCATATAACATGAAAACGGAAAGAAAATGAATCCAGGTTTTTATGTCTTCTTCTGTAGCAGAAAGAGATGAGTGGTTTATAGGTAGGGTCCCAGTTCTTCCTTTTTTGGCCTCAGCCAGCAAGCAGCTAAAAGTTAGATATAGCACAGTGACTGCACAGCCAGGGTCTAGAGACCAGCCTAATCTTTGTTATGACAGAGCCCACGACCACTGAGGAGCTCTGCAATCACCACAGCAACAGTCTTGCCCACAGTTATGGAATCATATAAAGAAACCCTAATTTTAGGAAGCTTCTTCCTCTGACCTATGAACAGATCCATCAATCTCCCTCTCACACCTTTCAGGAGCCACTAGAAATCAGTATGTAGAGATAAATGAGGCTAGTTAAGGTGAGGAGGGTGAAGTTACTGCTACCAGTAGAGTTTCTTTCAAATACAACCATTGTCAAGGTTGTGCTTCTCAAATGTCAGGGTCAAAGGCACAAAAGTTAAGGAAAACTTTCTGCAGCTTATTATTTCTGATGATAATAATGGTATTTTTGTGTTCAAGCAGGAGAAGGGCTCATTTTTCAAACCCTACGCACATATGTGCAATACCATCCTGGATCCTAATGTGTTTAAAATGCGAACTGAGAGAAGATGAGCAAAAGCATTATTTTAGCATTGGAAAACTGAAACAATGTAGGAACTGGCTTCTTCAGGATTGTAGGGAGAGTTGATGGTTCTAAGGTCCCTCAAGGTCCACTCAGTGCTTTAGTGCATGTTCTTCACTTAGTTTGTCAACCAGGCTAGCTTACTGAATTAGGGGGAAAATTGACCCTGTGTTAATTTCTCTTCTTTCTGATCTTCAGTACTGCAGAAATTAAAAATAGCAGCAAAAAGTAAATAACTTGATTTTTATTTCACTCAGAACTCTATTGTAATTGTAAATTCTGCAGATAATTGCTGTGTGATAAGTACTCTGCTCTCATAGGGAGTTTATCTTCAGGGGAGTCACTGTCCCCTATTTCCCCATAATGACTGTGGTTTTGGGAGGGAAATAAAACAACACGTAAGTTATATGTATAAAGGGAGTCTTTATCCTCCAAATGGATAAACTACAGTGAAGTGGTAGTGCCTGTGGAGTACATGGTAGGACATAATTTCCTGCCACAGGACAATGAAATAGGTGTATTTCTTTCCCTTTTTAGTGTATACTGAAACCTTTGCCCCTTCTCTTTACTTGGCATCTTTGTTAGAAGCCGACCAAGAATGTGGTAAAATCACATTGTGTCTCATATCATATCATAGTACACTGGGCACACACTGAAATGTTTGTGTGCACCTATTCCTTACTCACTTTCCCTGGAAGAGGTGAGATTGCACATTCTATTAAGATCACAGATCCAAATCTTCTTTGTTTATGTTGGGTGGTTTCGGCTATGTTGGATTTTCTGTCTCATGTACTTTTTCTTTTCTTTTTTTTTTGACAATTTCTTTATCTGTCGTGTGTTTTTGTACTTGTTATGCAGTTTCTCTTGGTCTCTAACATTTACTCAGGTTGCTGATCATGGCCAGTGGCATTACCTCACTGAATAGGAGTTAGGAGCCATCTCTTGTCTCAAACATGGCAAAGCAGGGCTGAGATCTTGCTCTGAATAACTGGCTCCTGTTTAAATCTCCCATTTGACCTCGAAAGACTTGCTCCATCTTTTGTTTCTCCATCCCTGCTCCCTGCCTAGCCCATGTCCTGTGCAGAGACCAAGACATGCAAACATAGCAGAACTCATAGCCATAAGTAATGTGGTGATTTAATGTCATCTTGTGGGTTTTCTTTTTAAATTGAAGCCAACTGCCTCCAGCAGCAGTGACAGATGAAAAGGTCTTTAAGTGCTGGTGAGCTTTAGCAGGAAAGGAACCACTTATTCTGTGAGAGCCCTAGTGTGCCTTGGAGGCTTCTCAGAAAGAGAACATTTGAAGAAAACAAGTGCTGATTTCAAGTCCACTCAGACCATCCTCTGCAAAACAGACTCAGCCCTGCTCTGTTTCTCTTGCTCATATTGGTTTGCAAATTGCAGTTAAACAAGGTTTCACACTGAGAATCACCTTGGAATCACCTTATAAACCAAAGAATAAACTTTTTGGTTTTTCTTCCATGTGTGTGTAGAGTTAGTGGCATGATTAAGACTTTGCATGTATACAGAGAGAGATTGAGAAAAACAGGAGCTGGCTTATCAGCTCAGGAGGGGTGTCCTGCTCTGGCTGTGACTTCTGGGGACATGCTTAGCATGGTGAATATGTAAGTGTAAGATGTTTGTCTGCACTGGGGATGAGCATGCACTGTACCTGTGAGGGAAGGGATGCTGCTCCTAACCTTGTGCTTACAAAGCCTTCAGTGTCATGTGCCAAGCCCAGTCAAACTCATTCACTTGATACTCTGCTATTAAAAACTGATTTTATAAAACTGCTTGTTTAGCACAAAATAATCTCAGACACTTGAAACAGAAAAAAAAAAAAGTTTATTAATACAGTTTATTTTTACTCAGTCACTTATCTCCAGATGTTCCCACCTCATACTTTCCAGCCCTGATACAGTTCTCTCTTAAGTGACACCTTTCATATAGAAATTACCAAGGAGTAACAATTAAGATCTATTTTTATCTCTTCCAATACCTCAGGATTACACAGGACATGAAACCTAATTTTTATGATGCAGAGCTAGAGTTATGTGGGAAAGACCACAGCATTTTTTCTTGTCTCCTTTTCTTGTCTGTATACCTTTGGTTTGGTTGAGCTTCATTTATTTCCCATTAACCCAAATGTTCCACTCCTGGTGCCTTGTTCTTGTTTGGATGTAAAATGCAATGGACAAATACTCCAGTGCAAATGAAAAAATACTCAAGTGCATTGCAAAAATTGTCCAGGGAAAGTGAAAGGTTCCAGTAAATAGATTACATATTTTGGAGCTTTGGCTCTGTCAGGCAGTCTTTCCTGACACTGATCAAAAACCTGATTGGAGGGAATCTCCCATTTTTTTCCTTCTTAACACAAAGCTGAAGGTGGCTTGGAAAGTATAATTGGGGAGCCTTTCACAATAACAAATCACTATATTGCTTAATATACAATCATGATTACTGCTGCCTACTGCCAGGGAAAAAGCACATTGCGCTTTGTGTTGATGAGATCATGAACATGGTAGAATGAAGATATTTATTCTGTCAGTATTAGTATTCAGAGTGAACAGATCTTCATATTAAGTCGTAGGATACCACTTCTAGATCTGGAACTGTTATTTATTCATTGTGCTGGTTGAAATTAGGAGGGGTGTTTGTTTATGTGTTTTTACATCTTCTATACTTGGAGCACTTGCAATTTTAAATCAAATCTCAGAAGGGCATGAATCTAAGGTTTGAACTTTAAAAATGAGACATTTCTATGGCTCTTTCCATTCTCTCATAGCCCTATATTCAGAGGAACTTGATTATTTTATTTCCTTGCACTCTTAATGATCAGACTGTGAAATCCCACTAATGGACTCACTGCTGTCTAATGTGCTGTGTGTACCTGCCAAAATGACCATGGTGCCTCTTTACAGGCCAAACAAGAGCACAGTCCCTGGCACCAAATGCTGGCTCTACAGTGAGAAATAGGTGGGCTGTATTCCCATCCACATACCTCACCTCCCATCTTTCTAGACGTTTCAAGAAAATAATCTTGGAATTTGGCAAGGGAACGGGGGATCATACATGGACAGATTCCCCTGCACAGACAGCAAAGCAATTACGTCCAATTTAAGGTGACAGTCATCCAAGCTGCTCCTCATGGAGTCAAACTGAAGTATACCCAAAGCAGATTGCAGGATGTGAGCCTAAATTTGAAATATCAATATTCTTAGAACTCTTCTTTTATATTTAATTATTATTTACTGTTTGTTTATTTTGTACCAGTTCTCCCCTCCTTCATCAAGCAGAGCACTTCCATAAAAATCAGCCAGTTGATTTCTGTTAACGTGTCAGAATCAAGCTTTCCTTATGAGTCATAAAGAATACATTTATGAGACATTTCTTTTCCACAATGCAGTGCCAGCTCTTCTTTCCACCAGGAGAGACTGTCTGTTCCATGGCAACTGGAATAGAAATATGATTTTTCAGTTGAAATATCCTAAAGAGGCTTATAATAATGAGGCCCACCGAAGACTGATGGGAGGGAATTGGTGATTTTGAATAAAGTGCTCTGGCCATTTTAGAGAGGGATATTTTCTGAAACAGTAGGGCAGAAAGTCTCTGAAAACCCAAACACTATCAGGCAAAGAATTAACTTCTTCCTTATAACTGCTAAATTGAATTACCACTGGAAGGGAAAAAAGCTCCTCAATGGTTTACCCAGACATTGATTCTCTGTTGCTGTCAAACCCCAGCTGTTCTGTGGAAAGGAATAGTGGGGTCAAAGAATAACCCTTGTTCCACACAATGGAGGATCAATACCTGCAGTATAATTCAGGTAGTTGTAATTACAAGGTCTTGACAACTTTGCCTGTAGGTTAAATGACAGTCAATACCAAGTTGGTAGATTCCTTTCTCCTGCAAGCCCCTAAATGTCTGGGATTTGTTGTTTTCTAACAAGAAGGAATCTTTGAGTCCTGGCACTTCTAAATCATGTGCTCTGCAGACTGGCATGTCTACTGAGCATGGATGTGTAGGATAAAATACGGCATCATTTACCCCAAGGAATCCCACTCCTTTGCTTTCCATGCAGTCTGTAAATCATCCTATTTTATAATGTTAAAATTTTTTGTGTCATGGTAGGCATGGGGAAAGGTATTTCCAACAAGCAGGACCAGCTTCCCTTTCATGTGAATGACAAGGCTGAGGTTTCCAAAGCAGCATGTGGTGCTGGGTGGAATGGCAGCTCTGGAGTCAAATCACCATCACTCCAGAAGATATGCTGGAGAGCTTTTTGGGTGGATTCCTGCTGATCCTGGATTTCAAATTCTGTCTTAAAATTGTCATTCACATCTGCTGTTGCTGTAGATTAAATTATTTGTGTTCTTACCACACAACAGGACAAACCATAGGCTCCTTGTGGACTTGTGTGCATGCAGGCACTCATGCCTACCTAATACTCCTCTTGTGAGCTAGTAACAGGCTTTACAAGAGGCATTTTGCCCTGGGAGGACTCCTGCTTTTTTCCAGCACAGCTCAGCACTGCTGTTCGGCTCTTATTGACTTCCACCAGTGGCAGGAAGAGGATGGTGCCCAGCACAGCAAGAGCTCAGTAGAACAAATCACCAGTGCATTGACAGGACCTGCTTGGCTGACCCTACCTGTGAAATGATGCAGGCAGGATGTCATTGAAATGATGCAGGTGCAACTCTAGACATAAAAAATGATGGTATGGTGCTAATCTGCATTAAAATAAAAGCAGCATGGTGTGCTGTCCTAAGAGACCCCAGTGCTGGGGCACTTGGAGCCCAGCTGAGCACAGACCAGCTCTGCATACTGAGTCCCAAAAGCCCAGAAATAATCACATGGGTAAGGGCTGTGGTAGTGTGTGTGCACCAGTTTGATATTTTTGAGTGCTGCTGAGTGATACAATTTATATACCACCAAGAAGGGGAAAAAATCCAGCTAAGTTACATCCATTTATGAATGTTGAATGCTTTTCCTGACATTCTGTACAGTCTGAGGCACTGGAAGAGTTTATAGACTGATCTTCTATGTACTTCCTGGGAGTATGTTCATGTTGAAAATTTATGTTGTCAGCCTGCATTACAAGGCAGAACAAGTAGTTTTTTGCCTTGACCTCCCCATCCAGAATCTCTCAAAAATTTTGGTATTCAACCAATAGTTGGTGTGCCCTTCCAACAGAGTTTTCTGTTGTTTTGGAACAATCCAAAAGCTCAAAAATTTTAGATGTCTGTCATGACAGTTCCCCCATCTGGAGGGACTTAAAACACAAGTAGATATGAAGAGAAAAAATCCTGAACTTCAAACAAAGATTTATTGTTAATTATTACTGCTGGTGGAAACTGAAAGAAAATCCCTGTCTTACCCTTGCAAATCATATTTACTCTCCTGCTTTATATTTCATCTGAAAAAATGGCCTCCTTAGTAGCATCTAGAAGTCATGCTGTATTGACAAAGTGGGAAGTGAATGAATAACAAACTGGCAGCAGTACTCAAAACCTATGATTTTTTAGAGGTCTATCATCTTAGAATTCACTAGACTGAACCATACTTAGCTGGTGAGACCAGATGAGATAATAGATGAGTTACAGACTGTCCCTGCTGTGGACAGCTGGTAAAGTCATTTAATTTTTAGCCGGAGATTTATCTGCAGACTTTCACTTAAACATCCCTGAATACAGAAGCACAGAAAAGGATTATATCTGTCTGTCTAGAAGTATATATATAGTCCTTACATATTTTGAAGAATGAGAGCTTACTTCTGAGTCAAGATGTAAGTTTTCAAGCTTAAGTTGTTCTAATAAAATAAAAATTGCTCAACACACCAAGTCCACAAAAAAAAAAAAAAAAGAACAATAATGTGAGCAACATAACCTCATATTTTCCATATGGATTTAAAATGAAGCTGTTTAACAAAATGGAGACATCTTTCAGTTTGAAATTTCTATAATCTCTCTGCAATCATGGGATAGACAGGTAATCAATTGGAATTTTGATTTTTTTACTTACACTGAAAATCCACCCTGATCCTTGTTTTCACTGAAACATTTGGAGTTTAATTAATTTGGATATCCTTTAGATAGGATTGCCTAGAACAGGATTTACGACTAATATATGCAATGAATGGGAAAACAATATATACAGATGTCCCTTGGGTCTCAGGCATTAGCAATGGTTATTGTAACAACAAAGGAAGGTGCATCCCCTCTTGGCAAATTCCTGTTGTTTGCTTATCTCATATGCAGCTCTCTGGTGTTTTATTTGAAGAACATTTATTGATTGTTCCTCATTAACAATCATGTTGTATTGAATGAAAAGAGTCAAGTCATGTTTGATATACTGCCCTCAAACCCTCAGGCTTAGCACATCCGTCCATTCCATTTTTTCCCTGACTGCTTCTATTCATTATTTTTAATGGACACTTTGAAAACTACATTATTAAGAAGTGATTGTGCTTAATTTTTTTCCTTTCCTTTCCTTTCCTTTCCCTTTCCTTTCCTTTCCTTTCCTTTCCTTTCCTTTCCTTTCCTTTCCTT